>JBAMNC010001467.1:0-434955 GCA_037902135.1 Cetoscarus ocellatus | reverse complement strand
GGAGGTTTTGTTTTTACCATGGTCTGTCTGTTTGTTTGTCTATTTGCAAAATTACGGAAAAAATATTGAATGAATTAACATGAAAATTTCACGGTGTAGTTTGGTCCAAGGAAGAAGCCATTAAATTTTGGTGGTGACAGATATTGGGCTGGATTCAATAAAATTCCCAAAATTAAAAAAAAAAAAAAATCCCATAGGTCAAGATTGGGCAGAATTTTAAAAAATCATATCTCTACCATTTCTCAATGGATTCGCTTCAATTTCACACGATAATATGGGGTTCATGTTTCTGTCATCAAGGCAAATTTCATCTGGATCCAATCCAGATTGATGTCACAAAAAAAAACATCTAACTTTAGAATGGGTAATCCCATTGACGACATTCAATAGTTCATGTAAAATCCAAATACTAAGTGATGTTCCCAAAACTTGTTGTGTTCATACAGAATAACAACCACCATGTAAGGGGTTGTGGAAAAGCCACTGCTGGAACTGAGCTGCTTAGCAGAGGTCAGCGCTCTCTGAGTGCTTTTCTAGTTTGATCTTTTTTTCCAGCTCAGCTTCTAAATTAAGTCTGAAATATACTGTGTACACTCAGACTGTTAAAAGCAAAAAAATGTGCCATTAAAACTGCAATTTTGACCTCTCTTCCATTAAAGCATCATACATGCATTTTATTATTTCTTAGTTTCAATCTGGGCTTTTGCATGGAATTGATCATTTTTACTGACTTTCACATGATGGTGTCATTTTAACCATTAAAGTACGAGTGCGAGTGTTTGACACAACACAGAAACTAATGATGCATAAAAATCAAAGTTGCTGAACATCACATGCAGACTGTAATAATTCAGCATAAAAAATGCACTTTACATGTATTATACTAAATAATTTATATTTTTCTGTTCTTTTTTCCATCTAAAAACACGGTGGCATCATGACAAAAACCTGACAATTGAATTAAATTATTTAAAAACAAATGGATATTTGATGTGTATGATTAGGACTGGTAGTGTCTTAAAAATGCAACCTAAAAAAGTTGGAAATGATATCAATGCATAATTATATATATATATATATATAGACTTCATGAAAAAAGTATATATAAAAAGTACATTTTCTGCTTAGAGGTGTATGCATGAGCATTGCAGAGGAAAATCAGTGTTGCTGCTAATCACTCACAAATCTCAGGCTGTTATAATCTAAAAGACAAAAATTCACTCTGCATATGGTGTATTGAAAATAATACTTTTTTCTGTTTCCTTTTTTTCCCATTTGAAAACATGGTGGCATCATGACAAAAAATGGGTGTTAAAAAGGGTTAAAACTTTGGCAAATCAATTAGTATTAGATATCAATTATTAGGCCAAATGTAGGTGAATAAATGGCTTACACACACACACACACACACACACACACATATATATATATATATATATATATATATATATATATATATATATATACACTGTTAACCCAGATAAGTTGACTTTACTCAAAAAATTTGAGGCAAGTGATTGCACTTAAATGGTTTAAGTAATGAAGAACTAATCAATTATTTTTAGTAAACTCAACTGCAATTCCAAATGGTCAAGGCTTAACTGTTTAAGTGGAATCTACTAAAAGACAAGTTATTTGTACTTGAAATTTGTTGTAAAAACAACCTTCCCTTGTGAACCAGACAACACAATATTGTAAGTAACACGTACTTATTTTCTTAATTACAATCAGACACATTTGTCATCCATAAAACTACATTTATTAACTTGTTAAAACTTAAAATTTATACCATTTAACTCAAATATTTAAGTTGTTTAATCTCAAAATTAATTTTCAAAAAAACTGTGTTGGTAAAATATATACATTCAAAGAAATACAAAAATGCAGGGCATTAATTATATTCTGTTTCATTAAACAAAAATAGAAACCATCAATTTACATTTTACACTTTTGTTGATGTATCTTACTTTTAAATCATATTGAATTAACTGTTTTACTGACATATCTGAGGTACAGAAGAATTACTATATCAAAGAGTCCAATTAAGATGTTATTACCCATAATGATGGGAAACTTTTCAGTTTTTTTTCTAGGTAAGGACCTTTTGTCAGTTGCACTTTCGATGGACTTTGCCCCTTACTGTCTTGAAAGCAGAAGATGTCCACTGGAATGGTCGAAGTGTCTCTCTGTAGATCCTACAGAGTTTGAGAGACAAGAGGAAAACAAAGACATGCATGTCAACAGTTTGTCTCATGCTTTTGGGCAACTGTACATCCCATTCAAGAAGTTTTTTATATGTGGAGAAAAGAACAGATCATTCATCAGAAATAAAATAGGAGAAAAGTGTAGCACTGATGATGAATCATTTTCAGATGTAAAAAGTAAAAAAAGATAAATATACAGGCTTAACATCTGAGATAAAATTCCCAACTTATTAATCCAAAATATCAAAACACAAAGTTAGAAGTCAAATGCATGAATTTAAAAAGGTAAATGTCTGGGGAAAAGTGAGAATCATTAGTTTACTCAAATGACTAAAATTTTAACCATATTTAGCCAAAACCAAAATTGTCTGCATGGATATCACAAGGACAAGGTTTTTTTTTAATGATTTTTCATTTATGTATGATAATTTCTTCCCAAACACAAAAAACCCACAAAACTCAACCCACCTTTGTTTTAATGGGTCAAATAACAACTGACCAGCTAGAGTTTTCTTCTTCCTGAAGATTTCCATCAAGCCTGGGCACAGGCCAAAAAGGTAATCAAACAAGGCTTCCTTAAGGTTTCTTCCAACAACTCTGTTCCTAAAAGACCTAAAAAAATGCAAAGAAGACCAGTTTGGTACTAATTAAGAGTAATTTATAATAACACCAAATAGGCTATAGCAAGGGTGTAAATGTATACTCTACAGTGTTTGAAATAAAGCGCTCTTTTCTCGTATCTAACAGAACAGTACTTGCATTTCCAAAGCATTTTTCTCATGTCTGAGAAGAGAACAGTGGCATTACAACTGCTCTTCACATTTATTCTACTTTCAGCAAAGTACATTTTCTTGTATTATCAACAATGTTACGCATGTTTATCAGAACTGGTTAGGAGTGACAAAAAACCTTTGAGATAAACCACAGTTAAAAGTGGATAACGGTTCCCAATAAAATTAGCACAGGAAAATAAACAGTACTTTTTTTTTTAGTAATTAAAGCAACAATAAAGATAAAATGATTTGTCTTAATCAGTAAAAAAACAAACAAAAAAAAACTTACCAAGTTCCAGAATGTTAACAGTGGATTGAGGAAGAAACTATCTTCTTTGCTGCTGTGACTCAAACAAGGAAAAGGCGCAGTGTTGTCTCAAATAAGCCCAGACAAGTTTTGAAAAGCGACCAGCCAATCAGAGTGCAACATTTTGCCGCATTTTAGTACAAAGTTGAAATTTTAAGTCAACTTAACTTAAAATTATCAGTGAACCCAAAGTTTAAATTAAAAACTTGAAATTTTAAGTTTATTCAGTTCAGAACAACAAGTACACTCTTCAATCATGTAATAATATTAGAATACACCTAAATCATTTAAGTAATGCAACAAAACTTATTTTTTAAGCAATATTTACTTAAATTATTTGCCTACAATCAACTTTGGGGTTAACAGTGTATATATATATACATATGTGTGTGTGTTTGTACTTCATCTAACAATCATTTTTCTGAGATGACCTTAAATAACAGTAACAGTAAGTAACAGTTCATATGCTAGCTTTAACGATAAAAAATTATGTTAAATATTTTCACTGAATCTTCATTTGAATGTTAAATACGTTCATTCTAATGCTTCCTTTGTGTCATTATACGTATACATAATCAGATTAAGGAATTTTTAAATGACCTTAGGGCGGCACGGTGGCGCAGCAGGTAGTGCACGTGCCTCACAGCAAGAAGGTCCCCGGTTCGATTCCCGGGTCCGGCAGGGCCTTTCTGTGTGAAGTTTGCATGTTCTTCCCGTGCATGCGTGGGTTCTCTCCGGGCACTCCGGCTTCCTCCCCACAGACCAAAAAACATGCTCATTAGGTTAATTGGTCACTCTAAATTGCCCTTAGGTATGGGTGTGAGCATGAGTGGTTGTCTGTCTCTACATGTTGCCCTGCAATCGACTGGCGACCGGTTCAGGGTGTACCCCGCCTCTCGCCCAATGACAGCTGGGATAGGCTCCAGCCCCCCGCAACCCCGAAAGGATAGTCGGTATAGAAAATGAATGAATGAATGAATAAATGACCTTAACATAGAAAGGAGCAGTATCCACTTCCCTATTTAAATATAATTTATTTATCGGTCCTAAGCACCGTCGTTGTTCTACACTGTTACTGTTTTTCTTTGTTTCTTTGTATGAAATTGTTGCACTTTAGATGTGATGTTTCATTTTTTTTTTTATCTTTGGTGGTTCGGTGTTTCATTCCATTGTCTCTTGGTTGTGATTTATATTAGCCATGCTGGCTTCTACCACTCCCACACACATGCTTTTTTAAATATGTTTTGTGCACATTGTCCTTCTTTAACTGTGGAAAATAAAATGAATGAATTAATAAAAACTTGTTTTAGCTCTTCTGATTTCAACACATAATTCAACATTATATTTATTTTGTAAACAAAAAGTATTCTATTACACTTTTTTCCAAGCTGAACATAAAAAAATGGTGGCACTTTGGTCTGATTTGATGATCTTGAAGCTTGATAATTATTGACTATTGATAATCCCTTTTTTAATTTTTTTTTCAGGTGCTTAAAAATGCTGAACAGGCAGTTTCAGTCTCTTTTTCTAAACTGCTCACTTGTTCACTGAAAAACTCTTAAAGATTTCATATACACTAGTCAATGATTCTGATCTTGCACATTTCACAGAGATTAAAGTATATTAAGTACTACATGAGTAAACTACAAACCAAATGATCAGCTGATATAGTTTCAGTAATAACACATGATAGTACAAATTACCACAGCACATCTGGACCTGTCTCACAGCACACCAGTGAGCCCCGCTGTGCTCACCACAGAGCATGTTTTTGGACTGTGGGAGGAAACCAGAGAGCCTGGAGAAAACCCACACATACACCGCTGTGAGGCACAGGCACTAAGCATCTGCACAACCATGCAATGTATAACCAATCAAAAATCAGTAAAAATGTATATTTATCATCAATAAAGGATTTTATATCATCTTAAAATGAATGTATTTCGAAAACCTATAGCCTGTAACTCATATGAGTGGACAGTAATTTTATTACAGTAATTTGTGTCACATTCTAACTCTTGTAATGAAGACACCTTAACCTTTGCACTTCAAAACATGTACTCAAACAATAGTTATTGTAATTTTGCTGCATTTATTATATAGATTGTAACCTGCCAAGGGACTACATATGCAATTTAGCATTTCTGCTAACAAATGTGCATTTGTATTGATGATGTTCAATAATGTGCTATAGTTATACTAATATCTAATTCCTGAATTTCCCCAAAGGGATTAAAAAAGTATATTATCCATCTAATTATCTCTCCATCTCTCTCTCTTTCTCTCTCTTCATAGATATAAAATATATCTATCTATCTATCTATCTATCTATCTATCTATCTATCTATATATGTATGTATGTATGTATGTATGTATATATATATACATGTCCGTTCTAAATAAACATCAAACAAATAATTATAAAACAAACAATCCTTATTATTTTGCTGAAAATGAGCACCATGCCAGTAACAAGTCAAATGTCAAACTTTGCACATGCACAACAGCATTCTCTCTCTGCTTCTTTGAAAGTTTAGAGAGAGAGTTTTCGAAGGAGAAAGTATGAAATGAGATAGGAGATATTTCTTTTCTCAAGTAAAACAGCTTAGCCACAAAGTGTTTCCTGGTGAAGCATAAAAGACAAACCATGAAAGATAAGTTTCATGTCATAAATATTTGTTTCAAAGACAGCAAAATATCTTTGATAGGAACATACATGAGCCAATTATCTAGGCTATAATTGCTTTATGAAGTGATCTATGCCTTTACCTTGAGGTGGTGGAGTGTCACTCCAGAAAAATGGTTGATGAGACTGTTAACTGGTCTTCAGTGATGAGTTTCTTTTAGATTTGTTATTTTAGAGGAGCTGGGGTTAAGTGGTTGAGGGGTCCCCAGCTTCCCTTGAAAGGGCTAAAATAAGTTCTTCTATTAAAAAGTCCATAACCTCTCTGTGTGTCTCTCTATCAGCAGATGGTATAAACTCCCCTCACTCACGGGTTTACATCTTAAGTGGAGGTTTGGTGTTCACCAGCACGCTGATCGTTGCACTGATCATCTCATTATTCATGATCAACAGCAGAAGCTGCAGATGTAAAGGTAAGTGTTCCTGATCTTGTTTTACAGATGAAATTTCTTTATAACTGCTCTCAAATAAGGAGCCTTTCCTGTTTCATAACAGACTCTCAAAGAGAGGAAACCTCCACCACGACAACTGGAGAGGTGAGTATTTTCACACATTCAGCTTTTAAAGTGTCAATGCAAGAAAAACAGGATGAAAACTCATAAACTGTTAACATATTACCTCACTCAGATGCAGATGAAATAAGTGTGTCATTGATCTACAGGCTGGAACATAACAATAATCAAGGCAACTCATATTAAAAAAAAAAAAAAAAAATCTCTATTAAGGCTGTACTGTTCCTGAAGAAAAAACATCAGGGAATCAAATTAGCAAAAATGTAGGAAGACTCCAGGTTGAGTAGTTAACAGGTGCTGAGCTGCAACGGTGCACCTAAAATGTCAGATCAAAATGCAATAATGCAACTTAAAGCTTTTATATGAGTTATCGCTGACAGCACTTAATTAGACTAAATGGCTCTCATTTATTGATCTGATGCACAGAATTGTTGGTATAAATCATTTGCAACCGCTTCCACCTGTGACCTGTGATGATATAGATAGATAGATAGATAGATAGATAAATAGACAGATAGATAGAGAGAGAGAGAGATAAATGTTTACGATTTCTAATCCCAATTTATCAGCCTTTAGTAGTTAATGCCAGATTAATTACATTTAACATTAAATTGCAGATTTTAATTTTTTGAAATGTTTTGATAGTTGTATGGTTGAACACATATTGACAAACTAAAGCAATTCCAGTTCATTGATACATGAATCCAATAAATGCACAGAATTGTATTATATCTTGTTAAAGCCTAAGTGTATTTTTATGTTTTAATTGGTGCCCTGTTGCAAGATAAATATGATCTGAAACACTGATTTAGAAGTAGGTACAAAATGACTCAATGATGTCTGATGATCCGTTGCTGATATGAAAGAAATTACACTTTCAGTTCAGATTATCTATTAACATATAACATTTTATTATAATATTTGTTTTTGTTATTGTTTGATTTGTAATTTGTCCTGTTTTTGACCAAAAAAAAGAAGCAAGGACATCCTTACTTCACTTTAGCATTGAAACAACAGGACCTGTGAGTAGCTCATGTTTGTGAATAGATCCTTCTCTGGCGGAGGGGAGGGGGCTCTCAGCTCGGTCAGTTACCTGTATTTTAGACTTCATGAACTTCAGTCGTAGCTCAAGTCAGATGGAGAGTAAATACAGAGACTTTGATCTTGTGGTGACAGTTATCTGGCAGAGCTGTAAGGTGATCTTGTCATACGTAAGACCTCTAACCACGTTCCATGCTACACTAGAATTACTGCTACAGCCCTCACTGATTTCCTGGTGAAAGGTGGGCCGAGAGTCAACATTAAAAGTTCTTGTGTTCCTCCAGAAAGATTAGTGGTGTCAAAAGTGCCTCAAAGTTATATAAATTACTTGTATACATATATAAATAAACATGGACAAAATTGTTGGTACCCTTACATTAAAGAAAGAAAAACCCACGATATTTATTGAAATCACTTGAAATTGACAAAAGTAATAATAAGTAAAAAATTTACTGAAAACTAACTAATGAAAATCAGACATTGCTTTTGAAATGTGGTTCAACAGAATCATTTTAAAAAACAAAATAATGAAATTGGCCTGGACAAAAATGATGGTACCCCAAGAAAAGATTGAAAATGATTTGACCATAGGGACATGTTAAACTAAGGTGTGTCCTGTAATTAGCATCACAGGTGTCTTCAAACTTGTAATCAGTCAGTCTGCCTATTTAAAGGCTGAAAAGTAGTCACTGTGCTGTTTGGTATCGTGGTGTGTACCACACTGAACATGGACCACAGAAAGCTAAGGAGAGAGTTGTCTCAGGAGATTAGAAAGAAAATTATAGACAAGCATGTTAAAGGTAAAGGCTATAAGACCATCTCCAAGCAGCTTGATGTTCCTGTGACTACAGTTGCACATATTATTTAGAAGTTTAAGGTGTTCAGGACTGTAGCCAACCTCCCTGGACGTGGCTGCAAGAAAAAAATTGATGACAAATTGAAGAGACAATTAATACGAATGGTAACCAAAGAGCCCAGAACAACTTCCAAAAAGAATAGAGGTGAACGTCAAGGTCAAAGTGCATCAGATTCAGATCGCACCATCCATCACTGTTTGAGCCAAAGTGGACTTAATGGAAGACGACCGAGGAGGACACCACTATAGAAAGCAAATCATAAAAAAGCAAGACTGGAATTTGCCAAAATGCACATTGACAAGCCACAAATCTTCTGGGAGAATGTCCTTTGGACAAAAGAGACAAAACTGGGGCTTTTTGGTAAGTCACATCAGCTCTATGTTCACAGACCAAAAATGAAGCATACAAAGAAAAGAAGACTGTGCCTACTGTGAAACATGGAGGAGGCTCAGTTATGTTCTGGGGCTGCTTTGCTGCATCTGGCACAGGGTGTCTTGAATCTGTGCAGGGTACAATGAAGTCTCAAGACTATCAAGGCATTCTGGAGCCAGATGTGCTGCTCAGTGTCAGAAAGCTTGGTCTCAGTCACAGGTCATGGGTCCTCCAACAGGATAATGACCCAAAACACACAGCTAAAACACCCAAGAATGGCTCAGAACAAAACATTGGACTATTCTGAAGTGGCCCTCTATGAGCCCTGATCTAAGCCCTATTGAACATTTGTGGAAGGAGCTGAAACATGCAGTCTGGAGAAGACACCCTTCAAACCTGAGACAGCTGGAGCAGTTTGATCATGAGGAGTGGGCAAAATACCTGTGGACAGGTGCAGAAGTCTCACTGAGACTGATTGCAGTGATTACCTCAGAAGGTTGTGCAACAAAATATTAAGTTAAGGGTACCATTATTTTTGTCCAGGCCAGTTTCATTAGCTTGTTTTTAAAATGATTCTGTTGAACTACAATTCAAAAGCAATGTCTGATTTTATATATAAATACATACCTATGTGTATATATATTATCTCAACAAAGTGAGTACACCCCTCACATTTATGCAAATATTCTATCATACCTTTTATGGAACAACACTGAAGAAATGACACTTTGGTACAATATAAAGTAGTGAGTGTACAGCTTGTATAACAGTGTATATTTACTGTCCTACTTCAAAATAACTCAAGACACAGCCAATAATGTCTAAACTGCTTGCAACAAAAGTGAGTCCAACCCTGAGTGTAAATGTCTAGATAGGGCTCAAAGCATCAATTTTTGTTGGGGCCACCATTATTTTCCAGCACTGCCTAACCCTCTTGGGCATGGAGTTCACCAGAGCTTCACCAAGGTACCACTTGGTCTGTTGATTTAGGCTTGTTTTCATTGACCTGGTTCCTTGTTTCTGGTGCAAAATCTGACACACTAACAGAGGTCTGGCTGCTTCACTGGCAACAGTACATATCTCACCATGTGTTTGAAATCTCCTGCTGCTTTCTGTGAACATATTCAAAAATAATACTGAACTGGTAGTTCCTCGTCATGTTTTAAAGCAGAAAATATCATTAATGAACTATATTGTAAAGAAAATGTTTAATATTTCTGCATCTGAAAACTTGGTTTGTTCTAGGGTTTTCAAGAGGCAGACGACCTCCATTACGTTGCCCTGAGGAATCAAAAGGTCAACAGATCCAGAAAACAGAGGGACAACACGACGAGTGAATGTGTGTACTCGAGTGTCAGGCAGTAGAACTGGAAATGTGTTGGTCAGTTTCAAAGCTGAGGAAGTTGTCATTATATTTCTATGTTGCTGTTGAACAAACTTTAGAAACAAATGCTCTGCTGTGTCTTTATTTCTTTTTTCTGACTTCAAATGTGCAAAACAAGCACTCCTTTTTCTACTTTAGCAAATCTTTCAATCATTTTCAAATGGTTTCTTTATGCATTTGGAAAACTCCTTCTATGTTTGTTTTGGTATTCCTTAAATAAATGAAATATCTAAATGCTCATCCAATGGTTTTAACAACATAAAATAAAATAAAAACAATCTTTTTGTGTTTTTGTATTCAAAGCAAGAGGACAATTATGACTTGATTTTAAATACAAAAGCACTTTTTTTCTGCAGTAAATTCTGAAATAGCTGATGTTTTGCTTTTGTGAGTTTTATTTGATGGGCAGATAAAAGCAGCACAACAGAGAGATTTCTGGAGACACAATCACACACAAACACACAGTGACACATCATCTACCTAATGAACAACACTGTTTACAACATGCTTCCTCCTCTGTTTGATGAATGTAAATAAAAGCAACATTAAACAAGTGTGTTGGCTTTGCAGAATGTCATTGTCCCTTTTCCTTAGTCCCATGGCTATGGCACAGGCTATGTGCTGTAATATATCAATTAATCAATTGATTTTTTTTTTTTGATTTTTTTTTTTTTCATATCAAAACAAGTGTCATGTCAAGACATTTTACAAAAGAGCAAGCCAGAGCAATACTCTTCATTTTATAGTTATACATATAAGGACATATACATATATAAAAATACACACATATATAAATATACTCACTCACCTACCTCCAGACCCAACATGAATCCACCACGAGCAAAGCACTGGGCCACAAAAGATGGCTTGCAGTTACAGTGGCAAGAACAAACCTCTGTCAGTAGGAGACCTTGAGCAGAACCAGACTCGTGTTGGAGACCATCCACCAGAGCCGTGCTGGGGGTTTAGGTGGGTGGAGGTAGGGAGGTGGGCAGAGATAGAGAGACTAAAATAAGAACTGATTTGAGGGATAGATTTATGGATACCCAGACTATAAACTTGTTCTCATCTTATTTGTATCTATAGAATTGAATTTGCTCCTTGAGATGTGGCACTTCATTATGAAGAGGTTCCTCCTCTCTTGATGGTTGTAAGGGCAGTTTTTTTGGTGGTGAAATCAAAATTCTGATGTGGATAATCACAATCCAGGGTTAGAGCCATTATCCCATTAATGCCTGACAACACAAATTATAGCCAGAAAATTCTAATTTTTTTTCTACTGAAATCCTGAAAATCAAAATTTCCATAAAATTTAACATACATATTTTTTGTATCTCATTTGATACATTAGGTGTTTTTGGCAACTGATAATCCATTTGAGGACATTTTTAACATTTATCTGATTGTATTCATATGTTTTTTTTTTGTAATTTGTTGATCATATTGATTAGATAGAGGTTTCATAAAAAGTATGTATCAAATATGATGCAACAGGCGTTAAAGGGCTAAATCTCTCTTTTACCCCTGTCAAGAACCACACACTGGGCACACAAAGAGTCTCAAATATCGACGACTTGAGTCCATGAGGCAAAAAACAGGGGTTATTAAACACTCCAGAGTTCAGCGCACAACAACACAGGTAAAACCAGGAAGAGGTATCAGATAAATAACAGGCAAAAAGGCAAGGTCGTGATAAAGAGGGTCGTGATCAAACTATGGCTATGAAAGAACACTGGAAAGTGACACTGAGGTGCAAACAAACTGGCAACAAGACAGGGGAAGACACAAGGGTTAAATACATGAGGTAGTTGGGGGTGATGAGACACAGCTGGGGAAGCACAATCAGGGATCAGGTGTGACAATGCCAGACAGGAAGCAAAACATACAAAGATAAGGAGAGACAGGTGAACTTTCAAAATAAAACAGGAAACACACAGAAAAAACAAATGAAAAAAAAACAAAAACACATGAAACGAAAACAGTACTACCCCTCAAGGGCTGGCTCCTGAAGGCCTAGGTGATTCAAGATGAAAAGCATGGCAGTCTTGGATGAGTTGGGGGTCCATAATGAAGCCGAAGGGGATCCTTTAGCGCTCCTCCGGCCTGTACCCCTCCCAGTCGACCAGATGCTGAAAGCTGCGCCCCCAGCCATGTGCTTCTTGACAGTGAAGACAGGGCCCCCGTCAATGATCCAGGCGGATGGAGGGGGTCTGGCTGGAGGGACCTGACAACTTTCCCTTGCAGGCTTGACTTGGCAAACATGGAATGATGGATGAATCCTCATGGTTCTGGGGAGCTTAAGCTACAGCCACACTTTCTGGCCGTCCTTGTAGACAGGTGCTGGGGCTCTCTTGCAATCTGTTGCCACCTTGTAAGCTGCAGACAGTCTCAACAGCTGTCCTCTAGCTCACTCCCAGGCTCTCTTGCATCTCCTAACCACTGTGACACCCTTTTCTATGGAGGGGAAGAGAGCAGGTTGATATCCGTGCATGAAATGGAATGGGGAAATACCTGTGGACATGGTAGGGAGATGATTGTGGGTAAACTCCACCCAGAGGCATGACCACGTCTGCGGGGCCTGAGAAGCTAGGCAACAAAGTCCAGTCTCTAGCTCCTGGTTGAGTCTTTTGGACTGCCGATTAGATTGTGGGTGAAAGCCCGAGAAAAAGCTTACTGTAGCTCCCTAGCAGGCCACAGAACTCCTTCCAAAAGCTGAGATGAAATGGGGACCTCAGTCCGAGACAATGTCCTCTGGGAATCCGTGGATCCTGAAAACATGGGACAGCATCACCTCAGCCATTTCCTTGGCCGAGGGGAGTTTGGGCAAGGCAATGAATCTAACCATTTTAGAAAAACAGTCCACCACAGTGAGGACTGTAGTATTACCTGCTGATGGGGGAAGTCCACTGACGAAGTCCAGGGATATATGGGACCAGGGATGTTTTGGGACAGGAAGAGGATGCAGCTGTCCAGGGGGTTTCTGGTGAGACATCTTGTTAGCAGCACAGATGGAGCAAGGAGCAATATAGTCATGGACATCCCCTTTCATATTTCACCACTCAAAACTGCTGCTCCAGAACAAACATAGTTTTAGCTATTCCAGGGTGACAGGCTGCCTTATTTGTGTGAGTTCAGTGAATAACCTGACCTCTGAGCTCAGGCACAACAGACAGTTTATCTTCTGGACAGGCGGATGGGATCTGGACATTCTCTTGGCCATGCTTACCTTTACTCTCAATATTCCAGGCAAGAACAGATACAAAGCATGAGGCAGGTGAGATACTTTTAGGCTTAGATTTGTGGTCAGCAGGTACAAAATTTCTTGACAGGCTATCAGGCTTGACATTCTTGGAACCAGGATGAAAGGCCATGATGAAATTTAATCTGCTAAAGAAGAGCGACCACCTGGCCTGTCTAACATTTAGTCTCTTGGCTGTTTTAAAATATTCTAAATTTTTATGGTCAGTCCATACCTGGAATAGTTGAGTGGTTCTCTCCAACCAATACTTTGACTCTTCCAGAGCCATCTTAACAGTCAGCAGCTCTCTATCTCTGATGTCACAGTTTTGCTCAGCAGGTGAAAGTTTCTTAGAAAAGAAAGCACATGGATGCACATTAATTTGCCATCTTTTGGGTTTACCTGAAAGAGGATTGCTCCAACCCCTACTTCAAAGGCATCGACTTCTAGGATGAACTGCTGGCTAAGCTCCAGGAGGCAGAGGATTGGTGTGGAGGTGAACCGCTCCTTGAGCTTCTGAAAGGCTGCTTGGCATGCAGGTGACCACATGAACTGTCTATGGGGAGAGGTGATATCATGCAAGGGGGCTGCAATCGTGCTGTAGTTTCGAATCAACTTTCTGTAAAAATTAGCAAAACCTAGAAATCTCTGAACGTCCTTAAGGGACTTGGGAATGGTCCTCTCAGAAACAGCTTGAACCTTGTCTGGATCCATCTTGATCTTACCCTCAGACAACACAAAACCCAGGAACGAGACTGTGGACTTATGGAACTCGCACTTCAGTGACGCATCCGAGGAGCAACCTGGAAATGGCGTCAGGGAAGAGTCCGCCTCTGAAGCTGTTTGAGCCTCCTTCAGCAGCAGGTGGGTGAGAGAGAGTGAATTTGACTTGTAGGCTCGACATCATGGTTTCCTGCCGCTTGGTCAGCTCCTTCATGTGGGAGCACAAGAATGCCATCTGCTCCTCCTAAAGAGCCGTCCTTTGTCCCTGAGCATGCAGGGCTTGGCGTATCTGTTCTTCTGATTAAACAATAACCTACCTGGGAAAACTTCAGAATAAAAACACTGTGGACCAACAAGGGCAGTTCCACCACAGAGGAGGCAAACTGAGCTTTAACTTCAAGAGTTTCAGACAAGAAAAGTAATTCAACAGTTAATTCCTTTTCTGTGTCATAATTTCTGCTGTGGACATATACAGTATATCTGCTGGATTAAGGTACATATGGCTCTCTCTTAATCTTCCTATCTGTTTTTGGCTTATTCTAAAGAAACTGACTGCAGGAAATGCATGCCAGTGTGAGACGTGCAGTCTCAAAGCTCGGACTTGATAACATCCTCAGCGAAATGAAAACACACATGCTACGCTGCTGTCACATAAGTTAATGCATCCAGTGTGAAACAGCCCTATGTTTGCTATTGAGGTAGTGTGAAAATTAGAGCAAAATCTGATGAAAAACCGTCATGGTAACGCACTACAGAGATCACAAGCTCAGAGAATTGCATTCAGAAGCGAAGGATGGACAAGGTGACTGTCATCTTTAACTGATAACAGTTTCTTCTGAAGTCAAAATGAACATTTGAGCAAAGTTTGAAGACAGACTCTCAAATCACCCTTGAGATGTTGAGCTCATGTGCAAAGGACTTCCACCTTAAACCAACAAGATTAAATTAAATGAGTTTAACCTTAAAAATTGTCGTCTGTCCAAAGTTCAAGAAATTCCTCTCAGTGTTCTTAAAGGGTTAGTTAAAGAGTCAATTAGGTGGGATTATTGAAAGCATTTCCACAGCTCTGCTTCAGTACAATAAAATAAAGCTGAAGCTTTATATTGCTGCAGATCGGGTCACGAACTTTGCACTGTTTAAAGAATTTTACAAGATGCAACAACGACAGAACAGTTGGTGTGCATACCGCATTTAGTTCTTGATAACAACTTACTTTATCGTGAGCATACTTGTTGTTTTGGTACTACTTTGGCTGTTAATGTCATCTGTTTTCCCCTAAAACTCGACATCTAGTTGAGTTTTCAGCCCTGTCTTCATCAAAATACAACTTTAGCTTCAGTGCCAGTTCCATGACTACAGAGGCAGACCCTGTCGCTGTCACTTTGGCTAATGTATGGGCTAATGCCATGTACTTTATACAACCGCACTTTGAAAATATCAAAACATCCCTTCAATGTACAGATTCAGATGAAGAACAAAACTTATGTTCAGAAAACACGGAAACAAAAAGCCTTGGCAGCACAGAGGCATTAACAGCATTGACAGAGAAGTGTAATTTTCTAACAGTTCAGAAACACTGATGACTTACATCTCAAAAAAGATCCAAGACTGCAAAAGTGCAAAGAAGAAACCCACTGCGACCCAAAAAGGGAGCTCAAGAGCTACATTTCAGTCGTATGTGGTTGTTCTTGAGGTTTTTTAAGTTTGATCTCTGGGTGGGATTTGATCATAGTGTGAGAAAAAGGCGTGAACAACAGACAGAACCAAAGTGAGCACCTCAGCATGCTTCCTCTATAGATTCTGTTTCTTGTCAGTCAGTCAAACACAGCGTGGTCTACAAAGAGAGCAGAAGCTGTCAGTTCTCCTTCATTCACCGAGCACAATGACATCTCCAACATTTGTCCTCGTCCTTACATGTTTGGTCCTGGGGGAAACTGGTGAGTTGAGTTTCTGTTGCTCTAAGTCTGCATATGTTCACTTCTCATTCAATATCTTTTCAATATTTCTGATGTTAAAATGTTTCAACAAAAAACTTTTGTCTTTTGTTTCAGCCCAGAGAGTTGATCTGAAATCACCCTCATCAGTTCATTATGAGAGACAGCAAACTGGAGAGACTCTGACCTTACGATGTGCTCATGGTGCCTCCACGTGGGTTCATTGGTTTAAGCAAACTCTTGGAGAGGAACTAAAGCTCATCTCTGCCAGAAATACCAACGCTTTTCATAGATTGTTTGGTGAATTTGAGAACAATTCACGCTTCACAGTGGGTGCTCAAAAAAATGAAAGTCTCCTCACAATCTCAGATTTACAGCCATCAGATTCAGCCACTTATTACTGCATAGTCTTTGAAGCAGTCATAGTGGAAATTCTGGAAACAGTAACTCTCAGTGTGGAAGGTTCAGGTTTGACCGTCCCAGCTTTGGTCCATCAGTCTGAAGCTGTCCAGCATGGAGGCTCTGTGACTCTGAGCTGTACAGTCCACACTGGGGGCTGTGATGGAGGACACAGTGTTTACTGGTTCAAGGACTCTGAAGAATCTCATCCAGGACTCATTTACACCCATGGAGGCAGGAACCATCAGTGTGAGAGGAGAAACACCACAGAAACAAACACCTGTGTCTACAACTTACCTCTGAGGAGCCTGAATGTTTCTCATGCTGGGACGTATTACTGCGCTGTTGTCTCATGTGGACACATTCTGTTTGGAAGTGGGACCAGGCTGGACTTTGGAGGTGAGTGTCTTCTTACCAACCAAGTTATTATTGACACTGAAAAGTTGAATAGTTGTCCTCATTCACTATATTAAAAGACTCTTCAAAAAATTCCTGGATTCGTATCCATCTTCAGTTCACCACCAAAATATAATCACTTCCCTCATGTGCCATAAACAATGTTTCCAAAAAAAATGGTATCCTTATTTTGAGAAATCAGCAAGAATTTGGAAAACTCCCCCGTTTCCAAAAAACAAATCCTGAATCTACATGTTCAGAGTAGAATGGAGTAGCAGAAGTAAAAAAATAATCAACAAGAGGTTAAAAGTATACATGATGGGAAAAAAAAACACTTCGTACAATTAGCTGCAAACAAATGATTAAAATAGAAATCAACATATGAGGAGGGGAATTAATGTGTAAAAAACAACAAACTTGAACATTCACAAAAATATCATCAAAATCTGTTGATAACTTTTTGGGTTTTCTTGCTCACAGTTGAATTGATGTACAAAATGACAGACAAACAGTAAAAAGAAACATGACCTCCTTGGTGGAGGTAAAAAGCCAGCTTTGGAAGTCAGAAGGTATTATGGCGGAAAACTGATAAAGGGAACCAAAAAAGATAAGAGTCGAAAAATGTAGCAAAACAAACATCAGATGAAGAAATCACATAACGCAAGTCTTTAAAAGTGAGGTTTTAAATCAATTTAACCATTGTGCTGTGTTAGCTTTCTCGATACACGCTCCACACTAGGGTCGGTTTTGACCCGTGCCTTAAATCAGCTGTAAATTACACTCAAAGCAATTACCTATCATACAGTTTTTTTGCCTCATCTCTTGGTTACCTTGTCAGGCATTTTTATCCATGAAAATGTTGGTTTTAATATATTTTGGTGTGGGCCTTTTGGCCTTTCTTTGTCTGTATATCCCTTGATTTCAATAAAATAAATGAAAAATTAAACTCTAGAGAATCATATTTATAAATAAGAGGTTGTATTGTTACCTCACTATTACTAGGGAATGTTAGAAAACATATTGTATATGTATTTACATTTTTCCATTTTAATATTATTAACTATAGTAACATCTATGGTGTGACGGGTCAATTTTGACCCATATATATTTACTTGATGAAAAAGGCAAAACAGCATTTTTATGCAGAGCACTATTTTAACAGAGCACTTATATATGTTTTTAGTTTTATTTTCGCTTTTGTTTTTTTTTATTTAAATAGATGCTGATGACAAAGTCAAAAAGTCTTGATGCAGTAAACAAATATTAAGTGGTTATTTTATGCATTTAAACCTAAAACGGCTCAGTAACGACCCGAACACAGGAGGAAAGTTAAATAAGTGACTTCTGCACGCCCTATTTCCTTGCGCAAGTTCTTTCAAAGTCGAGGAGTTCTGACAGAAAATAGCTGATCATATTATGAGACAAAAATGTCACATTTTGTTTTAGTTGTGGTTTGTAGTACAGTAAAAGTAAAAGATTCCCTGAAAAATTAACAAGTACAAATTATCAAAAACTGTATTTTAGTACAGAATTAAGGACATTTACTTTGTTGTTTTCACCGCTGTGTGTGATAACTGTGAGGCTTCAGCTAAGGATCAATAATTAATAATTCAAGGTCGGAAGATTCCTCCTCCTCTGTCCTCACCTTACTCACCTCTCATTCTCGGCCTCCCCTGGTTCAGATTGCATAGCCCTCACATTGATTGGCTGTTTTCCAAACTCTCATGAACGACCTTTTAAGGGACATGCTGAACAGATTCGTGGTTATTTACCAGCATGACATTCTCATTTTCTCTCAGTCCCCTCAAGAACACAAACAGCATGTGAGATTGGTCCTTCAATGCCTTCTGGAGAACCGCCTGTTTGTAAAGCCTGAAAAATGTGAGTTTCATTCCCCCTCAGTCAGTTTCTTAAGGTACATAGTGGAGGCTGGTCAACTTCGTCCTGACCCAGGTAAAATTCAGGCAGTGGCAGTGTGGCCCATCCCTAACTCTTTGCTAATTTTTACTGACATTTTATTCGGAATTATAGTAAGGTGGCATCTCCCCTCACTCAGTTAACCTACATTAATGTCCCTTTTGTCTGGTCCCGGGAAGCTGACACAGCCTTCTCCAGGCTGAAGCAACTGTTCAGTCAAGCCCCTGTCCTTCTCCACCCTAACCCTGCTCTCCAGTTTGTTGTTGAGGTTGATGCTTCGGAGCTCTTCTCTCAATGAGACCCAAAAGCTTCACCCCTGTGCCTTTTTCTCCCATCGACTATCACCAGCCGAGAGAAACTATGACGTGAGCAATAGGGAGCTTTTAGCAGTGGTGGGGGCTCTGCAAGAGTGGAGAGCTCAGCCCTCCAGCCGAGCCCCCTCCATCCCTCCGGCTCATCGACAATCACCCTACCTTCTCGGTATCCAAGATCCTGGATGTTAGACCCAGAGGTCGGGGCTTCCAATACCTCGTCGACTGGGAGGCTTATGGACCTGAGGAGCATTCGTGGATCTCCAGGAAGCTCATCCTGGAGGACTCCCTGCTGCAGGACTTCATGCATCCTGACAAACCAGGGAGGACGTCAGGAGACTTCTGTTGGGGGGGGGGTTACTGTGAGGATTTGTCCTCCTCTGTCCTCACTCTTCCCCCTCCCTTCCTGCTCTCCTGCTGCACTGGGAGGAGGCGTGGTTTCCTGGAGTCTTCTCACACACCTGCAGCTTGTTCTCCTAATCTACGCTTTCTATTTAACCTGCACTGTGGCTCTTCTCAGTCGCCGGTGGATTCCACTTCCTATGTGGTTTGTTCAGGCCACTTTCTTCAATACTTACAGTGCTTACTCGACTTTGAGTTGGCCTTAAGCCCCTTGAATTCCTTGTTGGAGTTTGCCCGTAGTTTTTTGTGCTTGAGACTGGATGCTTCTTCAGTCAACTCTGATACTGACCTTTTTCCTCTGTTCCCTTTGTTGCAGTGATTCTCCACGAGCCATCACCACCGCTGGCACTGTTTACATACTGACCTGTTCACTGTGTTTGCCCCTACCCTGGATTTTCCCTGAATAAAATCATTGTTAAATTTTTACCTGCCTCCTCCTTGAAGCTTTTGGGTCCAACTTTAAAACTCTGGGATCATCACATAACACAAGGCATGGACCAGACATTAAAAAACCTGTATGATTTAGTGCATGTTCATGTCGTAATATAAGTAAATGAAAACTTGAAGGTTTTTAAACATCAGTTATTGTGACCAAATGAAAGCAGTCCTCAAAAATGAATAATTACATCTTATTTAAGACAAAATATAGACTCTAAAGGTTAAACTGATCTCTGTTTTTTGCCAGTTGTTGATGGATGCAAACATGACTCACTTAAAAGAGGTGAAGAATTAAAAAGCTGGGGCCGCAGCTCCATGCAGTGTTGAACAGTGATGACTTCATTCCTGACTTTTTTGACCCCCAGCCCTCTGCACTGGTCACATGACTGACAGATGACCCAATCCGTGTCTAAGACCTCCATTGTGGAAGCGGCTGTTGAAAGGACTAAAGGTCAGTGTTGCTTGTCGTGGTGGCAAGCTGAGCACCCGCTGATGGACACCAGCAGTGAAGGAAGCTGGGAGACTAAAAAAAGAGGCTTTCGGGCCTGGCTAGCCCAGGAATCTCTGGAATCAGCTGACGGGTACCAAGTGGCTTGGAGGACTGCAGCTTCAGCGGTTGCAGAAGTAAATTTCTGGGTGTAGGAGGAGTTCTGAGAGGCCATGGAAAAGGACTTCCGGTCAGCCTCAAAGATGTTCTTGGCAACCGTTCAACGACTAAGAAAGAGGAGGCAGAGCTCTGCTCAGGCTGTTATCAGCAGGGGTGGGGAACTGCTTACCCAACCTGGGGATATTGTTGGATGGTGGAAGAAACACTTTGAGGAGCTCCTGAACCCAACCAAAACATCCTCTGATAAGGAGGCAGAGTCTGAAGATCAAGGGGAGGACTTATGCATGTCCTTGGCAGAGGTCACTGAGGTAGTTAAAAATCTCCTCAGTGTTAAAGTGCAAGGGGTGGATGAGATTTGCCTGGAGATGCTGATGGCTCTGGAAATTGTGAGGCTGTTTTGGTTGACATGCCTCTTCAGTGTTGCGTGGAGGTTGGGTGGTGTTCCTCATTTTTAAAAAGAGGGATGGACGAGTGTGTTCCAATGACAGGGAATCTCACTATTCAGGCTCCCTTGCAGGCTTAATCCAGGGTGCTCAAAAGGAGGCTCCGACTGATTGTTGAACCTCAGATCCATGAGAAACAATGTGGATATTGTCGTGGAACAGTGGACCAGTTCTTTACCCTTTCAGGACTTCTTGAGGGAGCATGGGAGTTTGCCCATCCAGTCTACATTTGTTTTGTGGATTTGGAGAATGCCTACGGTCGTGTTCCTAGAGGAACTTGTAGAGGTTATTGTGGGAATCTGGGGTCCTGAACCCTCTGCTGAGAGTTTATTGGTCCTTGCACAACCAAACTGAGGGGTGCATCCACACCCTCAGCACAAAGTCGGATGGGTTCCCAGTGCATGTTGGCCTCCACCAGGGTGGCACCTTGGTGGGAGGAAGGTGCTCAGTTTGGAGACCACAGAGTTTTGTCTCTGTTCTTTGCAGGTGATGTTCTTCTGTTGGCTTCTTCAGCTGGAGACCTTCAGGCAGCACTGGGGTGTTTTGCGGCTGAGTGCCAAAAGGCCGGGTTATGGGTCAGCACCTCCAACTCTGAGGACATGGTTCTCTGCCGGAAAAAGATGGATTGCTCTCTTCAGATGGGTAGCAAGTCCTTGTCCTAAGTGAGAGTTTAAGTATCTAGGGGTCTTATTTATGAGTGAGGGTAAAATAGATTGAGAGATGAATGAACAGATTTGTGCAGCATTTACAGTGTTGCAGACTCTGTACTGAACTGTTGTGGTAAAGGTGGAGTTAAGCCACAAGGCAAAGCTCTCAGTTTATCGGGCCATCTTCACTCCAACCATCACCTATGGTCATCAGCTCTGGGTAATGACCGAAAGATGATATTGCAGATCCAAGTGGTTGAAATGGGGCTCCTCAGGAGGGTGGCTGAAATCAGCCTTAGATAGAGTGAGGAGCTCAGACATCAGGAGGGAATTTAAAGTAGAGCCACTGCTGCGTCACTTTAGAAGGATTCAGTTGAGGTAGTTCAAGGATCTAATTAGGATGCTTTCCAGTCACCTTCCTGGGGAGGTTTTCCAGGCACGACCAACTGGGAGGAGACTACGGGTCAGACCCAGAACCCGCTGGAGGGATTATATATCCCATCTGGCCTGGGAATGCCTTGTATCCCCGGGGCGGGGAATGGAAACAGTGGTAGAGGAGAGGGAAGTCTGGGCTTGGTTTGCGTCCCCCGCAACCTGGCCCCAAGAGAGCAGTGGAAGAGGAAAGGATGGATGAAAATTGATTTTCCTCAAAGCACCACAGATAACTTTTTTACAAGCAATATCTGAACACTGATGTAAAAGTTCATGTCTCTGTTCCTTCTGTTTTACTTCACCAACAGATGAGCTGAGCTCTAGTACCTTGGTGTATTCTCTGAGTGGACTTTTGATATTTGAGACCATCCTAATCGTCTTCATGGCCTTCTCATTGTACAAGATGTACAAAAGAATCCTCCTCTTATCTCAAGGTATGAAAACTAACACTGTCTGAATCTCTCTGTGGTCATTAAGGACTGATTTTTTATTAAAGACATTTTTATGTTTCATGTTCAGAGACACGAGCAGCTCCTTCCACAACAAACCTGGAGGTAAGATCACAGGGTTTTACAGGGTGATAGAGATGCAGAGGACGTCTGTTATGCTGCTCTGGACGTCAAAATGAAAAACACCTCAAAAAGACAGAGAGTGACAACTAGTGATGATTGTGTGTACTCCAGTGTAAAACTGTAGACGCTTACATGTTTTATTTGACTTTTACAGGATGTTGTGGCCCTTTTTTACAACATAAGCTTCATGAATCAAGTTTGTCATATAATGTTTACTTTCTTGTAGAGACTTGGGCTTTTGTGAATTAAGGTTGTGTGATTTAAGGCTGAACATGTGTATTATTTTGCCAAAGTGTCCCATTAAATAGGCATTGCTCAGAACTTTAACAAGGCAAGACTCTAGATTGAGTTTGAAATCATGATAAAAAGGAAAGAAAATGAAATGAAAGAGCTGTTTATTGGACTCAAAGCTTTTCTGTCTGCTTAGGCTGGCATTAGATGATTTTATGCCAGATTTTTGTCTTGAAATTCCCTTTTTGGGGATAAAGAAGGGCAGACATCATTTCAGGCTTCCCACAGCTGATCAGTTGTCCAAATACTCCTCAGATTATATCATGATATCAATACTCTCTCTATATATACACATATATATATGTGTGTATATATATGTGTGTGTGTGTGTAAATATATATATTTACACATATATATAGCGTTCAGATTTTGAAATGAGCCCATTCATTACACAAACATCATATCAGTAAGCGATGAGTAATTATTTTTTTTAAAGACTATAGGTCAGTTAAGATGATGATTATAGGTTTTGTAAACTTTTAGTAACACATGCAAACATTAGCAAGACTCGTATTCAAAAATCACGTTTCGCTCCCCAAAACCCATCAGTAGACAACATGGCAAAACGTTATATCAGCCTCCACAAAGGGGAGACCCGCATCACCTAAATATAAAAAGCCTTTCTAACTTGATAAAAAGAAAACAAAAGTTTAATGGGGATGATTGTACACCTGTTTCGAAGGACTTTACATACATATAGAAACAAATCCTATATTCCCTGTCCCTGTTCGGCGAAATGTTGCCAACTTCTACACACTACACCTTTAACTAGGAGTCTGTCATATCACGAGTCCTACATATCTACTGTAGTTTGTGCTGCCTGTGGTGTCATACTCGTAAAAGGAGTTGAGAGGGAGCAGACCAAGAGGCATCACAACATTATATTGTACCTTTTAACCAATTACATGTCCAGGCAAATCTTCCAAAAAAGCCTATCCAAGACATATCCAAAGTAAAATGATCATTGCTCTTGAACCCTTTGTGGTTCAAGCATGGTCATTTTTTAAGGTAATATTATAAAGTTTTTCCTACAAGAATCAAAATCATTGTAGGTGCTGACTTATAGCAGCCTTGGCTAATAAAAAAAGGTGATTTTCCTCACCTAAATTTTCTTGTTTAAAACAATTGCCTGCAGATGACTTTTATTGAACTTATTAGGTGGAAAACAACAACAACCAAAAAAACAAAGCATAAAGTATTTCCTTTTCAAATACAAAATTTCATTAAAAAAAATTGAAAAAAAGATTTTTTTTCTCTCGCTTTTTTTTGACTATGTCTGTACGATTCCAAGCTGTGCCATTTGGAGACTCCAAATGTCACCAAACGGATTTGGATATTCCTGCAGTAAAATAGTTACAACTTTTCAATGCTTTGACATATAGTTGTGATATTGGGCTCTGTGGAATGGTTAAAATTAGAGGCTGATTCACTGTTAGCAGTACTAGCATTGAATTAGTAAAAAAATCAAGTATATTTTTGTGCATTTTAGCTGTTTATGCAACTAAAATGTAAACCAATAAAGGTCCACACAAGTGCTTTGATGGTTAAAAATCTATTTGTATAGAGTATGTGTTTGAAAACAAATTACAACACACTATTTACACAATGCCACTCAGACCCACCTAGATTAAACTCCTACACAATAGATTCAGATGCATTTGTGTGCCACATTGCACCTCAACCTCACCCCATCAGGAAGTAGTAGTTTCGGTTGGCCTTTTACAATTACAGGGTATTCAAATAGACCATTTACACACACATGGACAAAATTGTTGGTACCCTTCTGTTAAAGAAAAATCCATCGTGGTCACTGAAATAACTTGAAACTGACAAAAGTAATAACGAATAAAAATATACTGAAAACTAAGCAATGAGATTCATTGCTTTTGAATTGTGTTTCAACAGAATCATTTAAAAAAACTAATAATGAAATTGGCCTGGACAAAAAATGACAGTACCCCTAGCAAAGATTGAAAATGATTTGACCATAGGGACATGTTAAACTAAGATGTGTCCTGTAAAAAGCATCACAAGTGTTTTCAAACTTGTAATCAGTCAGTCTGCCTATTTAAAGGCTGAAAAGTAGTCACTGTGCTGTTTGGGATCGTGGTGTGCAAGCAAATCATAAATGCGACAGTGGAATTTGCCAAAATGCATATTGAAAAGCCACAAAGCTTCTGAGAGAATTTCCTTTGGACAGATGAGACAAAACTGGAGCTTTTTGGTAAGTCACATCAGCTCTATGTTCACAGACACAAAAATGAAGCATACAAAGAAAAGAGCACTGTACCTACTGTGAAACATGGAGGAGGCTCAGTTATGTTCTGGGGCTGCTTTGCTGCATCTGGCACAGGGTGTCTTGAATCTGTGCAGGGTTCAATGAAATCTCAAGACTATCAAGGCATTCTGGAGCCAAATGTGCTGCCCAGTGTCAGAAAGCTTGGTCTCAGTCACAGGTCATGGGTCCTCCAACAGGATAATGACCCAGAACACACAGCTAAAACACCCAAGAATGGCTCAGAACAAAACACTGGACTATTCTGAAGTGGCCCTCTATGAGCCCTGATCTAAATCCTATTGAACATTTGTATATTTATATTATATATGTATATATGTATATATATATATATATATATATATATATATATATATATATATATATATATATATATATATATATATAGATATAGATATATATATATAGATATAGATATAGATATACATAGGCATATATGTGTGTGTGTGTATATATATGTATTTATATATATATATATGTGTGTGTATTTATATATATACATATATATATATATATATATATATACACACACACACACACGTGTACACATTTCTTTGTGCTTGAGTTGTCTTGATTTGGGCTTGTTTTCATAGACCTGACTCCTTGTTTCTCGTGCAAAATCTGACACACTAACAGAAATCTGGCATCTTCATTGGTAACAATACATATCTCACCATCTGTATGAAATCTCTGGCTGTTTTCTGTTAACATGTTCGAAATTAAACTGAACTGGAATTTTCTTGTCATGTTATAAAGAATAAAGTAGTGCATTACATTGGAAAAAAAGGTTTAATATTTCTGCATCTGAATACTTGGTTTGTTCTAGAGTTTTCAAGAAGCAGAGACCTCCATTATGCTGCCCTGAGGATGCAAAAGGTCAACAGATCCAGGAAACAGAGGATCAACACGAAGAGTGAATATGAGTACTCAATTGTCAGGCAGTAGAACTGGAAATATGTTGGTCAATTTCAAAGCTGAGGGAGACGCCATTTGATTTCTACGTTGCTGTTGAACAAACTTTTGAAACAAACGCTCTGCTGTGTCTCTTTTACCTCCCCCAAAGAGGTTATGTGTTTGCCAGGGTCTGTCTGTTTGTTTGTTAACAAGATTACACAAAAACTACTGGATGGATTTACATGAAAATTTTACCAGAGGTGTGGTTTGGTCCAAGGAAGAACCCATTACATTTTGGTGGTGATATGCATGTTTTTCTGGATGAAACACATTCCCCAAATTTGCTAAAAATTCCAACTTAAAATTCTGCCATATTTAAAAAAAGTCATATCTCTGACATCACTTGATGGATTTGCTTCAAAATTTACAGGATAAAACATATAATATAACGCTTTCATCACAGTCAATTTCATCTGAATCCAATCTAGATTGATGGCACAGCAAAACAACTTAAATTTATAATGGCAAATCCCATTCATTTCTTCTCGGCTACCTGCATTATGGGAATTGTGGTTTCTTTGCAAACTCACATAAATGTTTTTCAAGCCTGTGTTTACATGACCTGGCTTCCCTTGCAATGCCTGCGAGGGAGTTCTCCACATGGACAGACATGACCAGAGATTAGTCCAATCAAATGTGTGGTGATTCAGAATTGTATCTTGGCAGAGCTCTGCGCTCTCAAAGTGCTTTTCTAGTTTTATCAGTCCATCCACCCATCTTCTCCCGCTTATCCATGATCAGGTCGCAGGGGCAGCAGCCTTAGCAGGGAAACCCGGACTTCCCTCTCCCCGGCTACTTCGTCCAGCTCTTCCTGGGGGATCCCGAGGCGTTCCCAGGCCAACTGAGAGACACAGTCCTTCCAGCCTGTCCTGGGTCTTCCCCGAGGCCGCCTACCGGTGGAACGTGCCCGGAACACCTCACCAGTGAGGCGTCCAGGAGGCATCCTAACCAGATGCCCGAGCCACCCCACCTGGCTCCTCTCAACGTGGAGGAGCAGTGGCTCCACTCCGAGCCCCTCCCGGATGA
This sequence comes from Cetoscarus ocellatus, assembly GCA_037902135.1. NCBI lineage: Eukaryota > Metazoa > Chordata > Actinopteri > Labriformes > Labridae > Cetoscarus > Cetoscarus ocellatus. The sequence continues at coordinate 407,796 of JBAMNC010001467.1, read as the reverse complement.
CCTAGTGTCTGACCCTGTCTCTAAGGGAGAGCCCAGCCACCCTGCAAAGGAAACTCATTTCGGCCGCTTGTACACGCGATTTTGTTTTTTATGGACACAATCCCCCGGCTTGTGATCATATGTGAGGATAGAAAGGAAGATCAAGTGGTAAATTGACAGCTTCGCCTTCCGGCTCAGCTCCCTTTTTACCACGACAGAACGGTGCAGAGCCCGCTTTGCTGCTGATGCCGCACCAATCCGCCTATTGATCTTCCGGTCCATCCTTCCTCCGCTCGTGAACAAGACCCCGAGGTACTTGAACTCCTCCACTTGGGGTAGAATCTCATCCCCGACCCAGAGGGGGCACTCCACCCTCCTCCGGGCGAGAACCATGGACTCTGATTTGGAGGTGCTGATTCTCATCCCATCTGCTTCACACTCGGCTGCAAACCAATCCAGTGCCTCCCCCTCCTGAGACGCCGGATGGTGGTCCAGAATCTCTTTGAAGCCATCCAGAGGTCATTCTCCTTGGCCTCACTGAACTCCTCCCATGCCCGGGTTTTTGCCTTGGCAACCACCGAAGCCGCATTCCGCTTGGCCTGCCGGTACCTGTCAGCTGCCTTGGGAGTCCCACTGGCCAAAAAGGCCCAATAGGACTCCTTCTTCAGCTTGACTGCATCCCTCACCACCGGTGTCCACCAGCGGGTTCGGGGGTTGCCGCCACGACAGGCACCGACCACCTTATGGTCACAACTCCGATCAGCCGCTTCAACAATAGAGGCCCAGAACAAGGCCCACTCGGACTCAATGTCCCCTGCCTCCCCTGCCACATGGTCGAACTTCCCCTGGAGGTGGGAGCTGAAACTCTTTCTGACAAGAGACTCTGCCAGACGTTCCCAGCAGACCCGCACGACACGCTTGGGCCTGCCAGGTCTGACAGGCATCCTTCCCCACCATCGGAGCCAAATCACCACCAGGTGGTGATCAGTTGACAACTCCGCCCCTCTCTTCACCTGAGTGTCCAAAACATGCGGCCGTAAGTCCGATGATACGACTACAAAGTTGATCATCGAACTGCGGCCTAGGGCGTCCTGGTGCCAAGTGCACATATGGACACCCTTATGCTTGAACATGGTGTTTGTTATGGACAATCTGTGACAAGCACAGAAGTCCAAAAACAAAACACCACTCAGGTTCAGATCAGGGGGGCCATTCCTCCTAATCACGGCCCGCCAGGTCACACTGTCATTGCCGATATGAGCGTTGAAGTCCCTCAGTAGAACAAGGGAGTCCCCAGAAGGGGAACTCTCAAGCACCCCCTCTAGGGAATCCAGAAAGACTGGATACTCTGAGCTGCTGTTTGGTGCATAAGCACAAACAACAGTCAGGTTCTGTCCCCCCACCCGAAGGCGGAGGGAGGCTACCCACTCGTCCCCTGGGGTGAACCCCAACGTGAAGCCTTTTAGCCTAGGAGAGACAAGTACTGCCACCCCCACCTGATGCCTCTTGCCATCAGCAACTCCAGAGTGGAAGAGAGTCCAGCCCCTCTCAAGAGGATTTGTTCCAGAGCCCAAGCTATGCGTCGAGGTGAGTCCAACTATATCTAGTCTAAACCGCTCAACCTTGCGCACCAGCTCCTGCTCCTTCCCCACCAGAGAGGTGATGTTCCGCGTCCCGAGAGCTAGCTGTTGCAGCCTGGGATCGGACCGCCAAGTTAAAAAAAAATGTTTTCTTTGTTTTTTTCTGTTTGAAGCAATAGGAACATTGTGACTTGATTTTCTAAACAAAAGCTGTTTTTTTTTTCTTCAGTTAATCCTTAATGAGCTCACGTTATGCTTTTTGAGTCTTATATGACAGGCAGATAAATGCAGCACAACAGAGAGATTTCTCCGACACATACATCATTGAATTTGAAACACAACCACACACAAACACACAATGGCACAGCATCTAAACAATATACAAAACTGTTAGTGTTTACAACATGCTCTGTTTGATGAATGTAAATAAAAGCATCATTAAATAAGTGTGTTGGCTTTGCAGAATGTCATTGATCCTTTTCCTTAGTCCCATGGCTATGACACAGGCTATTTGCTGTAATATATCAATTAATCAATTGATCTTTAATGTTTATTTTCAAATCAAGACAAGTGTCATCTCAAGACATTTGATAAAAGAGCAGGCCAGAACAATACTCTTTATTTTATGGTTATACATATAAGCATATATATATAGTACATATATAAAAATACACATATACATAAATACACTCATACATACATACTTCCAGACCCAACATGAATCCACAATGAGCAAAGCACTGGGCCACAATAGATGGCTTACAGATACAGTGTCAAGAAAAAACCTTTGTCAAGCTGTAGGAGATCTTTAGCAGAGCCAGACTTATGTTGGAGACCTTCCACCGAAGCCGTTGGGAGTTTATGTGGGCGAAAATAGAGAGGTGGGCAGAGACAAAGGGATGACAAAAAAATAATTGATGTGAGGGACAGATTCATGGACACCCAGACTGTGAACTTGTCCTCATCATATTTCATCAATTGAATTGAGTTTTTATTAAGTCAGCCTCTTGAGATGTGGCTAGCGGGTCCCCCTCTCTTTATGGTTGTAAAGGTAGTTATTTTGGTGGTGCAATTCGTATATTCTGATGTGGATTATCACAATTCAGGGTTGGAACCATTCAATCTCTGTTTCACCCCAAAACAACACTTAATGGTCACCATACACTAGAAGATTTTAGTTAAACTTCAACAAGACATTCTCAAAACTATAGTTAGACATCCTGTCACACTCAAAGATAAAATGTCCACAACTCTGAGATTTTAGTCTCAGACTGAGATTTTTCAAAGACTGGACACTTAAAGGGTCACTAACTGCAAGACTACAATGATTTTATGCATTAATGCCCTATGTACTCCTGTTCTTATTGTAAGGCTTTTGCATGTTTCTTTAATAATATTATTACAATTACTATGACCCTAATCATTGTGAAAAATATTCACACGGTTGTCATATTTTGTTCATATTTACAATGTTTGGGTGCAGCTGGCCTAAAGTGGTTAATCTGGAACTCCAGGCAGGTTCTTTGTGGGCTGGGCTGTACCAGCTACTTTATTGTGACTAATTGTTCATACAGAGGGACCCCTCAAATTTTCCCCAGTTTACTTGGCAGAGTCTTGGCTGGTCCATGACAGAAAAGTGCTTGGACCTTCCCACCCTAATGGTGGTAATTAGATCCAACCCAATCACTTGACAAAGACATAACCCTTGCCCCCTACAGCTCCAACTCTTCACTGGATCCCTGAGTTCCATTTCCTTCAACAAAACTTATATTATTGCACCTGACAGTCTCATGGTTTATGCTTTTGGGGCCAAAACAAAACTTGTGTTAACCATTCCACATCATAAACAATCCATATCTTTGTCAAATAATTGCTGACATCTGATGACCAGAGATCAGACCTCACAATCAGCATCACCTGAACTTCATTTCTAGGATATTTTCCTTGGTGCACAATAGGAAGTTTCTTGGTGTATAGGTGTAATGAGTTACTGTGTTAACTTAAAACTTGTGGCTGACTATGCTGATAGATGTCCTAATCCTAAACTAACTTAAACTCATCTACCACAAAGTCAACCATGGTGTCAACCCCAAGTTCACAATTTACATGGTCACTGTTTGGGGGGTGGGGGTTCTGCTGAAGCAGAGCAGATTTGGTATGCATGTGCCAGCATTGGCTTGAGACACTGTGGTTGTCTTACATGTTTTTTTATGTAAAGTTGGCCTCATTTCTTGACTTAAGTTGACAAAACTTAAAACAATTGGTTTGAGGCCGGGCATGGTCAAGCCAAGGTCTATGCAAACATTTTGCATAAAGAGCAGAATTTCAAGGGTGCTGGTTTGGTACAGTGGTTAGCAACCAGGCATGTCTCATAAGTTCAAGAACTGCTTGTTTTAATTTCAGTACTTTTTTTCACAACTTAGAATCACGACTTAGACCAAAACCTCAAAAATCCAGTGCAGACAGTTACCTTGAAATTTAAACTGTTTGTGGCTTTTTTTATTTTGTGGCTGCTTTTCTCTGCTGTCGCAGCTGTATTTCTCCCCAATATTACGCTTCTATGCACTTCTATGCAACTTTGCTTCTATGCAAAGTTACGCTTCTATGTTTTGGCCTATTCTCATGAAATTGGTGGCAGAAAATGCATGCAAGCATGAGACATGCAGCTCACAGAGGCAGTCTGAAACCTCGGGCCTGATAACATTCCCAGCGAAATGAAAACACTTATGCTATACTGTCACATACGTAAATGCATCCAGTGTGAAACAGCAATATGTTTGTTCTTGAGTTAGTGTGAAAATTCGTGCAAAGTCTGAGGAAAAACACTCATAATTACACACTACTGAGATCACAAGCTCAGAGAATTGACCCTTCACTAAGCCCCCTTCCAAATATGTCTGCTGTCCAATCCTACATTAGCAACCATAACAATGCACGAGAGGCCTGTCAAGCTTTCGGCAGAAAACAATATGCCTAAGCGGTGTGCATGTCTAGCAAGTCTGACAGCAGATATCTGAGAAGTCTGGAGGGCGGTGTTGATTTTATTTTTTGCCTTTGCCAAGCCCAAGACACAAGAAGAAAGATGCCCAGTGTGGATAAAGCACAAGAACACCTACGTTTGTTCTAAAGTTGGGTGCTAACATTAACTAACCATAGCTCTGCATGTTAGGTAAGATAACATTAGAAAACAAAGACACCTCAAAAGTAAGTTTCTTCTGTTAAACCTTGAGCCACTGGGTAATATTTTAGCAAAAGAAATACTATAAATAGATGTAGGCAAGTTCTGCCATACTAATATCTTTTAGCATTTTGTTAGAAGACGCCATAGAAAGGGTCAAACACAACGGTCATGAAAGATAACTTTTAACATTAATTTAAATTTAAACAATATGTATCTACTTACCCTGCCATACAAGAACGTTGTTATTCTTGTATTTAATTATTTTGAACGTAAAGTGTCAACACATGGGGTGGTCGACAAGATCTGTGCGCTTTCCATTCTATTTTAATGTCGTCTCCATTTGAACTCTGACAACATTTAATTTGGTGAATGTATCTCTCAAAAGCATACTGGAGACCTTTCTGTCTGCTTCTTTCTGGTATCTCTGAAGAATCTGTCTAGAAATTTGAAGATATTTCCTTAGAAATATCAGTCACTTGTATCGCTAAAAACTCCATATTTCTCATTCTAGGAAAGCTTGACAGGTGTAGCAACAGTAACCGGGGGGTTATTTTGCTGCAGATGGGGTCATGAACTTTGCACTGTTTAAAGAATTTTACAAGATGTCACAACGACAGAACAGTTGGTGTGCATACCGCATTTTGTTCTTGATAACAACTTACTTTATCGTGAGCATACTTGTTGTTTTGGTACTACTTTGGCTGTTAATGTCATCTGTTTTCCCCTAAAACCCGACATCAAGCTGAGTTTTCAGCCCTGTCTTCATCAAAATACAACTTTAGCTTCAGTGCCAGTTCCATGAGTATGAGGCACACCTTGTCGCAGTCACTTTGCCAAATGTATCGGCTAATGCCATGTACTTTATACAACCGCACTTTTAAAATGTCAAAACATGCCTTCAATGTACAGTTTTGAGATGAAGAACAAACTTGTGTTCAGAGGAAACAAAAAGCCTTGGCAGCACAGAGGCATTAACAGCATCGACAGAGAAGTGTAATTTTTCTGACAGTTCAGAAACACTGATGACTTACATCTCAAAAAAGATCCAAGACTGCAAAAGTGCAAAGAAGAAACCCACTGCGACCCAAAAAGGGAGCTCAAGAGCTACATTTCAGTCGCATGTGGTTGTTTTGAGGTTTTTTAAGTTTGATCTCTGGGTGGGATTTGATCATAGTGTGAGAAAAAGGTGTGAACAGCAGACAGAACCAAAGTGAGCATGTCAGTATGTTTCCTCTATAGATTCTGTTTCTTGTCAGTCAGTCAAACACAGTGTGGTCTACATAGAGAGCAGAAGCTGTCAGTTCTCCTTCATTCACTGAGCACAATGACATCTCCAACATTTGTCCTCGTCCTCACATGTTTGGTCCTGGGGGAAATTGGTGAGTTGAGTTTCTGTTGCTCTGTTTCTAAGTCTGTATATGTTCACTTCTAATTCAGTGTCTTTCAATATTTCTGATGTTAAAATGTTCCAACATAAAACCTTTGCCTTCTATTTCAGCCCAGACAGTTGCTCTGAAATCACCCTCATCAGTTCATCATGAGAGACGACAAACTGGAGAGACTCTGACTTTACGGTGTGTTCATGGTGGCTCCATGTGGAATTACTGGTTTACGCAAACTCTTGGAGAGGAACTAAAGCTCATCTCTGCTGGATCTTACAGTAATTTTCATAGTTTGTATGGTGAATTCAAGAACAATCCACGCTTCACAGTGGGTACTCAAAAAAATGAAAGTCTCCTCACAATCTCAGATTTACTGGCGTCTGATTCAGCCACTTATCACTGCATAAACTTTGAAGCAGGCATGGTACAAATTCTGGAAACAGTAACTCTCAGTGTAGAAGGTTCAGGTTTGACCATCCCAGCTTTGGTCCATCGGTCTGAAGCCGTCCAGCATGGAGGCTCTGTGACTCTAAACTGTACAGTCCACACTGGGGGCTGTGATGGAAAACACAGTGTTCACTGGTTCAAGACCTCTGAAGAATCTCATCCAGGACTCATTTACACCCATGGAGGCAGGAACCATCAGTGTGAGAGGAGACACAACACAGAAACAAACACCTGTGTCTACAACTTATCTCTGAGGAGCCTGAATGTTTCTCATGCTGGGACGTATTACTGCGCTGTTGTCTCATGTGGACACATTCTGTTTGGAAATGGGACCAGGCTGGACTTTGGAGGTGAGTGTCTTCTTACCAAGAATGTCCTGAATGATCAGAGGTGGACAAGGTGGACAACTTCAGTACTTTAGTAAAGGTTTCGATCTTCCTGGTCAAATATTAGTCCAAAAAACAAAAACACAACTTCAGTACTTGAGTAAAAGTATAAATCCTGTTTGCTGAATATTATGCCAATACAATATCACTGAGGTAAAAGTACTGGAGTAATAATAATCTATAATAAGTCATTCATTTGAAAAGCACTTTAAAAACAATGTGATCTGGCATACAGAGAAATGTATTTATAAAAAAGCATGAGAACCAACAAAAGAAGCAATCCAAGATCAGTGAGAAGCACAAACATTAAAAAACCTCATGTAGAAACACAAATAATGTAAATAACCCATTCACAATAATAGACTGATTAATATGCTGTGAAATCCCTGATAATTCAATAACCCAGTAACAAAAAATCAGACCACGAGACCCAAAGAGAAAGACCAGAATAAAATAAGTTTGAACAACAGGTGCAGCATCAGCACACATTTAAACCAAGGCATCTGCGACATTTTTACCCAAGTTATCAATGACAATGGAATGTTGCCACATTGCACTTTATTGAAAAAAATTTTAAAAAACCCTTGATTCGTATCCATCTTCCGTTCACTCCCAAAATGTAATCACTTCTTTCATGTGCCATAAACAAAGTTACCTAAAAATTGTATCCTTATTTTGAGATATCAACAAGAATGTGAAAAAACTCCCCTATTTCAAAAAAAAAGATTCCCAGATATGACTCTTCCTATTAGAGTAGAGTAGAGTAGCAGAAGTAAAAAAACAAAAACAAAAAAAAACAAGAGTTTAAAAGTATATGTGATGGGCAAAAACAAACAAACAAACAAACAAACAAAAAACAAATGATTAAAATCAAAATCAAAATGGAGGAAGGGAATTAATGTGTAAAAAAATAACAAATTACAACAACATTACCTAAAAATGTCCTCCATGTCCTATCCGTTGATACCTTTTTTGAGTTTTCGTGCTCACAGTTGAATTTACAGACAAAATGACAGACAGTCGGTGAAAAAAAATTACCTCCTCTGTGGAGGTAAAAAGACAGCAATGGAAGTCAGAAGATTAAGGTATAAGGGAGGTAAATTGATAAAAGGTGCCAATAAAGATTTAGAGGCTAAAAAGGCATCAGAACAAAAATCAGATCAAGACAACATCACATAGAGCAAATCTTTAAAAGTGAGTTTTTAAAATGACTTAATGAAGTGATTCATTCTGCTCGTCCTGTTTCCTTGGGCAAGTTGTTCCAAAGTTGAGAAGTTCTGACAGAAAAAGCCTGATCACCTTCGGGGACAAAAATGTCTTGAAGTGCTGCACCATATTTTTTTTAGTTGTACTTTTTAGTTCATAAAAAGTAAAAGATTCCCTGACAAATAAACTTATGTACAAAATAATGAAAAGCTGTTCTTTAGTACAGAACTGAAGGACATTTACTTTGTTACTGTCACCACTGTGTATGATAACTTTGACGCTTCAGCTAAGGATCAATAATCAATAATTCAAGGCATGAACCAGACATTAAAAACCTGTATGATTTAGTGCAGTGTTTCTCAAATTAGGGTTCGCGGACCCCTAGTGGTCTGTGGTGTAATTACAAGAGGTCCTTGCAATTACAGTGATAATGATGACATTTGTAAAAACTAATTACTCAAATGTGATTGAGACCTTTTTGTAACTAAACTACAGAGGGTAACATGACTTTTTTTTCTTTAATTAAATGTTTCACAAGTGTAATTTATTGTAATTTAATAAGAAATATCACTCCTGTTTTCATTTTTTAAAGTTACTGAACGGGACTGTTAGTCCAACCTTAACATAATCTGAATCCTTTTCAAATTATGAGCCCCCTACTGTTTCAGCGGGCCTATAGAGATGATTATTAAGAAATTCTACCTTGTTTTCCTATAATAAAGAGTTTTAGTTGATTTTGCCTCTGCAAGCATTAAATAATGTTAGAGAGAGAGCGCTGGGGCGATCGACACTTGGCGTCTATTACGCGCAGGATAAGTGACACAAACATGAATCACACATCTTTACGCTGTTTGTATTAAGATATCTGATGAAATTAGTTTATTAACACTGCGCCAACATCTTTAATGGGATTTATCAGACAGAAATAACAGTTTTCAGGACCAGGAAAGTCATATGTTTTTGTGAATTTAGGCTGTTGCAATATTAAGGAATATCACTTTATTACTTAGAAAATCATCCTTATTCTGCAGAAATGAAAGTCTCTGTCTCACTCTGTGACATCACTCTAAAGTAGAGGCTGCACAGAGTGCCTGAAGGAGAGGGAGATGTCAGCTGTCTCCGCCTGAGACGTTAATGTTCATATGTTAATGATCGTTACATTTTTGTTTGTTTAGAAAAATTATTAAGTTATATCTGGTGAAAGCTCTTGTTTTTACCTTAAAGAGTGAATAAATGCGGTAATGCAATTTAAAATTCAGGCTCAATTGTGGGGGGTGTGGTGGGAGGGTGTCCTTCAGGGTAGATCAAAAACATGCAGAGGGTCCCGAACCCCAGAAAGGTTGAGAACCATTGATTTAGTGCATGTTCATGTAGTAATATAAGTAAATGAAAACTTGAAGGTTTGTTAACATCGTTTGTTGTGACCAAATGAAAGCAGTCCTCAACAAGAATGCAGGTGCAGGTCAAACTTACTGTGCATTCTGGGGAGGTTCAAGACATGGAGTCTGAGTGGTCCATGTTCAGGACCTCCATTGTGGAAGTGGCTGTTGAAAGCTGTGGACCGAGGGGTCTCTGGAATCAGCTGGCAGGTACTGAGTGGCTTTGAGGACTGCAGCTTCTGCAGTTACAGAAGCAACATCCTGGGTGTAGGAGGAGTTTTGAGAGGCCACGGAAAAGGACTTTCAGTCAGCCTCAAATATGTTCTGGTAAACTGTTCAATGACTAAGGAAGAGGAGGCAGAGCTCTGCTCAGGCTGTTATCAGCAGGGGTGGGGAACTGCTAACCCAACCTGGGGATATTGTTGGATGGTGGAAGGAACACTTTGAGGAGCTCCTGAACCCAACCAAAACATCCTCTGATAAGGAAGCAGAGTCTGAGGATCAAGGGGAGGACTCATCCATGTCCTTGGAAGAGGTCACTGAGGTAGTCAAAAAGCTTGTCAGTGATAAAGCGCAAGGGGTGGATGAGATTTGCCCTGAGATGCTGAAGGCTCTGGAAATTGAGGCTGTCTTGGTTGACGCGTCTCTTCAATGTCGCATGAAGGTCAGAGACAGTGCTTGTGGAGTGGCAGACTTGGGTGCAAGTCCCCATTTTTGAACAGGGAAACAGAAGAGTGTGTTCTAATTGCAGAGGAATTGCACTACTCAGCCTCCCTGGAGGGGTTACTCCAGGGTGCTTGAAAGGAAGCTCCAGACGATTGTTGCACCTCAGATCCAGGAGAGACACCACGGATTCTGCCATGGCCTTGGGACAGTGGACCAGCTCTTTACCCTCTCAGGACTTCTTGAAGGAGCATGGGAGTTTGCCCATCCGGTCTACATGTGTTTTGTGGACTTGGAGAATGTCTATGACTGTGTTCCTTGGGGGATCTTGTATGGGGTAATGTGGGAATATGGGGTTCTGGAGCCTCTGCTGAGAGTTAATCATTCCCGACCAAAGTGAGAGGTGCATCTGCATCCTCAGCACAAAGTCGGATGGGTTCCCAGTGCATGTTGGCCTCCCCCAGGGTGGCACCTTGCCACCACTCCTGTTCATGGACAGGATCTCAAGGCGAAACTGGTGGGAGAAAGGTTCTCAGTTTGGAGACCTCAGAGTTTCGTCTCTGCTCTTTGCAGATGATGTTCTTCTGTTGGCTTCTTCAGCTGGAGACCTTCAGGCAGCACAGGGGCGTTTTGCGGCTGTGTGCCAAAAGGCTGGGTCACAGGTCAGCACCTCGACTCTGAGGACATGGTTCTCTGCTGGAAAAAGATGGATTGCTCTCTTCAGATGGGTAGTAAGTCCTTGTCCCAAGTGAAGGAATTAAAGTATCTTAAGGTCTTGCTAATGAGTGAGGGTAAAATGGATTGAGAGATGGATAAGCAGGTTTGTGCAGCATCTACAGTGTTGCAGACTCTGCACCAAACTGTTGTTGTATAGGTGGAGTTAAATGGAGTTAAACTGAGTTAAGCATCAAGGCAAAGCTCTCAGTTTACCGTGCCAACTTTTCTCCAACCCTCACCGATGGTCATGAGTTCTGTGTAATGACCAAAAGAATGATACTGCAGATTCAAGTGGTTGAAATGAGATCCATCAGGAGGGTGGCTGAAATCAGCCTTAGATAGGGTGAGGAGCTCAGACATCAGGAGGGAACACAAAGTAGAGCTGCTGCTTCTTCACATTGAAAGGAGTCGGTTGAGGTGTTCAAGCATCTAATTAAGATGCTTCCTAGTCACCTTCCTGTGAATGTTTTCCAGGCATGACCAACTGGGAGGAGACCCTGGGGGAGATCCAGAATCTGCTGGAGGGATAAGATATCCCATCTGGCCTGGGAACGCCTTGCAATCCCCCACGAGGAGATGGAAATTGTTGCAGGGGAGAGGGAAGTCTGGACTGACCTGCTTCACTTGCTGCCTGAATAAGCATTAGAAGATAAATGGATGGATGGATGGATGGATGTTGATCCTCCTCAAAGCACCACAGATAACTCCTTTATAAGTTTCACTTCCGGCGCTGAACGAACGGCAGCCTCTTACAGCAGCTCCGCGAACTCTACGGAGTTTTTCTTTTCTTACTATGTCTATTGTACGTCCTTTTTCTTCTTTTTACTTTCTGCCGATATGTGAAACCTCGGTGCACCTGAGACACCGAGCACGGATCATCTGCTACTTTAAACACTTTTTTTCAGCAACTTTTCCTCGCGTCTGTGGGTCCGTGAGCGGAAATGGCTCCCATTGTTTACAGTAGGGATCAGCTGTTGGCCCTGCGTAACACAGCTGTGCGACCGGAGGAGCGACCTGAAATCCCCCGAGAGTTACGGAGGAGGATGCGGGGATGCCGTGCTGGGACTAGACGCCGTGAAAGCAGGAGAGTTTATCGACCGACTCTCCCGTCCATCATCATGGGGAACGTAAGATCTCTCCCCAATAAGATGGATGAGCTGACGGCGCTGACCCGGTATCAGCAGGAGTTCCGGCGGTGCAGCATGCTGCTGTTTACGGAGACATGGCTGAGCACAACGCACACAGACGCGACCGTAAAGCTGGATGGATTCTCCCTCATACGGGCAGACAGGACAAAGAGGAGCGGTAAGAGAAAAGGAGGGGGGCTGGCAGTGTTTGTGAACGATAGATGGTGTAACTCCAGGCACATCACTGTCAAAGAGCAGCACTGCTGTCCGGACATTGAGCTGTTGGCTGTTAGTTTGAGGCCGTACTATCTGCCGCGGGAATTTTCACACGCCATTGTGGTGGCTGTGTGTATTCCTCTCTCTGCTAACGCCGATGCAGCCTGTGACGTCATCAACACCGCGATCCACAGGCTGCAGACTCAGAGCCCTCAGGCTCTCTTACTGATCTCTGGGGACTTCAACCATGCCTCTCTGTCCTCCACTCTGCCTAAATTCATCCAGTATGTCACATGTGCCACCAGAGAAAATAAAACACTGGACTTATTCTTTGCCAACACCAAGGAGGCATATAACTCATCACCTCTCCCCCCTCTGGGAAAAGCTGATCACAACCTGGTTCATCTCCTGCCTGTTTACAAGCCCCTGTTTAACAGGCAACCAGCTGTGTCCCGCACGGTGAAGAAGTGGTCTGACGAGGCTGAAGAGGCTCTGAGGGACTGCTTTGAAACTACAGTGTGGGAAATATTCAGTGACTCTCATGAGGAGGACATCGACAGTTTAACAGACACCATCACGGACTATATAAACTTCTGTGTGGAGAATACCGTACCCACCAGGACAGTACGGTATTTCTCTAACAACAAACCCTGGATCACTCCTGACATTAAGGCTCTTTTAAAGGAGAAGAAGAGGGCCTTTAGGTCAGGAAACAGAGAGGAGCTAAAGACTGTCCAGAAGGAGCTGAGGAGGAAAATCAGGGAGGAGAAGGACAGATACAGGAAGAAGATGGAGGAACAGCTGCAGGAGAGAAACACCAAGGGAGTCTGGGAAGGCCTAAAAACCATCTCGGGCCACCAGGGGTCCAACTCCCAGACAGCCGGGGACCAGAGGTGGGCAGATGAACTGAACACCTACCTTTGTAGGTTTGAGGAAGTGTCTGCCCCTCCCCCAGCTGTGACAGCCCTGCGGCAGCCCCCGTCCATCGCTCTCCCAGCACTCTGCCCAAGTCCTCCCCCCACCCCCCTCACCTCCCCCGCTACAGTACCCAGCTCACCACCACCAGCACTCTGCCCAAGCCCTCCCCCCACCTCCCCCGCTACAGTACCCAGCTCACCACCACCAGCTCCCCCCCAGCCCCCCCTCACCTCCCCCTCCCCCCCTACAGTACCCAGGAGACCATCACCAGCCCCCCCCCAGCCCCCCCTCACCTCTCCCCCTACAGTACCCAGCTCACCACCACCAGCTCCCCCCCCCAGCCCCCCCTCACCACCCCCCCTCCAGCATCCAGCCCCACACCCCAGGACACACAGCCCCCCTGCTCCACCCTGTCCCTCACACCTCTCCAGGTGAGGAATCAGCTCAGGAGGATAAAGACCAGGAAGGCTGCAGGACCAGACGGCCTCAGTCCCAGACTGCTCAGGTCCTGCTCAGACCAGCTGAGTGGGATTGTTGGACACCTGTTCAACCTGAGCCTAAAACTGGGAGGGGTACCACGCCTTTGGAAGACATCCTGCGTGGTACCAGTGCCAAAGACCCCCCATCCCAAGGACCCTAGCTGCTACAGACCAGTGGCCCTCACATCCCACCTCATGAAGGCCCTGGAGCGGCTGGTCCTTGCCAACCTGCGCCCCCTGGTGAGCTCGTCCATGGACCCACTGCAGTTTGCGTACCAGACTGGAATCGGAGTGGACGACACCATCATTTTCCTCCTCCATCGAGCTCTGTCCCACCTGGAGTCGCCTGGGAGCTCTGTTCGGGTCCTTTTCCTGGACCTCAGCAGTGCTTTCAACACCATTAGGCCGGCCATCCTGAGGGACAAGCTGGAGCTCTCTGGTGTGGACCAACACCTCACATGCTGGTTTGTGGACTACCTCACCAACCGCCCACAGTATGTGAGGACCTGGGACTGTGTGTCAGAGACTGTCCTCTGTAGTATAGGGGCCCCCCAGGGAACGGTGCTGGCGCCGTTCCTCTTCACCCTCTATACTGCAGACTTTTCCCACCTGTCACCCACCTGCCACCTCCAGAAATTCTCTGATGACTCTGCCATCGTTGGCCTCATCACAGACGGGGACGACCAGTCGTATAGAGAACTCATCCAGGACTTTGTGGACTGGTGCCAGCAGAACCACCTGCACATCAACTCTGATAAGACCAAGGAGTTGGTTGTGGACTTCCGCAGGCGCCCCCACTCCCCCCCATCACCAGTGAACATTCAGGGAAGGGACATTGAGATGGTGACATCTTATAAGTACCTAGGTGTTCATCTTAACAACAAACTGGACTGGACTCATAATACTACCGCACTTTACAAAAGAGGACAGAGCAGACTCTATCTGCTGAGGAGGCTGAGGTCTTTTGGGGTGCAGGGGGCACTCCTGAAGACCTTCTATGACTCTGTTGTGGCCTCTGCAGTCTTCTATGGAGTGGTCTGCTGGGGGAGCAGCATCACAGCAGCTGACAGGAAGAGACTGGATAAACTGATAAAGAAGGCCAACTCGGTCCTGAGATGCCCTCTGGAACCGGTGGAGGAGGTGGTGGAGAGGAGGACTACAGCCAAGCTGTCCTCCATGATGGACAAAGACTCCCACCCCCTCCAACACACACTCACTGCACTAAGGAGCTCCGTGAGTGACAGGATGCTCCACCCGAAGTGTGTGACGGAGAGGTATCGCAGGTCCTTCCTTCCTGCAGCTGTCAGACTTTATAACAAAAACCTCTCCAGTGTGCAATAAACCACATTTATATTTATATGTGATACCTAAAATGGTTCACTGCAAAATACCAAACATGTACATAGCCACCATATTTATATTATAATATCACAAATCTCATCCTGTAAAATATCAACATGTACATAACCATCTGTCAAACAACAAACATGTACATCAGGACTGTAAATATGCCACTGACTGTATAGTATATACTTTTTTTTACATTTTTCAAAAAAATTTATTTCTATTTTTGCATTACTGTACTTGATCTGTAATGACCTTATCTTTCAGTACTTCTCTTGTATCCTGCAGCTGCTGTATATTTTGGAATTTCCCCCTGTGGGACTAATAAAGGATATCTTATCTTATCTTATCTTATCTTATAAGCTAAACATTGATATAAAAGCTCATGTCTCTGTTTCTTCTGTTTTACTTCACCAACAGACGAGCTGAGCTCTCGTACCTTGGTGTATTCTCTGAGTGGACTTTTGATATTTGAGACCATCCTGATCGTCTTCATGGCCTTCTCATTGTACAAGATGTACAAAAGAATCCTCCTCTTATCTCAAGGTATGATAACTAACACTGTCTGAATCTCTCTGTGGTCATTAAGGACTGATTTTTGATTAAAGACATTTTTATGTTTCATGTTCAGAGGCACGAGCAGCTCCTTCAACAACAAACCTGGAGGTAAGATCACCTCCTCTATTCATTTTCTTTACATCATTCAACTTTCCTCGAGGTCCACATCATGACAGACTTGTCCATATTTTTTACAGGGTGATAGAGACGCAGAGGACGTCTGTTACGCTGCTCTGGACGTCAAAATGAAAAACACCTCAAAAAGACAGAAAAGGACGACCAATGATGATTGTGTGTACTCCAGTGTAAAACTGTAGATGTTCATGTTTTATTTGACTTCAGTTTTGATGGGATGTTGTACCACTTTTTTTAACAGCATGACCTTAAGGAATCTAGTATGTCATCTAATATTTACTTTCCTGAAAATCTTTGGGCTTTTGTAAATAAATGTTGTGTGATTTAAGACTGAACATATGAATTATTTTGCCAAAGTGAATAAGCTTTGCTCACAACTTTTATTATAAGTTTTACAACAACTAGCAGTAGTAGCAGTGGAAGTAGCAGTACAAGTGTTGATCTTTGAAGGGAGGAGGCTGTTGTTGCCTTTATTTGAGCAACAAGACTAGATTGTGTTTGAAATCAAGAAAAGAGATGAAGGAAATGAAGGGAAGGAGCTGTTTACTGGACTCAAAGCTATTCTGTCTGCTTTGGCTGGCATTAGACCATTTTATGCCAGATTTTGGCCCAGAGTTTCCCCTTTCAGAGATAAAGAAGGGCAGACTTTATATCAGGCTTGTCACAGATGATCATTGTTTAAATACTCCTCATATATTTATATATCTATATCTATCTCTATCTCTCTCTCTCTCTCTCCATATATATATATATATATATATATATGTATATATATATATATATATATATATATATATATATATATATATATATATATATATATATATATATATATATATATACATATATATATATATATATATGTATTTACATATTTTTAATGATGAAATGTTGAACCATGGAATATTGATCACGTAAATATCTTTCTTTATAAGCATTAGCTAATAATATTTTTAAATCACATTAGACAAACATAGTGATACATTGTTGGTATTAATCAGACTCCTATTTCGTTGTGTGTCGTATTGGTTTTATGACAGTTCACCTTATATGTTAAAACTATTTTACACATTGAGTTTTTTCCTCTTATAGCTTCCATAATGATGTTCTAATTTTTAATTTGAATGATGTCTTTATATGTCTTCAGATAGGGGGTCACATAAAAGATAAAAACCCAGCATATTATATGTAGAAATCCTCACTGAATGAAGAAATGAGCACTGGATGTTTTACCTATTTAGTACCTCACAGTAATTAGATAGGACCACAGACTGTTTGTTTACGGATTGTTTTGATAATATTTTATAATCTCACACTGTAGTTAGAATTTTCACAGAAATGGTATGCATAAAGGGCTTTATTTGTTGTTCTTTTGGTAATTTTATAAAAGTGTCAAAATACAATGATTTCACAAACACTATTAACAGAATATGTCGTACACCATAGAGCCTGAATACATATCTAATGGAGCCCATTGTTCAAAGTTGCAAATATTAAACCAAAGACAAGTATTTAAAGAAAGAACATAATGTACTGAATAATCCTACAGCATACAGATGTCTCTGTACACAGAGAGGGTCAGGAAAGCACGACCATATTTGGAACTAAACGGGAAGCCATCTTGGAGCATGTCAGCCATTTTGTGTAAAACCATAGAATTAAGAAAGAAGTATGCCTGGTTGTGCCTTATAGCTAAAAATAAATAACTTCTGGACTCCATGGGATTGTATACAGGCCTATGGGAGGAAAAGTTATTCAATTATAATTAAGAATTAAAGAAAGTGAATATTAAAAGGAAAAGGGGAGGGACCTCCTGGAGTCTTCGGGAAGACGGGAGGAGTCCCTCCCATCGGCTATATAACATACATACCATAACTCAAGCTTCAGTTGTTTTGGGGTGTCGTGACACAAAGCAACTCCCGTTTGTTACTGTTAACCTTGTGACTTTAATACAGCAGTGACAGCAGAGACATCTAAGAAACAAATTTGGGAGGTTACAGGATCAGCACCGCGGAGAGCGCACACTCAGGGCAAAAGCTCATAGACCTCACAGTGCAGGTCACATCCACTACAGGTGACAAGGGACTTGTGTTTTTTCACTGGCTGTTTTTTGGCACTGCCTTCGGTTTACTGGTGTATAGATGCTGCAGCTCGTGCTGTAAACACAACAGGGGTGGTAAAATCTCCTCAGCTAAATGTATGATTATGTCTTATTCCACAGTTTTCTGTGTGACCGCTTCAGCGGTTGGAGGTATGAATGTTCAGAAATCTTTAGAGATTCATTAGACAACTGAATATATGTATAGACATATATTCAGGGAAACTCATGACATGACAGGCTTGTGTTTTTTTATTTCAACAAATTTATTGGTACCCAAAATCCCACACTGCCATAACATCTGTTGTGTTAACACTAGAATCTCTACGGCAGTCTGACAGACGGTTTGGGACTTAAAACAGTAACTTGTGTCTTTACCATCTGAATGAGGCACACAGCACAATGTCTGACACCAGCTTTGTGTGGAAATACTTCAAAATTTTGAATGAAAATGTAAATTGCGCGCTGGGCTGGAGGAATAAAATCCACTGGACTGATGTTTGTTGCAACATTTGCCATTGTCCAAAACACATCTGGGTGAAACACTGCAGCATCGGATGGATTTACCTCTAGGCTGTGGCAACAAGAGCTGCTCACTGAAGGAAGATGCAGGAGTGAGACGCAGTCAGCTCTGAGTGACAAACGGAGTAATTCTGGCAATGATGGGGATCTTTTTGACACAGGTTAAATGACCTCCTCCACGATGTATTGAGAGCACAAAACTGAGAGGGTTAAATTTCCATGTGTCTGCATGAGTATGATGGCACACTGGATCGTCCTGCTTTTTCCAGTCCTTCATAATGACAGACAGCCTCCAAATCATTCTGTCATTCATCAAAAAATTCAGTCAATGATTGAAAGTATTCAGTTAATGCTGTTTATGACAGTCCAAACATGTTGACACTCGCAGGAGATTCTCTCTGTCTGTCATCAGTCCTCTGTGTGTAACATTGTGTGAGTTTGCACCTTCTTTTCAAAAGTGCAAAATATAGACGCAAAAACACGGAACGCAATCAGTTTTAGGTTTGATAAATCACATTGCGGGTGCGAAATGATTACATTTGTATCTCCTCCTCCCAGAATCTTGCTTGTTCTGATAATCTGCTTGTATTTTGCAAATTCATGAAGGCAAAAACGCTAAATGGATTGTGCGTGCTATTTTGCTCATTTAACAGATGCAATCCTCAGTGCAAACTGTTAGTAGATCAGCTTTACATGAGCTATCAAGTTTGCACATGTTTAATTACATGCAAATCTTTGGTAGATCTATTCCACAGTCTGTTAAAGATTGTCATATGTATTGACTCTAGTTTGCGCTGCCTATGGTGTCATACTCACAGACAGGAAGCAGATCATAAAGCATCACATCCTTAAGTTATGTCTTTTCAATTCAAAAACATGACAGCAAACACACTCAAAAAGCCAAGATTTCTCCCAAATTTTCCTCTTCTTTTTCATTTCTGTTGCAAATCAGTACCAACCTGAAAACAGCGAGCTGAGGATGGCAACATCATAGACTATCATGAGTATTTTGACAGAGAGGAAGACAGCAAGGACAAACAAACAAGAGGAGTGTGGAGGGGCGAAAATTGCTCTGCAATGTTTTGTGTGTGTGTTGTGGGGGGCAATAAACAGTTAAATTCTAGAGTTTAAGTCATTGGGGACATAAAAAAATGCCATATTTTTTTTGCTGTGCTGTCTGATACTTTGTTAAGTATCTTACATAGTGATATTAAACAATAACTGTTTTGTTTCTTAAGGGTCAATATCCTACCTGTCAACAGATTTGTTTATACTCAACCAGCAATTCAAAGAGTGGTATTGGGTGGTAGGTGTCAATTACACCATATGTGACCAAGCATAATTTCTTTGCTCACCAAAAACACCAGTCCGATCACCCCTGCAGCAGCTTTACAAGAACTGAAAGCTCAGTGAAAGTTCTGAAACTAGAAGGACTTTACTGTTGAAATCTTTCAATAGTTAAAATTGTCAAACAATGTGTTTTTAAGTAGAGTGACTTGTATTGTACTCTTAACAAACATAATTATACAAAATGTACTATTAGAAAATGTTTATTTGTGTTAATAAGGGACAACTTTATGGAAGGGGTGCAAATCCCCCCCGGGATTTGCGACTATGGGTGTGTGGCTGTATACGTTTGAGCTGGCTGAAGATCACTGAGTATAACAACATTTGTACACTGTTTAACATTGCAGTTTGACTGTTCAAGGTCTTTGTTGTTGTGGCCAGTCCCTCTCAAGTTTTGATGAGGGTGACAATGACAGTGGCATACAGTTACCCTCTGCTAAATTAGCTGTCAGTCTTATCAATATAAAGTCCTACCTTCCATACAGCTTCTTTTTGTACAGAAACACAGCTGATCTCTGTCACTTTGGCTAATGTTTGTACTATATCATGTATCTCATGATCATGACCCTCATATCCTGAACCATCCCTTGAATGCAAAGCTTTCACAGGAGGAACTTACCATCAGAAAACCTAAAAAAAACAAAATGAATTGTCAGCACAGAAGCATTAACTGCATCAAAAGAGAAGTTAAATATCTGTAAATCCAGAAACATTGATAACTTACATCTCAAACAAATCCAAGACTGCAAAAGAGAAATGGAAAAACACTGTGCTACCAAAGAGGTGAGCTCAAGAGCTGCAAGTTGTCAAATACATGTGGTTGTTTCTGAGGTTTATTTCAGTTTGAACTCTGGGTGTGATTTGATCAAGGTGTGAGAGAAAGGCATGAAGACCAAGCAGCGTCGCACTATGCTTCCTCTGTAGATTCTATTTCTATTCAGCCAATCAGATGCAGCGTGGTCTACAAAGCGGGCAGAAGCTGTCAGTTCTCCTTCATTCAGTGAGCACAATGACATCTCCAACATTTGTCCTCGTCCTCACATGTTTGGTCCTGGGGGAAATTGGTGAGTTGAGTTTCTGTTGATGTGTTTCCAAGTCTGGATATTTTCACTTGTCTTCAACATTTTCCATATGTCTGATGTTAAAATGTTTCAACAAAAAACTTTTGTCTTTTCTTTCAGCCCAGAGAGTTGATCTGAAATCACCCTCATCAGTTCATCATGAGAGACGGCAAACTGGACAGACTCTGACTTTAACATGTGATCATAGTGACTTCAGGTGGATTTATTGGTTCAAGCAAACTCTTGGAGAGGAACTAAAGCTCATCTCTGTCAGATCTTACAGTAATTTTCATAGTTTGTTTGGTGAATTCAAGAACGATTCACGCTTCACACTGGAGGCTCTAGATGGAAAAAATCACCTCACAATCTCAGATTTACAGCCGTCAGATTCAGCAACTTATCACTGCATAAGCTTTGATGCAGCCATGGTAGAAATTCTGGCAACAGTAACTCTCAGTGTAGAAGGTTCTGGATTGACCGTCCCAGCTTTGGTCCATCAGTCTGAATCTGAAGCCGTCCAGCATGGAGGCTCTGTGACTCTGAGCTGTACAGTCCACACTGGGGGCTGTGATGGAGGACACAGTGTTTACTGGTTCAAGGACTCTGAAGAATCTCATCCAGGACTCATTTACACCCATGGAGGCAGGAACCATCAGTGTGAGAGGAGACACACCACAGAAACAAACACCTGTGTCTACAACTTACCTCTGAGGAGCCTGAATGTTTCTCATGCTGGGACGTATCACTGCGCTGTTGTCTCATGTGGACACATTCTGTTTGGAAATGGGACCAGGCTGGACTTTGGAGGTGAGTGTCTTCTTACCAAGAATGTCCTGAATGATCAGAGGTGGACAAGGGGACAACTTCAGGACTTGAGTAAAAGTAGAAATCCTGCTGGTCAAATATTAGTCCAAAATTGTTCAGTCAAGTTTTTACTTGAGTGAAAGTACTGGAGTTAAAATAACTTACAGAACAATAAAGTTCTTGGTTTGGCACTTTTACTAGCAAAGGTTTAAAAGTGCTTAGAAAAATTGTACATGCAGATAAGTTTAAAAAAAAAACTGAACACAATAACCCACACAGAGGAAGTGCTCCAATATACACACAAATATTAAAAAAGCAAAACTCACATAACTCACAATAAGCTAAATCAGCAAAATTGTAACCAATTTCATTTGTTACAAAATCCCAGGAAATACAAGAACTACAAGAACCCTAATGAATAAAATGAGACAAAGCTTTAAGAAAAATTTATAAAAATAATTACATTACTTTTAAATTAAATGAAATGTTTTTGAGACAGTGAGTGATAGCTTCAAGAGAAACTGAAAACAATAGTATGGCATTAAAAGTTAAAGACTGACATTTAAAAAGTAAGAACAAATAAAACGCAAACAACTACAAAACATATTTATAATAATTATGTTAATGTGATAATGTTTACTGGTGTTAATTTTTTATTATTATCATTACATACTTGTGGATATAATGAATTACATACTTTTTCATAGTGAGTCATGATGTCCATATACCTCCTCTGTGCAGTTAAAAAAAATACATAATGCTTTATAACAATAAATATGAACAAACATTTCATAATGGTTTGCATTTGCATTGCTAAATTTCAGATTAAAAATTCTAGATGTACACCACAAACAATTTTCAGAAACAGATCAATATGTTTTTTTGTTTTTTTTTTCACGTTCATTTTAGTATTCAACTTTTTATTCTCACTTTTTCACACATTTTTTTTTCTTTTTTTTTAACAGTCTCAATTTAATCTTTTACATTTCTATAAAAATGTATTTCGGAATCTCATTGCAGGTTTATTATATTATATTATGGATTATATTAATATTATATTAGCAGACAATGTGATGTTTTGAATTTCAGCTATGATTTGACATGCTGATTATAACTTTTGTTTAAATATGATAAAATGTGTTTTTTGCTTTAATTTCTTTTACAGAATCATATTTTTCCAAAAATTTCTTAAAGCATCCTGTCAACTAAAGTGACTTATAATCTATTTATAATGGATTTTTTTAGTGTTCATTATGTGTTGAACTATTAAATGCATTACAAGAATGAAAGTCTCAATAAATTCCAGTCATTTAAACACAGTCAATGACCTGCATATATGTTTATTCAACACCTAATACTTAACTGTGTTTCAGCTTTATTGTTCTGAAGGATTATGAACAGTTATGATTCTTATACCTTTGAGCATGACTGCAGCTTAAAACGCTACATGTGTTTATAACTAATTAGAAACACTATGACTATACAGCATTATGAGTGCAGCATGGCAGCATTATCCAGTTTTTCATTTTTCCATGAACTATATTCTCTTATAATTAAACAAAATCTGTGAAAAACTGTCAGTTATAAGCCAAAATGTGACAAACTGCCCCAACATGCAACAAAAAAAGAAAAACTTTAAAAATACCAGGAATAGCATCTGAATTCTGATCACCACCAAAATCTAAACACTTCTTCTTTTTAACATAACCAACATTAACATATAATTTCACCTAATTCATTTGAGTACTTTAGAGTGGTCTCAGACAGAAAAACTGACAACTGCTGGCAAAAATAAAAGTTCCTTAGCGGAGTTAAAGATGAAATTTAATAAACTGAAATATACCAAAGAGTTTGCTCTCTGCTGGATGTTAAAAAGGAATAATGATTAATAAATCTTAGAAATTATTATTAAAATTGTATAACAAACAGAACTACAAACATTTAGAAGAGGCAATGCTATGAAACATTTAAAGGGGAGTAGAGCTAAAAATAACAATTAGAGAATAAACTCCTAATGCATGGAAAAAAACACAAGTAGAGCAAAACAGCGTAAAACAAACTAAATCTGGCTCAGAAATAGAGAAAATAAATATTATGTTTAAAAGAACCAAAAAAATCCAACAATGGAAGAAATCAGATTAAGGTAGTAATGAGCTAAAAGGATGAATATTTCAAAAGCAATAACACTTTTTATAAAAATCTTTGCAAACCCACCTAAAGTATGAAAATAAAAGCTCATGTCTCTGTTTCTTCTGTTTAACTTCACCAACAGAAGAGCTGAGCTCTCGTACCTTGGTTTATTCTCTGAGTGGACTTTTGATCTTTTAGTCCCCTTTGAGGCATCCAGACCCCTCAGGTCCTATCAAATAAATATTCTACATTTTAGCTTTTGTTTTAGCCCAAATTTGTTCTTGTTTTCTCTTTGTTTGAAGTTATTTGTATTAATCTTTCCTGGTTTCATTGACGCTTAAAAACACTTTGAATTGAAAGGTGCTTTTCAAATAAACTTGTTTAGCCTTGAATTCGTGACATGACAGTTGCAAGTGTAGTTAAAGCTATGCAGGTCCACAGCAGCAGGCCGTCCACACCGACGATCCTGAGCAGCAAACAAGAAACTTGTCATGAACACAGAACACTGAGCTCTCAAATGCAGACGACAGAGTCTGTGAGGCAAAAAGAGTTTATTTTAGCAGTCCAAGTCAGTACACAAAAAGACAGGCAAGAACAGGCAAAGGTATCCAAATAAACGTGAGGCTAGAGGTAGAATCCAAAACCAAAAGAGGTCATGATCAGAGCTGTGACAGGTGGCTGCTGCTGCTAAAAATTTTAAGGGGGGCGCAGCTTTAGAGGAAACAAACCAAAGAAGCTCTCCATACTACTGTGAAAAAAAAAAAAAACTAAAGACAAAACATAATCACAATGCAAGCTACTTTGAACAATGCAATACTTGAACAGAAACTTTGCCCTCCTTTCCTTCTGGACTGCAAATTTCTCAATGACCCTCTGATTGAAGTCCATCATCTCTGTCACCAGTCTCTCTTCCATTGACAGCATGGCCAGTGCATTCAGCCTGTCCTGGTTCATGGTGTTTCTCTGGAAAGCTTTGATTCTTTTTAAGGTTTGAGACACACCTCTCAGCTTCTGCAGTGGTCATGGGTGTGGTGATGAGGATCTTTAGCAGAGTGACAGTCTCTGAAAATACCTCTCCAAGATTATTTTCCATCAACAACAGGATAAGGTCCACAGCTCCACAGCAGGCCTTGAACTCCTCCTTGCTGTACATAAGACTGAGCTTTGTCTTTAGCTTGCTTCTGTTGAGCATTGGTTAGGCCTTCAAGGAAATCTTCAGGAAACATGGCGTGGTACTGTGTGAACCTGTGACCCTGCAGCAAAGTGGCACTGATGAGATGGTCAGTGAAGGAGAATCGTTCCCTCAATGTGGTGTTGCAGACCTACAGAAAAAGACTAAAAAAAATACATCAATTTTCAACATCAGTATTTACTGAAAGAAAAAAAAATCAATAAAACAGCTAAAGTTTAACCTGCTTCCATAGAATAAAGCTGTAATTTATGTCATTATCACCATTTTAAGAACATTTCTAGTGTCAACTGAACAGTGTCGTATTTTAGACATGTCTTATGTCTCATGACTCAAGATTGTAAACACAAACAGAATCTTATGTCCCACTAAACTGATGCTTTAAAACTAAAGGTAAAACTATGTGATACAATTTTTGGTATAGACTAACAGTAAAAAGGATGAACAAAACAAAACAAAAAACAAATAGGAAAAACTACTTCAAATTTTAAAAAGTCAAAAAAATAAACTTTAGATTACAGGAGTCTGTTTCCATCTGCTGGAGCATTTGGATAAGACATTTACTTTGTACTGTTGTGTGCAGTATTCAGTCAGCAAGAAACACCAACAGAATGTATAATTTCTGTATCCAAATAGAACATTTTATTATAGCAACTAAACATATGATATACAATTATATAAAATAACAATACTGTAGATATTTATATTAATCTTATTATTTTATATCACAGGTTTAGTTGCAATAATAAAACTACTACATTTGGAGGCAGGATGATACACTTTGTTGGTCTGTTTTCATTGATTTTATTCTGTGCACAATAGTACAAACTGGACAGGTACAAGGTAAGTGTCAAATCCAAAAGCTCCAGTAGATTAAAAATACTTCTGTAATGGACATACAGTTTATTTTCAGACAGATTTCACTGAAAATGGAAAGTAACCTATGTAGCACAGATAACAGAATTGAAAGGGTTAATTTAAAATTAAAGTTTTTAAGATGTAAGAATTTATTGGTGGGTTAATAAGCTCTGTGAAACACTTAAGAGGTAAATAATGTGTTGTTTACACTTTTGGGACAACAAAAAACATTATTTTAACCAGTAAATTGCAACACGTAACTTAATAGCATTGTCAGTTCTTCTTTTTGTAATTTTTCAAAGGCTTTTACACAATGTAACAGTAAAATTTAATGAGCAATGCAATAAACCTCTGCAATAATCTGCATGCACATGTGTATAATATTATAATTACAGTTTGTCCTATCTCAAGTATTTTTCTTGTACTTAAGACTTTGTGTGTCTATTTTTACTCTTCATCAGTGTGCATGGTTCCTGCTTTGCCATGTTTTTTAAAAAATATACTTTTAGGTCCCTTTATATAATATTTTCAACAAAATAATGTATCAATTTTGTCAGTTAAATTGAAAAGGAATTTCTGGTGAGGTAAAAATGAACTTAGCCACCCATTAAAAGCACTGATTCCTTCTAAAAGTATGTTGTTTTGTAAAAATATGCAAGAATTAAAAAACTATATAGATTTTTTAGAACTTAAATCTGCAAAAGGATAATGTTCTAAGAAACAAATATTTATATGCTCTTGGCAAATTTATTTTGTTTCTCCTAATCTATAGTTTAGTGCCATGTTTGATATAAAATGGGAAATTTTGCCCCTGAATTATGTTATGCCTACTTGGTAAGACACGTCCTAATCTAATCTTCAGTGTAGCAGAGCCTCTTACTGATTTTCTTCTCCAGTGCAATCTCACCTCTTCTGTGATCCTCTGATGGATCTCTGGACGACGCCTCTTTGGTGCATGGGAGCGTTGGTCGGACACGTGAGATGCTTGCGCATGAGTAAATCATACCTGCTGCGGTGACGTGTTGATATGATTGACAGTGCTCGTTGTCCAGTCACGTGAGGAAAAGAAACACCAGAACAATTCTGATTCGCTGCCAGTCAAAGTGGGAGTGTCTGGGGCGCACTTCTCTGCGCCCCGCAGGCAAAGTTGAAGCGGCCAATCCCAAAGCAACCTCAAGGTCACATGCTGAGCAAAAGTTTAAGGATTTACATTGACTCCCATTAGGCCGACGCCCCTCCGTATGTAAACTGTGTATTCACAACACAGTTACTACGTAAAATATTTTGAAACCCCTGTTATTGAACAGTGACAGGTGCTGCTGACAGACTATTACTGTGTGGTAAAAATAAATGTTTTTATGTGTTATTTTTTATAATTTAATGACAAATTATCATGTGTTAAAGTACACTTCCTCTGTCAAATTTTGGAGGGGGCGGCGCCCCAGTGCCCCCTATTGACAAACCGCCACTGGCTGTGAGTATAAGAAAACGCCTGGTAAATGACACGAGGATACAAACAAACTGGCAACAAGACAGGGGAAGACATGTTGGTTAAACACACGAGGTGATTGGGGTTGATGTGACACAGCTGGGGAAGCACAATCAGTGATCAGATGTGACAATGCCAGACAGGAAGTAACACCTAAGTAGACAAGAAAGGACAGGTGAACTTTCAAAATAAAACAGGAAACACAAAGACAGGACATAAAACATGAACAAAACAGGGAACTTAACTAAGGCGGAGCAGGATCATGGCAAAACTAGATAGTGCTCAGAGAGCACAAACCGCCCCCGAGGTAGCTCACGTATTGCTCTTACATCTTAAAGCAATAGCTCCATGATAAAGTTACCATCATAATATGATTCATGACCCTAAAAACCCACATAGAGCACTCAGAATCCTGTTGTTGTGCTCAAATTAGAGTGACAACACATGTCCGTGTGGGAACATTAGTTAATGAGTACATTAGTTCCGCCTTTTTTAACAGAAGTGGCAGTTCTCTGTGATCTTGTCTTTCCTTGACCAGTTTATCAGCTCAAGGAAGACGAGAAGGGCCATCAGCTGCAGTGTTTAATGGTGGGTAGATGAGTGAAAACGATAAAGTTGGAACTAGAAAAGCACTCAGAGAACATGGACCTGCGCCAAGCAGCTCGATTCCACTCATAAATGGTGATTTCCACCCAATGTTATAGTCCTACATTTATTTTATACACACATTGTGGAATGAAAAATATCAATCTGCAAAAAGTGTGATTATTGTTGATATAAATATCATCCAATAGAGTGACCTTGTCAGTAATGGGTCTTGTAACTTGTTGACTGAACCAATTTGCTGCTGCCTGTACAGATGTTGGTGTTGTGTGTGCTGCAGCGCTTTCAGTGGGCGATGTCACCAGTCTGTCGGTCTGAGCAAAACCACGGCCCTTCGGTGAGGGGTGTGTTTGCTCTCTGTTGAATTTGGGGGTTTGGTTTTTACTCACACACACACAAACTTCTGCTATGACGGACTATGTCCATCTTGACATTATCAGCAGCCTTGTTTCGATTGATTAACAGGCACGTCTGGAAGGACTGCGAGCGAGCAGAGCTGCCGCATATGTTTATATAACGTTAATGGACTTACAGTGATGTTACTAGTCGCTGTGAGTTGCAGAAGACAGGGGTGTTCATTACAATTTTGGCAGAGTCTGCTGCCTTAATTCATCTTAGAAACCAAGGCTCCAGGAACAGTTTCTCCATTGGCAATTTCTTCCTCCTCTCCGCGATGCCGGTGAGTGGAGCTGTGCATGCACAGCTTTCAGTGCTGATTGGCTGTTCAGCGTGCCATGCCTCTGCGTGTAACCAGAGCGTGTAACCAATCGGATGGTGCTGTGGGTGGGACAATGCTGGAGACAGGGCACAGACAGCAGACGGAGCAGCATGGAGAACTCCACCGGCATTGCAAGAGAAGCTGGGAAATGTAGTGACATAGGCTTGAAAAATGTTGACATCAGTTTGCAAATAAACTACAATTCCCTTAATGACATAAATTGATGGGATTTGCCATCATAAACTTCAGTGTTTTTTTGTGACGTCAGTCTGGATTGGATCAGCACCAAAATGTTATGGCTTCTTCCTTGGACCAAACCACACCTCTGGTAAAACTTCCATGTAAATCCATTCAGTAGTTTTTGCGTAATCTTGCTTCCAGGCCTCTGGCGAGAACATAACCTCCTTGGCGTAGGTAATAATGTCAGCTATTTCATAAAAATATATGATATATGACATTTTATGATCACGGTGAAACTTAGGCGGATATGACGTCACCTAGCCAAACAACCGTGAGAAAATGAGCTATTTTTGGACACGCTAGCACCTTGGGCGGGCGATGCAATCTCGGTCACCAAGTGGCATTTGGTGTGAACGCACCTTTAGTCTACTGCAGCCTAATCATGGTTTCGTCCAAGCCTGAGCGAGCCCGAACTAAAAGTCTTATCAAAAAGTTGTTAGTGTATTTTCTAATGGATAACTGATAGTGATACAACCCAGCATGTGTGGTCACTTTCACTGCCTTACTCATTATTTTCTGAAGTCCGAACTTTAGAACAATCACTTCTTCTGTGTGTGCTAACTGTGCACATGGCCCAGTCAACTCTGTTTGGAGTTCCAAGTCCTGCTTCAGCTCAAACAGTGAATTAACTTCAAACATGAGGCTGGAGCACTGACAGGATGCTCATCTGTGTCCATATTTATTTAAGTCTCACTCTGTCA
This sequence comes from Cetoscarus ocellatus, assembly GCA_037902135.1. Lineage (NCBI taxonomy): Eukaryota > Metazoa > Chordata > Actinopteri > Labriformes > Labridae > Cetoscarus > Cetoscarus ocellatus. Next base: position 378,339 of record JBAMNC010001467.1, on the reverse strand, counting down.
CTGGCTTCATGAACACGTGTCATCTCATGCTTGGAGCAGGCATTTTAGCTTTTTAGCTGTTAGTGCACCAGCATTACAATATTTCATGCATGTATTCAGGATAACCTGTTGATCCTTCTCAAAGCACCACAGATAACTCCTTTATCAGCTAAACTTGAACACTGATGTAAAAGCTCATGTCTCTGTTTCTTCTGTTTTACTTCACCGACAGACGAGCTGAGCTCTCTTACCTTGGTGTATTCTCTGAGTGGACTTTTGATATTTAAGACCATCCTGATCGTCTTCATGGCCTTTTCATTGTTGTACAAGATGTACAAAAGAAACCTCTTCTCTTAAGGTATGATAACTAACACTGTCTGAATCTCTCTGTGGCCATCAAGGACTGATTTTTGATAAAAGACATTTTTGTGTTCCATGTTCAGCGACTTGAGCAGCTCCTTCCACAACAAACCTGGAGGTAAGATCACCTCACTCTGGACAATATGCAAGTGCCACCTGACACAACCTGAATGCAGTTTTGTCTTTATTTTATGAACAGTGTCAAGCTAAATGTTTTCATTAAAGCTCGGTTGTGTATTTTGGACTTAAAGTGCAACAATAGGCCTGATGGCAGGAACCACCTAGTGGTGATTGGCTAGGTTATACAAAATTTGACAGGCTTTGGGCTGCTTTACAAACTGCAGAAAAAAACAAAAACCAGACCAAGTGAAAAGATGCAACACCGGTGCACCCCAAACTGAACCGAGTCTGCTCAACTTAATTCTTTTGGGACCACTTCATCAAAAAAGACAAAACAGCAGCTACATTATTAGCAAATTCTGAACTCAACAGTGTGTCTCTGATGGGGGCTGTAACTGCCTTTCCACATGCCAATAGTGGAAGTCCTAAGAAGGAAGGGCAGATGTTTATACCTTCTTTGCAGCCTATAAACAAACTACCTAACTAACTATCTAACAAGGAAAGCATGAGGCAGCAAAATACCCCAAGCATTAAGGTCAGCTGAGAATGATTAAGTCAGTCAATAGCATAAAGGAGGAGCTGGAGTGAAGGAGGGTTGCAAAGCAGCTTGCAACCGGAGAAGGGAAGGGTTGGCAAGCTAGAGCAGCTTAAAAAAGGTGGTCTGGGTGCAGTAGCCAATGGCAAGTTGGAGGTAATCAGCTGGCTGTCAGCAGTGGCAGGCTAGCTTGGAATAGCTGTGTGACAATGGATTGCAGGTGTGTTAGCAATCTCATTTCTGTGTCTTAGTAGAATTAAGGCTGTGTTAAATTTGTCAAAGTGACCAAAGACTTAAATAAGCAATAAAAGCAGGTGGACTTTAGGGTGAGTAGTTTATAGGTGCTGAGCTGCAATGCTGCACGTAAAATGACCGAGCAGCTGGTAATAATAGAACTAAAAACTTAAAAATGTCATAAACGAGTTAACTTTGACAGTCATGAATCAGAGTATATGGGCCATATCTAGCAATCTTGTGCAGAAACCTGCAAAGACACGGCATCAAAAAAATAGTCTGCACTTCCACCTGTGATTCAAGAAACACATTTCATCAATTCCAGCTTGTGAACAACAGGGTGTCAATAACGTGGCAGGTGAAAACAATTGTCATTTGAATAACTCCTCCTACATATGAAGACACAGCCCAGATTTTACAACATAGAGGTTTGCAGCATGGTAAAAAAAATAGGAAACCTCACAAAGGTGAAAATTGACAGGAAAAAAAGGAGCAAAGAATAAATCATTGTTGTTTGATGGCCTGAAAAGTGATGCTAAGGGGGATCACTAACTCAGCCTGACCCTTGACAGTTTGGGTACTACCTGCTTTGTTTTCCGTTCATTGACCATGGCCTCCTCGAAACCACGAAGGAGAAAACAGAGCCAATAGAGCTGCCCACCCATATGTGGCATCGTCATTGATGTTTACTTGTGATGAAGCACTAAAATAACAGACTGTCTGAAGCAGAGAGAGGTTTGGGAAGTTATGCAGCATCCCAGATCAACAACAAGGGGTGTTTAATTTCTGTGTCAGATACCCCTGACTCCTGGTGACACTGACCATTCAGAGGTCAGCAGTGTCTCCACGTCACATTTAGTCTCAACTCAGCTCGCTCTGGACCCCGACAGAGATTATATGAAAAAATGTGCCAGGTACAAGGCATGACCCCTGATGGAAACCAAAACAACTGAGAATAGTTGAGCCCAGTTGAGTTGAAACCACGTCATGGGAAAGCCCCACAGCTCTGGTGGTCTCATTGGCAACAAAACAAAACTCACTCACTGTGTAAAACCTCTGGCTGATTTTTGTCCATGTCGTGTTAAAATGTTCAACATTACACTTGACTGGAAGTCTTTTGGTACGTCATAAGTTTTTAAAAAATATACCTGAACAGAACATCACTTATAAATGATGAATTATTTTTTTAATAAAACACAGAACAACATTTTGTAAGTATTTGGTTTGTTCCAGGGTTTCCAAGTAGCAGACATCATCCAGTATGCTACTCTGAGATCAAGAAAACAGAGGGACAACACCTGGAGTGAATGTGTGTTCTCCCCCATCAGTCAGTAGAACTACAAATATTTTGGTCTCTTTAAAACTTGAGCTCTGTTTGCTGTTTGATTTCATGTTGCTTTGAACAAACTTTTGACATGAACGCTCTGCTGTGACTTTACTTTTTTATCTGACTGTAAATGTGTAAAACAAGTACTCCTTTTTCTGTTTAGTACAAAAGTTTTCAAGCATTTTCAAATCGTTTCTTTATGTACCTGTAAAAGTTTTTGTACATTTTATTGTATGCTGCTGAAAGATGAAATATCTAAATCCTTATCCAATGACTTCAAATAAAGGAAATGAAAAACTATTTGTTTGCTTTTTTCTTTTATTTAGAGCAAGAGTAGCATTATGTCTCTATTTAAGCTACATTATTATATAGAAAATCGGTGAAGTTCTCACATGAAGCTATTTTGAAAGTCTTTTGTTAGTTGGGTTGCCCATTTTGTTTCCATGTTTAATGTTTAATCTCGTGCTTCCTGTTTTGTTTTGAGAGTTCACATGTCTTTGTTTGTCTCATTGAGTTTTGCTTCCTGTCTGGCTCTGTCACACCTGATCTGTGGTTGTGCTTCCCCAGCTGTGTCTCGTCGCCCCAAATTACTTTGTGTGTTTAGGCCTCGTGTCTTCCCCTGTCATGTTCCCAGTCTTCATACCAGCATTTTTTTCAGTCTAGTCTTGTCATGTGTAATGTTGCTCTGCATTTTTACCTTGATTTTTGCCTCGCGTTTTGGACACTTTTGCCTGATTTTTTTGACTGCTCCACCATGTACGGAACTTATCCCGGTAATCATCCTTTTACGCCTCACCTGATTGCTGTGTTTGTGTGTCTCGCTATTGTGTCCTGCCTCCTGGCTCTGGTTCTGATTCTGGTACAGATTCATGATACTTTGAGTGATAAAAATAATTTTGATAACTTTAGATCAGTGGACATACCATTGAGTGAATGATTTCAGTCCAGGTGCAAAAGGTTCTCTTGTAGTTCCTGTCAAGATGCAAATGCCAACATTTTTTAAAATCTCAGGTTGAACTTGCAACAGGATTTGATTTTTTGAAGTCTTAAGGGGGGCACAAAGTCATTTTACTGAGCCTTCTAAAAAAAGTCACATCATTACCGCTGCAAAGAAGATAATGTTTTTGCAGACATTTGTTTGTCTGTTTGTTTATTAGCAATTCCAAAAATTATGAATTAAACTTGACATTTTAAGAAAGCGATAATCATGGCATAGGGAAGAAGAAGATAAATCCCAGAGTTATTATGAATTAATCCTAGAGTCGATGTCACTTTAAGAATAAAGTCTAAATTTTGTCTGAAACACACATCCCTCAACATGAGGTATGACACACTATCATGTTAGTTTTAGGATGTGTTCTTTTTGTTACCTGCCTCTAATTGGTCAGTATAGAGAGACCTCTGTTTCTTAAATTATGATTGGCCTAGGGGGGAAGAGAGAGAAGAAGGCAGTGATGAAGAGATGGTGCGGTCTGCTCTCCCAACACAGCAGTGTGTATTGATTTTGTTTTCCTGTTTCTAGCGTGGCTACTTGCCACTAGCTGCATACATAGTTTAACTTGTGTAAAAGTAAGCCTAACCCTTTTGGGAAGAAGGTGTGAAACGGCTGAAAGCTTTATGCTTATACTTTCTGTTTTAACAGACAAGAAGGTTTTTTAATCCATATCTTTACATGTTTCAACGGAAATCTTCCGTCTTCGTCAGAAGTGACACCTGATGTTAGTGTGACGTGTCCTTTTTCAGCTGATCTTATGGAGGCATGATCGTCCTGTCAGATTTGACAGGTCAACCACGCCTCCTGCTGTCTGGTTGCTCCTCCAGGATGGCGCTCCAGGTGTGTGACAGCATTTATGCCCCCTCGTCCCGTTCATCATCCTGTGGGCATGGTTCCTGATTTCACTTGCTTCCATGATCCAACATTGGTGTCTATTGCTCTCTGTGCAGATGACTTTGGCATTATTCCAGGTGACACGTCTGACGAAGGGGGAAGATCCCTGTTGAAACATGTAAAGGTATGAATTAAAAAACCTTCTTGTCTGTTTAAAAAGAGAGTATAAGCATATTATCAGCATAGACATAATGAACCTTCTTGGACTATGACTAAAAGCTTTGCTGATGTACTGTATTCTGAAAGCTAGCTGTGGTTCAGCAGGCTACTAGCTGTTAGCATGCTTACTCATGCTGTAAGTGTCGTATGTATGGACTGTTGCACCTTAATACAGAGCACCCGACAGTGCAAAGAACTAGCCTAACTGCCCAGCGTACGAGAGGGATATCTGCTGTTTCTCTCCTCTATCCCACTTGGACTTTCTTTCAGCGATGCCACTGCCTAGCTGAGCCGAGGTGTGGACAATGCCGCCGGCGCCGAAATGGAACGTGGATGTTTCTTCAGTGATGCTGAGGCAGGTTCCAGACCCAGTCATTTGACACTGGTGAGTGAGTGCAGCGTTATTCTCAGTGCTGCCGATGTTTCTTCATTGCATCACACAGCTGGCCTGAAGTGGTTAATCTGGAGAACCAGGAGGATTCTTGGAGGGCCAGCCTGGATATAGGGCTGTACCAGCTACTTTATTGGGACTAATAGTTTATACAGAAGGAGCCACTTAAATTTTCCCCATTTTAATTGACAGAGTCTTGGCCAATCCATGACAGAAAAGTGATCTGATCTTCCCCCTCTAATGCTGGTAATTAGATCCCACATGAATATGTGATGAAGGAATATGCCACTATAAAGAAACTCAGAACAAATACAAACAAAAAATAACCCTTGTTTAAACTGCCAGTGGCTAGAAGTAGGCTGGTAAGTGGATGGAACTGGGCTGGCATTTGGCCGGGAGGGAAAAGTTGAAGTGGCTGCATCTGTAAAGGTTGCATGTTCCCTGTGTGTGCCCCAAACACAAACATGCCCATTAGGGTAAAGCTTTCAAGGGCCTAGAGTCACAGAGGGGCCAAAATTAGTAGAGAAATGGATCATCCTGAATTCAGTAATATCTATCTTTTCTAAAAACATAAACACTTAGCATTAGTTCTGTAATATTAATGTTGTTTGGGGGACTAGGAAGTCAGAATCAGGCAATTTATTTAGGCCAAAAGGCAAACAGTCTGCAAAAATAAGGTTGCATTGTATAAATAGTAACAGACGGATATTGAAGAGGCAACCTAAAACATTAATGAAAATGTTCACTGCAACTGGCACCCATGTGTGGCACGCTGATGTAGTCAAATGACCCAGTTAGACAGAACTTAGAGATCCCAAATTTTGCCTTCACACAGGTTCACTCATTTTTGATGACTACAAGAGAATTCTCACAAGCACTAGGATTAAAAAACTTTATAGTTTTTACATACTGAGGTCCCCTGATCCACCTATGTTCTTCCTCTGTCTGAGCTCCTCCCCCTTTAATGCTGGATATATACTTGCAGTTTATCCCTGCTTTTGTGTTTGTGTCCACTGGCATCATTACCGTTGTTGTTCATATACCTGTCTGTATGTGACGCGTGTCACTGGAGGACACCACTAGAGGGACACCAAATACCTCAGACTGTTTGTAACTACCTGTTCTGTCAGGAGTACAATTCAAATGTAGTGGTGATCCTGAGAGTAAAAGTAACAAAATCAATATGTATAACCCATATCTTTATCAAATATTTGATATATAAGTTAACCATGGTGTTGACTCCAAGTCACTAATTTACTCGTTCACCAGCTGTGGGGTGGGGGTTCTATCTAAGCAGAGCAGATGTGGTATGCACATGCCAGCTTTGGCTCGAGACACTGTGATGTGTCTCGAGCCAAAGCTTGCACCAATATTTTATGTTGGCCCTTATTTCTTGACTAAAGTTGGCAAAACTTAAAATAACTGGTTTGAGGATGGGCATGGTCAAGCCAAGGTCAATGCAAACATTTCATGTATAGAGCAGAATTTCAGGGGTGCTAGTTTGGTACAGTGGTTAGCAACCAGGCATGTCTCATAAGTTTAAGACTTGTTTGCTTTAATTTCAGTACTTAGAATCATGACTTTGACCCAAACCTCAAAATTCAGTGCAGACAGTTACCTTGAAATTCAAACTGTTTGTGGCTTTTTCATTTTGTGGCTGCACCTCCCTGCAGTCACAGCTCTATTTTTCTATAAATTTTACCACAATAATAAGCTTCTATACAAAATTTATGACAACAATAAGTCTCTAGACGAGTGAGCTGCACTGTAAAAAATAATTTTTTGACTCACCTTGCCTAAGTGCAGTCATCTTGTAGCTTAGACTGAGTTAAGTCAACATGAAGTGTCAACTTTAGTACACTTAAATGAATTAGTTGATACAACATGCTATTTGTTGACTCAACCTCCTGTGTCAAATAATTTGAACTAGAAAAAAAAAGGTTAAGAGAACTACAAAAGACATTGGTTGAACTCAATTTTTTAAGTTTTACAAATGTATTTAAAGTTGACTCAACTTGAGATGCTATTTTTTTCCACTTCTGTTACAAAGCTACCAGTAAGACAGTGGGCATGACTTGTACGCGGTTTCTTGTCAAAAATCACCAGCAGTCACCTGCCCTTTTAAAAGCAGTTGCTGTGATTTTATAAATGATTTTAACGTGAACAAAATAAACAAAACATTGTCACGTTAGCGAGTGGCTGTTAAGCCGTTATGTTTAAAACAGCTTCTTCTCTGCAAAGAGTGAGTCACTATCAGACATAACGTTACTTACAGACTTTATGTTAGATGATGTCTGACAAAGCAAGACTGGTGATGTGGAATTGCTTCCACAGGTTTTAGTTTGAACTCAAAAGCAAAACTAGAGAGACTTAGGGTGCAATAATCCTGTGTTTATTGAAGGAAGGAGCATAAGAGGAGAGGGAATGAGGAAGGGGACTGAGGAATGAACGAGGAGTGAGAACTGAAGGGGAAGGTGAATGCTGAGTCCAATGAATGCAGCAAAGATTGAGTGATGAGTGCGGCAGTGATGAGAGCCGTGGAGACACTGCAAAAGAGGAGCACAAGACCTGGTAAGTATGCGAGCAAGGAAGCAAAGTCCACAAACACAATCCATAAAACACTAGAATATCGGAAAGAGAACTCAAGTTGGCCACGATACCACATGAATGAGCTGGAATCAACGGGCACTGAAGACGAGTCCAAAAGGAGTAGAAACAGGTGAGCTGATGAAACAATGAGGTGCAGGTGTGATCAGGTGGGAGCCACAGAGGACACACTCCCACAAAAGGAGGGAGAGAGCAGCAGACACAGGAGACAGGCTGAAGGAAAGACACTCAGGGCCTTATCGACTAAACTCCAACATAATGAGTGCTAAACAGAGAGGGTTTACTTTACGCATGTGATTGCATGACACACTGGATCCTCCCTCTTTTTCCATTCCATTATAATGACAGACAGCCTCCAAATCTTTCTGTAATTCATCAAAAAATTCAGTCAATGATGGAAAATTTTCCGTTAATGTGACTCCAGTATCTCAACACAATGACCGCAGCCCTCTGTGTGTAACGCTGCACCTTTATTGCACCTGCTTTTCAAACGTGCCAAATTTAGACGCAAAAACACTGAGCGCAATCAGTTGCGGGTTTGATAAATCACATTGTGGGTGCTAAATGATCACATTAGCATCTCCTCCTCCCAGTATTTTGCGCGTTCTGATGATCTGCATGTATTCTGCATATTCATGAGGTCAAACACGCTAAATGGACTGCGTGTGCTATTTTGCTTATTTGACAGACGCAATCCTCGGTGCACCCTGTTAATAGATCAGCTTTGTGCGCGCGATCAAGTTTGCACTTGTTTTTACTCACGCAAACCTTTAGTAAATCGGGCCCTCAGAGAGGAGTCCTCACAACTGGAGTAGATAACTGAACAGAGGCTCAATGAGAGCCTAGAAATTTACAACTGCAGGTGTGACCAGCCTATCACGCAACTGAGTCACATCTGATTGACAGCTTTATATCCAACTAGACAATTTCCACGGAAATCGTGAGGGGGGCTCGGGTGGGCGACGGGCATTTTGGCTTCAAGTCTAAGCATGCAACAGTACAATGACATGAGTGAAATAGTTATGAACAACAGGAGAGATGTCAGGAGAACTTATTCATGTGTTTAAGTCATGTGTGGCTTGATAAGCTAATGCCAATCACCTGGCACCTGATCTTCAGCTGCCTTCTTCGTATAACTGGTGGTGTTACCCCTCCCTAGCAGCTGTGATAATGTGTGGAAATCAGTGTGGATGTGTCTTTTTATGTGGGGGGTCTGTGTGGACAGAGCTCCCTTGAACCTCGTCCACACACACACATATTCACATAATGCGTGCTTCGCACGCCCTTTCAAGGTCAAACATACATGTATGTGAAGCTTGAAAGGGAGAGAGAGTGCTCCGCTGTCATGGTAACCAACCCTCACAGACACCAGGTGCAGCACTTTTGTCCATCTCAAGGCATTTTGTGCCCCTGAAACACTCTCGAACAACTGCTTATTACTCAAAAACCATAAATGCTAGGTGAAAAGTACCGTGACCATCAGCGTCAGACACGTCTTGGGAATCCGAATATGTATTTTCATCATTTTCATGTGTTTTAAGCATGGCTTGTGTGATTATGTGAGGCCTATTACCTGACATCTGATCTTCAGTTGCTTTCTTGATATAACTGTCAGTGTTTACCCTCCCTAGAGGCTGTGAAAATTTTATGTCTACAAATGTCCCGTGGCTGTCTTTGTCATCATACATGTGTGGAAAGATGTGTTGATGTGTTTGTCGACTGACCTCGACAAACACTTTTTATGTGGGGCTCTGTGTGGACTGAGCTCCCTTTAAGTTCATCATTACACACACACACATTCACATAATGCGTGCTTCGCACGCCTTTTCATGGACAAGAACACATGTGTGTGGGAGAGAGAGCTCCGTTGTCATGGTTACCAACCCTCACAGACACCAGGTGCAGCACTTTGAAAGTCCATCTCAGTCCGATTTTCTGCCTCTGAAAGCCTGTTGAACAACCGCTTATTACTCGACAACCGTGAATGCTACGTGAAAATTGAAGTGACCGTGAGCGTCGGACAGGTCTTGGGATTCCGAATATGAATTTTTTTTTCAGGTACTGTGAGAAATGACAGAGTTATGACGATTTTAAAACAGTCATTCCCGCAGGAGGAGTAAATTTCAAATTACAATGGCAGTCTATGGGGCAGCTTCATGGACTTTGTGCTAAACAGCTGGCTCTCATTTAATTTCTGAAAGAGGTAGAGCTTCAAATTTTGGTTTGGATGAGGCCCAGGAACCATGGCAATATTTCTCTGAAAAAATTATTCCGGTACAATGTATCGTTTAGGAGTTATGACAGTTTGTTCGGAGTTTTTTCGGGTTAAAACTTGGGATTCCTTCCACTCTAACTGATGATGTCACTCACTCTAGCAGGCTGATTTTCTGGTGATTTTGGTCGACACAGGGGGGTTTTGAGGACTCGCTGACCGAAAACCGTACGACCTACGGTCCTACCGAATACATTCCGAAGAGACGACAAGAGCGGCTGCGTTTTAGTGTTTGAATGAAGTCTGTAGGTCAAAGGATGGCGAAGCAGTAGTGCTTTAAAAAACTGTTTTTTTTTGGAGAGTGTTTGGTCTGCTCGGGTACTGTTCCCCATTCATTTCAATGGGACCTTTTTCGCAAGTTTTTCGCGAATAACGCGGCCAAATTTACGCGAATTTGTTATAAAAGTCATAGCACACCGATCGGGACCGAGCCGCACGTTTTGATATATAATTTGTTGGGGTTTTCTCAAAGCCCTAGGAGGAGAAGCGAATCAAAAAAGTGGCCGCAAGATGAAGAAAAAGATCATAAACGCGCAGAAGAACATAGGTGGCTCGTGGCAAAGCCACGAGCCACTCTCCCCATATGGGGGAGAGTGGCTCGTTGCAAAGCCCGAGCCCCCAATTAGAAAATTCAGTAAAATATAAATTCCTTCTAAAAGTTACAAAAAAAGTATCAGTTGCATATCCACTTCAACCACTTGTCACATCCAGTTAGATAAATTTAAATGTGTAACACTAGTGACATTAGCTAAGCCAACACTTTGCCATCAAAAGTTTCAACTCACAGCTAATGTAAGCTAGTCTGCTAGCTAGCACAGTTGCTAACATGCTACCATATTGTGAAAAAGCAAAGGGAACATGAAATATGATTCTGAAGTTTTGGCGACAGGCCGTCTGAGACAAGTGATTAATTCACATTGCAGAATAGTTCAGAAGCTATTTTAAATTTACTTAGCTTATTTGACAACAGCGTAAAATTTCCTCTCAGAAAATGGTGGGCACCTTCTCTGCTCCGCATGTTCTGTGCTGTGATGTCATACGCAGACGCATGCATGTTACATGAAAATCCGAGGCAGACATATTTTCCCAAGTTAACTGAATTTACCATGACGAGTCTTTCGGTTCTTTTTTAAGTTGAAGTTGTTGTCACTCATCTAACTTTTTCATAATGGCTAATACGTTCACTCAGTGTGATTACACTTGTTCACCTGACTTATATTCCTTGTCCCTTTTTACAGTGTGTTTACATCTTAAAACTTCAGAATGAAAACACTTTGGACCAACAAGGGGAGTTCCTCCACAGAGGAGGCAAACTGTGCTTTATCTTTAAGAGTTTAAGACAGGAAGTGTAATTCAACAGTTAATTTCATTTCTGTGTCATACTCTTCTGCTGTGGACACATATATCTGCTGGATTAAGTCCAGTCTGAAGCAGCCATATGTTTACTCTCGAGTTAGTGCAAAAATTAGTGCAAAGTCTGATGAGAAACCCTCATATTTACACACTACTGAGATCACAAGCTCAGAGAATTGCATTCACAGGCAAAGAATAAACAGGATGACTCTTTAACATATGACTTTTAACATTATTTCAGTTTATTCTAAAGTCAAAATGCACTTTTAAAGAAAGTTTGAAGAAGGCGTCTTGAATCGCTCTTGAGATGTTGAACTCACTAGCAAAAGACCTCACCTGAAACCAACAAGATGAAATTTAATGAGTTTAACCTGAAAGATTGTCATCTGTGCAAAGTTCAAGACATTCCTCTCAGCGTTCTTACAGGGAAAGTTTAGGAGTCATTTAAGTGGGGTTATCAAAAGCATAAATACTTTCCACAGCTCTGCTTCAGTACAATAATATAAAGACGGAGCTTTATATTGCTGCAGATGGGGCCACAAACTCTACACTGCTTGAAGAATTTTACAAGAAGTCACAACGACAGAACAGTTGGTTTGCATAAGGCTTTTTGTTTTTAATGACAACTTAATTTATCGCGAGCATACTTGTTTTGGTACTACTTTGGCTGTTAATGTCACCTGTTTTCACCTAATATGCTCGACATCTAGCTGAGTTTTCAGCCCTGTCTTCATCAAAATACAACTTTAGCTTCAGTGCCGGTTCCATGAGTACAGAGGCAGACCCTATCGCTGTCACTTTGGCTAATGTTTGGGCTAATGCCATGTACTTTATACAACCGCACATTGAAAATATCAAAACATCCCTTCAATGTACAGTTTTGAGATGAAGAACAAAACTTATGTTCAGAAAACACGGAAACAAAAAGCCTTGAGAGCACAGAGGCATTAACAGCATTGAAAGAGAAGTACAATTTTTCTGTCAGTTCAGAAACACTGATGACTTACATGTCACACAGATCTAAGTCTGCAAAAGTGCAAAGAAGAAACCCACTGCAACCCAAAAAGGGAGCTCAAGAGCTGCATTTCAGTCGCATGTGGTTGTTTCTGAGGTTTCTTAAGTTTGCTCTCTGGGTGGGATTTCATCATAGTGTGAGAAGAAGGCATGAACAACAAGACAGCCCCAAAGTGAGCACCTCAGCATGTTTACTCTGTAGATTCTGTTTCTTGTCAGCCAATAAAACACAGCGTGGTCTACAAAGAGAGCAGAAGCTGTCAGTTCTCCTTCATTCACTGAGCACAATGACATCTCCAACATTTGTCCTCGTCCTCACATGTTTGGTCCTGGGGGAAATTGGTGAGTTGAGTTGCTGTTGCTCTGTTTCTAAGTCTGCATATGTTCACTTCTCATTCAGTAATTTTCAATATTTCTGATGTTAAAATGTTTCAACAAAAAAATTGTGTTTTGTTTCAGCCCAGAGAGTTGATGTGAAATCGCCCTCATCAGTTCATCATGAGAGACAGCAAATTGGAGAGACTCTGACCTTACGATGTCCTCATGGTGACTCCGTGTGGGTTTATTGGTTTAAGCAAACTCTTGGAGAGGAACTAAAGCTCATCTCTGTCGGAAATACCAACATTTTTCATGTATTGTTTGGTGAATTCCAGATCAATTCACGCTTCACACTGGATGCTCAAGAAGATGGAATTTTCCTCAAAATCTCAGATTTACAGCCGTCAGATTCAGCCACTTATCACTGCATAGGGTTTGAAATATCCAGGGTACCAATTGTGGCAACAGTAACTCTCAGTGTAGAAGGTTCTGGTTTGACCGTCCCAGCTTTGGTCCATCAGTCTGAATCTGAAGCCGTCCAGCATGGATGCTCTGTGACTCTGAGCTGTACAGTCCACACTGGGGGCTGTGATGGAGGACACAGTGTTTACTGGTTCAAGGACTCTGAAGAATCTCATCCAGGACTCATTTACACCCATGGAGGCAGGAACCATCAGTGTGAGAGGAGACACACCACAGAAACAAACACCTGTGTCTACAACTTACCTCTGAGGAGCCTGAATGTTTCTCATGCTGGGACGTATTACTGCGCTGTTGTCTCATGTGGACACATTCTGTTTGGAAGTGGGACCAGGCTGGACTTTGGAGGTGAGTGTCTTCTTACCAAGAATGTCCTGAATGATCAGAGGTGGACAAGGTGGACACCTTCAGTACTAGAGTAAAGGTTGCAATCTTCCTGGTCAAATATTAGTCCAGAAAACAAAAACACAACTTCAGTACTTGAGTAAAAGTATAAATCCTGTTTGCTGAATATTAGGCCAATACAATATCACTGAGGTAAAAGTACTGGAGTAATAATAATAATCTATAATAAGTCATTCATTTGAAAAGCACTTTAAAAACAATGTGATCTGGCATACAGAAAAATATGTTTTGAAACAGCATGAGAGCCAAGGAACAAAAGAAGCAATCCAAAATCAGCAAGAAGCACAAACATTTTACAAACCTCGTGGAGAAACACAAATACTGTAAATAACCCTTTCACAATAATAGACTGATTAATATGCTGTGAAATCCCTGATAATACAAGAACCCAGCAACAAAAAATCAGAGTTGTCATTGCCAGTGAAAAGCTGTCCTATTGCACTATGTAAAAAAAAATCTTCAAAAAATTCCTGGATTCGTATCCATCTTCAGTTCACCACCAAAATTTAATCACTTCTCTCATGTGCCATAAACAATTCTACTTAAACATGGTGTCCTCAGTAGTGTAGCAGAAGTAAACAAAAAAACAAGAGGTTAACTTTAAACATGATGAAAAAAAAAAATCACCTAGTAGCAGAAAACAAATGATTAAAACAGAAATCAAATTGGAGGAAGGGAATTAATGAGTTAAAAAAAAGGAACAAACTTAAACATTAGCTAAAAATTATTTTTTGAGTTTTCTTGCTCACAGTTGAATTGACAGACAAAATGACAGACAAACGATGAAAAAAATGACCTCGTTGGTGGAGGAATAAAGCCAGAAATGGAAGTCAGAAGATTAAGGATAAAAGGTGTCAATAAAGATAAGAGGCTAAAAAGGCAGCAGAACAAAAATCAGATGAAGACAACATCACATGAAGCAAATCTTTACAAGTGAATTTTAAAAATGATTTAAAAGAAGTGACTGATTCTGCTCGTCCTGTTTCCTTGGGCAAGTTGTGCCAAAGTAGAAAAGTTCTGACAGAAAAAGCCTGATCATCTTCAGAGACAAAAACGTCTTGAAGTGCTGCACTACATTTTATTTTAGTTCTGGTTTGTAGTTCAGTAAAAGTAAAAGATTCCCTGAAAAATAAACTCAAGTCAAGTGCAAATAATCAAAAACTGTACTTTAGTACAGAACTGAAGGACATTTACTTTGTTACTGTCACCACTGTGTATGATAACTGTGACGCTTCAGCTAAGGATCAGTAATCCATAGTTCAAGGCATGAACCAGACATTAAAAACTTGTATGATTTAATACAGTGGTTCTCAAACTTTTCCCAGCCTGTACCCCTTCAGACACTTTACCTCCAGCCATGTACCCCTACTCTCATGCACAGCTACAAAAAGACATGTGTCTGTAAACCTGTTGCCACCCCCACCTCCCACATTTAACATGCATAACATACAAGTAACATCTCTTCAAGTGAGTTATTTCTCAAAAAATAGATTTATTTACTAGCAATTTCAGTGTGCAACACCAGTTCACTTTCAAAAAAACAAGTTTACATTTCTGGAACATTCAGTTATGATCTTGAAACTGTTACAAACTCACCACAGCTTTAACGTGAAGGGTGTCTGACTGAACATAATGTTACTATAAGAATCTTTGGAATTTCCCCCTGTGGGACTAATAAAGGAATATCTTATCTTAGACAATTCAGGATGGATTTCCTTTTCTAAGATGCCTCACAAATCCAGCCTCCAGCCTCACTGCCAACACTTAAGGCCTTCATCAAAGTTCACCATACAAACATTTGCCGGTTTGAAGTTTAACTACTGAAACAACTGTTTGAAACCTGACAGGTATTTGCGTACCCCCATGTCACTTCACGTACCCCAGTTTGGGAATCACTGATTTAATGCAAGTTCGTGTAGTAACATTGGTAAATGTAAACAAGAAGGCTTTTAAACATCAGTCCTTTTGACCAAATGAAAGCAGTCCTCAACAATGAATAATTACATCTGATTCAAGACAAAAGATGGACTCTAAAGGTTAAACTGATCTCTGTTTTTTGACAGTTGTTGATGGATGCAAACATGACTCACATAGAAGAGGTTAGAATTAAAAAGCCAGGGCCGCAGCTCTATGCAGTGTTAAACAGTGACTGCTTCATTCCTGAGCTTTTTGACCCCCAGCCCTCTGTGCTGGTCACATGACTGACAGCTATTAAACATTAGTGATCACTCATGTCTACATCATCTTAAAGCATCAATCAGTGTGTGACGTCAATAATGAGACACTGGCTACGTTTACATGCAGTCATCAAACCTCTCATAACCGGAATATTAGCAATAACCCGGTTGCGTGCAGCCATGTAAACACCAAAAAACCTTTTAAAAAAACGGAATATGCTCATATTCCGGTTTTTAAAAACCCGAATGTCACCCCTGGGTTACTCCTTTTCTAACCCGAATATTTGGTCATGTATACGCCAATCGGGATATCCTCATTGAAAGGAACATTAAGTTGTGTTCTGGGCATGTCCTTTTCGCAAGAAATCTTGGTCTTTTGAGTACAGGAAGTACTTGTTGTATCATGGCACAGCTCCGACTCGATTTCCTAATTCTCCACATTCTCGCCTTCCATTAATGAAGAAACTGACAAAGAATAGTGTCAAGTACTGGTGGTGGGTCAGTACCAGCACCAAAGCGCAAATAAAGCCAACTGTTAGCTGCTCCAGACCGTTCATTATCCGCCGTGCTGCTGCTGTTGTTGTCGTTGCTATTGGATACAGGAAGAAGAAGCGGAAATGACGTGCATTGCGTCATGACGTTCTCCGTGCGTAGTTGTTTTGTTCGGGATACCATGCACAGAGGAGTAACCCTGTTTGCTCATGCATGTAAACTGGGTTATTCTGAATGTTTCAGAAACTGGAATATTGATCTTAACCCGAATATTGACTGCTTATAAACGTAGCCACTGTTAATAGACCAGAATTATCATTTTTCATGCATTTGTTCAGGATAACCTGTTGATCCCCCCCCACACACAAGAATCACCAGCTTATAGTGGTGGTGCAGCTTGTGTGACCCTGTGATCCTGGTGGCTCTGCTGTCCAGGGCTGAGCTGCTGGAAGGATCCCCCAAGACAAACTGGTCCTGTGGGAGGGTCCAGACTAGGGGCCTAATCTACTTAAGGTTTACGTGTATAAAAACATGTGCAAACTTTATTGTGTGCACAAAGCTGATCTAATAACAGGGTGCAGCGAGGATCGCGTCTTTCAAATGAGCAAAATAGCACGTGCAGACCATTTAGCATAATGTATGTGATCATTTAGCACCTGCAATGTGATTTATCAAACCTGCAACTGATTGCGTGCTGTGTTTTTGCGTCTAAATTTAGTACGTTTGAAAAGCAGGTGCAAAAAAGCCACAGCGTCATTGTAGCGAGAAACAGGGGTCACATCAACGGAATGTTTTCCATCACTGACTGAATTTTTTGATGAGTGACAGAAAGATTTGGTGGCTGTCTGTCATTATGAAGGACTGGAAAAACAGGGACAATTCAGTGTGCCGTCATACTGATGCAGACGTAGAGTAAACGCTTTCTGTTTTGCGCTCTTAATACTTCATGGAGGAGGTCATTTAGCCTGTGTAAAAAAAACCCCAAAAACCTTCATAGCCATAATCACTGTTTGTCACTGACAGCGAATTTAGGAGCTGTAAGTGCGTGGAGAGTGTGACGCTGTCAGTGCGTAAAAGGCAAGAGTACCCACTCAGTCTGTGTGTGAATAACTGTAAGACAGCTCTTTACATGAGAGGCCGTTGGTGATGAAGCTGTGTAACTATGTGAATGCTGTCATTTAGATTAGGTTTCATTGCAATCAGAAAAGGAA
Organism: Cetoscarus ocellatus; assembly: GCA_037902135.1. Classification (NCBI taxonomy): domain Eukaryota; kingdom Metazoa; phylum Chordata; class Actinopteri; order Labriformes; family Labridae; genus Cetoscarus; species Cetoscarus ocellatus. The sequence goes on along the minus strand of JBAMNC010001467.1, from coordinate 361,017 downwards.
AATTAAAAATGACAGATAGAAGTAAGGCATGAGGGAAAAGTGACGATCTTGTCCATCAAAACGACCTACAGCAATAAAAAAGGTTACCGCAAGTGTGTTTATTTGACTCTAACTCCATGGCTTCAAACTTCGTTTTTCTTTTACGACCACTCTGCTCTCCCAAACTCTCCATGGTGACAGCCAGTAGCACACGCAGAATCCTCCTTTAAATGGGGCAGTCCACACCTCTTTTGTGCCTGTTATCAATTGCGCACATAGACAAAGTAGATCACCCGCAACATGCCCACTAATAGCACCTGCAATTTTTTAGTTTGCACACGCAATTTAGCACCCGTTATTCTGGATCTCAGTAGATCAGGCCCTTAACATGTTTGCCTTCATGAATATGCAGAATGTATGCAGACTAACAGAACGTGCAAAATACTGGGAGAAGGAGATGCAAATATGATTTATAAAACCTGAGACCGACTGCGGTCAGTGTTTTTGCATCTATATTTAGCACGTTTAAAAGGCAGGTGCAAAGGGGCACAGCGTTACACACAGATCACTGCGGTCATTGTGGCAAGACGGCATGGGGCAATCAGACAACTAGGAGAGAGAGAATCTTCTGTGTGTGTCAACATATTTGGACTGTCAGAAATAAAAGTAGTTCACACATATCAGCTATCCAGCAATGTCATTTGTGAGCTGCTGGATGACCTAATCCTCTACTGCATGACTATTTAATTTTCTGGGAAAAGAATATTTCCCCCTGTTTGTGGGGAGCTTTGGGGTCCCTGAGAATACATCAATCATGAAATTTGACCCCCCACCTCCCCTCAAGCAGATATTGGTTCGTAGCTTCAACGCAACGTTGTGCGACAAGAGTAATAAAACACCAAGGTTTTCTGTAATAATATTTATTATTGGAATATTCCAATAAACAAACAACAAATAAACAATGTAAACATTTCACAGAAAGTTTAAAACAGCAAAATACATCACCATTTTGATTTAATTGATCTATTTGTCAAAATGCTAACCCCAAGCCCTCAACTTTTTATTTTCTTGCACCACAGCAGGACAGTGGACAGTGATGTGTTTTCTGCTTGCGATCCCACCTGTAATGACAATAATAGATTATTTATTTATTTATTTATATTGTACTTTACATATGAAAGCATGTTAAAACCATAGTAATCATTTAAATGCATACAAACACATCTCTACACACACATGCTAATGCATTATATTGCCTGAACAAAATTGGGCTAACTGCACAGTGTTGCCTCGAAGCAACAAATGAAAAATGACAGCTTTACTGTATAAATAAAAGCAAAATAAGTATTCAAACAATCAAATAGGCTCCTTTACATATTCATGCACATGCATGTATTTTTTTATATACAGTTATTTTAATGTAAACATAAAAAAAATAGTGACATTTATCTTACCTACTCATTGCAATTTGTCCCATGCACTTCCTGAAATGGAGTTTCTCGCCCCCAAATGAATTTCACACGATCTTGGGGTTTTGTCCACGAGTGAGGGTAAAATGGACTGAGAGATGGATAAGTGGGTTTGTGCAGCATCTACAGTGTTGCAAACTCTGTACCAAACTATTGTTGTAAAGGTGGAGTTAAATGGAGTTAAGCATCAAGGCAAAGCTCTCAGTTTATTGTGCCATCTTTGCTCCATCCCACACCGATGGTCATGAGCTCTGGGTAATGACCAGAAGATGACATAGCAGATCCAAACGGCTGAAATGAGATTCATCAGGAGGGTGGCTAAAATCAGCCTTAGATAGGATGAGGAGCTCAGACATCAGGAGGGAACCCAAAGTAGAGCTGCTGCTTCTTCACATTGAAAGGAGTCAGTTGAGGTGGTTCAAGCATCTAATAAGGATGCTTCCTAGTCACCTTCCTGTGAAGGTTTTCCAGGCACACCCAACTGGGAGAAGACCCTGGGGGAGACCCAGAATCTGCTGGAGGGATAATAATCTCATCTGGCCAGGGAACCTTGAAATCCCCCACGAGGAGATGGAAATTGTTGCAGGAGAGAGGGAAGTCTGGACTGACCTGTTTCACTGGCTGCCCAGATAAGCAGTGAAAGATAAATGGATGGATTGATGTTGATCCTCCTCAAAGCACCATAGATAACTTCTTGATAAACTAAACATGTCTCTGTTTCTTCTGTTTTACTTCACCAACAGACGAGCTGAGCTCTCGTACCTTGGTGTATTCTCTGAGTGGACTTTTGATATTTGTCTTCGTCTTCATGGCCTTCTCATTGTACAAGATGTGCAAAAGAAACGTCCTCTAATCTCAAGGTATGATAACTAACACTGTCTGAATCTCTCTGTGGTCATTAAGGACTGATTTTTGATGAAAGACATTTTTTATGTTTCATGTTCAGAGGCACGAGCAGCTCCTTCCACAGCAAACAAGGAGGTAAGATCATCTTATTATCTTTTTATCATTTAACTTTCCTCAAGGTCCACATCATTACAGAGGTACATATTTTTTACAAGGAATAGAATGAGTCAAAATCCCTTAAATGTCTCTGGCAACGCGTTTGTCCCAGTAGACTTGTCGTAGCGCATGCTGATGCACATGCGCAAATGGGCAGTTGATCCGTCAGAATCAACCAACTTGAATAGGAAGACGCTAAACAGCACAATGGCCCTCTCGGTGGAAATTTTTCATACATAAACACAAGGGAATTGTGGACCGACTTACAAGTTATATGCACACTCTGCAGGGAGAAGTTTTTTCTCACCGAATCACTTCCAGCCTTGTGTGCCACATTTATACGACGCATGTGTCTTGCCATATTATGCCGTCATTTTTAATTTTCCATTCCTGATTCCAATTAAAATAATCTAAATGACAGCATTCACATAGTTACACACAGTGTGTGAAATACCCATCAATATTCAGGGGGGTTCCCATCTCCTGATTCTTGTGCAGTACTGATCTAAATTCTTTCAACATGCAGTAGACTTATAATATTACAGAATATATGAGTAAAAACTGGGCAGGATCAAAAACATGATATACATCTTGTGTGAATTTAAATTAAAATGATCATAATTGTGTTTTTATTATCATTTTTTAACACCAAATGAAGTAAACAATGCGAAAATGAGACTCACAAATGGAACAGTATCAGCACCATGGAGAGCGCAGCGCGAATACAGCACATTCTCAGAGCAGTAGCTTTCAGCCCTCGCGGTGTGGGTCACAACAACCCTAGGTGACAAGGGTGTTGGGTTTTTGCACTTATTTGGCACTGCCTCCTTTGCTGGTGTTTGTAGGTGCTGCAGCTCATGCTGTAAACACAGTATAATTATGTCTTATTCCACAGTCGTCTGTGATGACAACAGCAGTTGGAGGTATGAATGTTCAGAAATCTTTCATGCTTCATTACCTTATAAGCTGTAGAAAATATATAGACGTGTGGGAGATATATTCAGGAAAGCTCATGGCATGACAGGCTTGTGATTTTTCTTTTAACAAACTTATTGGTACCCAAAAATCCCAAACCATCTGTCAGACTGCTGTAGAGGTTGTTGTGTTAACACTAGAACCGCTAAAGCAGTCTGGCAGATGGTTTGGGACTTAAAACAGTAACTTTTGTCTTTACCATCTGAATGAGACACACAATGAAAATGCAAATTGTGTGCTGGGCTGGAGAAATAAAATCCGCTGGACTGATGTTCGTTGCGACATTTGCCCCAAGTTTCGAAAATACGGAATTCATACTTTATCCAAAATGCATCTGGATGAAACACTGCAGCACCTGATGGATTTACCTCCAGGCTGTGGCAACAAGAGCCACTCACTGAAGGAAGAAGCAGGAGTGTGACGCAGTCAGCTCTGAGTGACAAAATAATTCTGGCTTTTTTTCGCATGTATAATGACCTCCTCCACAATGTATTAAGAGCACAAAACTGAGAGGGTTAACTTTCTGTCTACATGAGTATGATGGCACACTGGATCATCCCTCTTTTTCCAGTCCATCATAATGACAGACAGCCTCCAAATCTTTCCGTCATTGATCAAAAACTTCTGTCAATAATGGAAAGTATTTGGTTAACCCATTTTGCCCCACCGGCAACAATTGTTGCCGAAGTGTATCACTGTCATTTTCTACTCACAACAAAAAATCTCAACGGTACTAATGCAACTTTTTCCACTTATGCGTTAGTAGACAACTTAGATAAAGATTCTAGTTTATAAAAAGTAGTTTCCAACTGGTTCCTGTCACATGACATCATCTGCTTCCTGCTCCCTCCGGCGGAACACATGGCGGATGCAAATCATCCTGGAAAGAGGTCATTTTCATAAATTTCTAATGCTTTCCCCCCAAATATATTTATAATTATGTAATCATTCAAGTCTCTAGAGTAACCCTCCCCCAAAAAAATTTACCTGGGATAAATATTTTTTTGTTCATGGGCTTATTTCTGTGAGTGGCAACAAAAGTTGCCAGTGGGCACATAGCTTGTCGCTTTCTAAAGGAAAACACTGTCTGCAGGATTTCTCATAATTTACTTATTTCAAACTGTAGAATGAGGTACACTGGCGCATTTGAGTCCTCTTAGAATACTCTCCCAAGCTAAATAAATTCACAGTTGTTCAAGGCCTGTGTCTATAGGATTTTGATACGTTACTATAAATAATTTTCTTGCTAGCTGCTAAGCGATCTTTCTCTGTTACTTACATTAGCTTGTGTTTCACTGAGATAAAAATAATGTTGATGTGCAGTTGGAGGTGCACTTTTTGAGACACAAGTACTTACCATAGCCAATGCTCACGCCTACCCCCCCCCCCCCCCCCCCCCCCCCCCCACACACACACACACACACACACACACACACACACACAAACGCACACACACTTTTCCCCCCGGTATGCTATATATGTAAGCAATTTTCATAAAATAACAAAAATAACTTAGAAAAATAACTTAGAACATGCATGACATTCTGTGAATTCAATATTTGAAACGTTTTGTTGTTTTAACCTTTTGGAGATTATTCATGGTTATTTATGAATAAAGAAACCAGGTCAAATTGTTTGTTGTTTTGAATTCTACACAGGGGGAACCAAGGTTTGAACCATGATCATTAGCTACCTTCCTAGGATGATAATATCCATTGGTATCCATGTACAGTTTTACATTTTTTTTTTGTTTTACATCCCCCACCCCGTCCACCTTTTTGTTATTATAATATGAGCACTGCAGACCAGTAGGCAGTTTGTTCGCAACTGCTCTTTTTGGAAATGGAATAACTCAAAATTGTAAATTTCACTTAAAATTATGTACTGAAGTGCTGTATCATTAAAAAAAATCCAACACCTTGTTGCATGAGAGCATTTGAAGCCCTTTGTCCCTTTAGAAACCTAATGTAAATTTATTACCATATGGTCTGATATGAAAGCATGAACTGGGTATGCTACGCACCCATGTGAGCATGAAAGTTGCACAAGCTAAGAAGGGTGTTATTGTTATCATTATTTTTTATCTTAAGGATGCACGCATGTTCTTACCCCAAAAGCAATCACCATACTAAACACTGCACTTAGAAATGTTCCACCAAAGACACTTTTTTAAAATTCTGTAACAAAATTATAATATTATAATTAAAATTATAATTTGTTATTATTTATTATGACTATATTATTATTTTGTTATTTGTTATGTATCATAGTATATAATTTGTTATTATTTTTGTTATTTGTTATTACTATATTATTATTATTACTATTATTAGGTGACATTGACCTAGCGACAAGCTGTGTGACTACTGGCAACAATTGTTGCCGGTTATAAAAATGCTGTTTTCTTTTAAACAAAGTACAAAATGGAATAAAGAAATACATAACATGATTTAGAGGGACTCAACTGATAAAATTATATGCCTTACAACTCTGAAAAAAATTTGGGCATGCTGTTTATGACAGTCCAAACATGTTGACACTCGCAGAAGATTCTCTCTCTCTGTCCTCAGCCCTCTGTGCATAACGCTGTGCGGGTTTGCACCTTCTTTTCAAAAGTGCAAAATTTAGATGCAGAACACTGAACACAGTCAGTTTCGGGTTTAATAAATCACATTGCGGGTGCTAAATGATTGCATTTTCATCTCGTCCTCCCAGTATCTTGCTTGTTCTGATAATCAGCATGAATTCTGCAAATTTATGAAGGCAAACACGCTAAATGGATTTTGCATGTTATTTTGCTCACTTGACAGAAATAATCCTCAGTGCACCCTGTTAGTAGATCTATTCAGTTTGCACATGCTTTAATGAGCATTGGTTCACATTTGAATCAATTCAAGCGCTTTCATTTCAAGAGGTATAATTATAAACCCTTCTAATACTGTAACTATAGCAGGCTGCACTTTTCTTTGTCTTTTTTCATCAGTAATTGTCCTTTGAGTAATTTTTTTTACCCTTTTTTAATGAAAAACTAGAAAAGCACTCCGATAGCACAGACCTCAGTCAAGCAGCTCAGTTACGGCAGTGGCTTTTCCACAACCCCTGTAAAAGATACAATTCTGGATCACCACGCTCTCCGATTGGACGCTGAGTCTCCACTCATTTCTGTCCACGTGGAAAACTCCTCCGCTGGCATTGCAAGGGAAGTTGGGAAATGTAGTGACATAGGCTTGAAAAACATTGACGTCAGTTTGCAAATAAAGTACAATTCCCATAATGATGTCCAGGATGCAAAACCCTCACAGCAGCCGAGGAGAAATGACCAAGAAATTGCCAATATAAACTCCAGTGTTTTTTGTGACGTCAATCTGCATCAGATCCAGATGAAATTTCCTTTGATAGAGTTATATTATATATATTATTCTGTAAATTTTGAAGTGAATCCATCAAGTGATGTCAAGGATGTAATTTTTTAAAATACGGCCCAATGTTAAGTTATGGGATTTTTAGAAAATTTTGGGAAGTTTTAGCATCCAGACAAATAAGCAGATCTCCACCAAAACTTAATGGCTGCTTCAGTGGACCAAACCACGCCTCTGGTAAAATTTTCATGTAAATCCATCCAATAGTTTTTGCGTGATCTTGCTAACAGACAAACAAACAAACAGACAGACCCTGGAAAACATAACCTCCTTGGTGGAGGTCATAAAAGTAAATAATTCTGGCAAGTGTTTGTCATGATTATGTTATAAATTGTTAAAACAGTGTGTAATTACAATAAAATAATGAAAATGCATTTGAATTTTCAACAGGTCTCTCCTTATAGACAACTGTAAATGAACATGTGCAAATTTTCTGAGATGATCAGAAATAAACTGAACTTTTTTTACATAAGCTCAAACATTTTTGTTTGCCTGCAGCATTTAGCAACTATGTTACAGCTTGTTATATTAGACCACGTCCAGGCCTTTTTTCACTGGTGATAGTCCCTGAAGCAGTTCCTGTCCAGCTGAAGACAGAGCCTAAGCTTGCACTCCTCACACATCCAAGGAGTGCTTCTTTTGCACACAGTGCACCGCTTCCTCCCTTTGCTAAATATGGCAAACAGCAAGAAAACACTCCAGAATGATACTAATGCTATTATTTACCACAGTTTTACATTATTTACACAGAAAATACTGATAATCCACCAATAAATCCTCACATGTTTGCCACTGGATCCTCTCACTCTGCGCTCCGGTTTCCTGATCCTCCCCTTCAGGCCATCCAGCCCTCACTGTAATGTACCGAATATCATTATATCATTATTATATATTGTTTGGATAGCATGGGTACTTGAGGAGTTACAGTTGTTTGAATCACTCATGTCTATTTCTGTCACCTGCGACAACTTCATAAATTATATTGAAGGTGCTTTTTGTGGCACCTCCTGGAGGCCACAGTGCCCTTAGCATTTGCCCATATTGCCTAATGGGCCAGCCGGCTCTTAACAAGGCTGTGCTGCTCTAAAGAAGAATTTAAAGGTCGCGTCTACTGCTCATGTCTGCTCCAGACCAAACAGACCCTGATTTGTTTTTTTGGAAAGGTTATTTGGTTTGGAGTGGTGTGAATGCTAAACTGTGGTGTGAATGAAAGAACTAAGCTCTCATCCGTCTGAAAACAGTGGGTATTGGTTTTCTTTCAAGTGAACCACAGTTCAGTTTATGGGTGTAAAAGCCATCTGAGTCAAACACGGCAAGCAAACCATTGTGGCTTGAATTGCGCCAAGCTTAGGTGTCAGTTTAGGGGGGGATAGGGGGGATGTGTCCCCCCCACTTTTTGTCAGGGGTCATTTTGTCTCCACCACACACAAATCCTTCATGTGTAAGGCATTGTAACCCTAGTTATTTTCAGTAGTCTAGAAAATTGCGATGCTCCTGAACGCACCATCTGCATTCATCCAAGAGTTGCAGAGAGACACAGCAGACCTTCGCAAGGATAAAAAAAAAAAAAAAAAAGTGCCGCTGCTGTAAATTTGCATCTGTGCAAAGTTAAAGCTCCAACCCAGAGTGTGCTTTTCCTTCTGATAATACCTGTGGTGAGTTAAAAAACTTGTTTGCTCGGACTCCCTGAGCTGTAAATCCTGCGTAATTCATATAAAAGTATCGGCCCAGTTCTCAAGAGGTTTTTATTCAATACATGACAATCACATCAAACATGTTATAAGTCTACACATTTTATAGTAGCCATACCAAAAGTAAAATCAATTATCAGGCATGAAAATCCCTCACCTTTCAGTGAAATTTTGAAATCAAATTAAGTGGCCTACGTGAATCGTGTAAATACAGTGACATTTTTTTTTTTTTGGGGGGGGGGGGGGGTGGGGGGGGTGGGGGGGGGGGTGTATGGACAGGACATGGAGGTTTACCTGAGATATCAGTGAACTGTGAGCACACCTGAAGGGAGCCTTGAATTCAATAAACATTCACTCTACAAGTGCAAGAGCATGGAAATATGAGCACGAAGGGCTCCTCTGTATGCCGGTGAGCGTTAAGACGCACAGCGCACGGGACAGGGAACGTGAAGCACTTTCTGTGTTTATCGTAATTCAAACAGTGTCTCGTTGGCTCATGTGCACGGTTGAAGTGAACATGATGATTTAAAAAATGACGAGTCAGCCTTTTGGTTAATTAAAACACAACTGTCCTGAGCAGTCTGGCTCTTCTTTACACTTTTTCTAAATGATGAATTCATCCTGAGGTTTCCTGCATCACTTATTTTCCATGATATAACAACAGTCTGTAAAGAATCAAGCTCCCAATGCAGTCTACTAGTGCAGCAGTTCTCAACTTGTGGGTTGAGGCCCTACAGTGGGTCTCAGAGCTGTTTTCAGTGGACGGTGTATGAGTCAGGTAAAAATGTCCTCAGTGTTCAGAGGCCCTAAGCGGACAAACTTCCATACATTTTATTTTACTCTGTTGTGCTGTATCAGGTACGTATTAGCTGCTCTCTCAGGATCTCGACATATCCTCTCATCTTAAATCGAAATCGGGGTTTTCCTATGATAAACTTTTGACTTGAGATGTCTATAAAACAACTCCAGTCTCTTTGCACAAAAATATGTCTTTTTTCAATGTTAGGTCCAAACTGCAATGTTATTTCACTAAACAAATTAAAGTGGTTGATCTTTTTGAGATTTGGGTCATGTTGACTGTTAAAATGGTGATTGTTCCTCAGGATAGATCTGTAAGAGTCATCCCTTCACTGTATGTTTTATCTAAAAATTGAAAATATCAATGTTTCCTTCCAATTCCCAAATTCACTCATGATAAATGCTTTTATGCATTTCCAGGAAAAGGACAGAGTAACCCCCAGAATTTAATAGGTACTTGATTATACATTCATATTGTCCTGTAATTCTGCTTTATTTTTCTCTCAAAATGCATCAGATTGATGCTTTTAAATGTGAAATATTCAAGATTTTCTTCCGGGCACTATGCCCCCGGACCCCCCTAGAAGGGTTATTACCTCCTCACCTTTTTCAACTCCGACCCATTTTAATGCCTGCAATTATAGTCATCATCCCAAGCACTTCTCAAAAGTCACTTCTGCCAGTAGCGAACCCCCCCCCCCCCACCCCCACCCCCACACACACACACACACACACACTTTTTAAGACAAACTGATGCCCTTGGCGCCAAGTATCACATCAGTAAGCATGCTGATGTAGCATTCACTGACAGTATCAAGCAGAGCGTGGCTCACATTAGCATTACTTGCACCACAAGCCAGAAGTTCTATGAACAGCTTAAAGACTAAAAGTTTGCAGACATGGATCTAGACAATATGCAAATGCCACAACGCTGTGCACCATTTGTGAAAGCAAACAAAGACTGAAATAAGCAATAAAAGCAGGTGGACTTTAGGGTGAGTATTTTTCAGATGCTGAGCTGCAATGGTTCATGTAAAATGGCAGAGTAGCTCATAATGATAGAATTAAAAACTTTAAAATGTCATCAATGAGTCAACTTTGACAGTCCTGAATCAGACTAAATGGGCCTTGTTTGTCAATCTAGTGTAGAAACCTGCACAGACATGGGATTCAAAATAGTCTGCACTTCGACTTGTGATTCAAGAAACATATAAACATATTTCAACATTTCCAGTGTATGAACATCAGGGTGTCATTAACATGGCGGCTAAAAACAATCATCATTTGAATAGCACCCCCTACATATTGAAGGCACAGCCCAGATTTTACAACATGGAGGTACCTCACTAAGCTGATAATTGACAGTAAAAAAAAGTAGCGAAGAATAAATTATTGTTGTTTGACTGTGGCTTCAAGGGGGATCACTAACTCAGCCTGACCCTCGACAGTTTGGGTACCTGCTTTGTTTTCCATTCATCAAGCACGGCTGTGCAGAATGACCACGGGCATACTCTAAACATGAAGGAGGAAACAGAGGCGATAGAGCTGCCAACCCATATGTGGCGTTGTCATCATGAGGAGATGACATTTATTTTTTAATGAAGCAGCAAAACAGCAGACAGTTTAAAGCAGAGGGAAGTTTGGGAAGTCATGCAGCATTCCAGAGCAACAACAAGGGGCCTTTCATTTCTGTGTCAGATACCCCCTGACTCCTGGTGATACTCTGACCATTCAGAGGTCAGCAGCGCCTCCACGTCACATTTAGTCTCATCTCAGCTGGCTTGGAACGCTGACAGAAGTGATATGAAAAACTGTGTCAGGTACAAGGCATGATCCCTGATGGGAACCAAAACAACTGAGAATAGTTGAGCCCAGTTCAGCTGATACTATGTCATGGAAAAGCCCCATTACAGATCTGGAGGTCTCATTGGCAACAACACAAAACTCCTCACAAAAACCACAAAAACCTCTGGCTGGTTTTTGTCCACACTCTGTTAAAATGTTCAACATTACACTTGACTGGAAGTCTTTTGTTACGTCATAAGTTTTTTTTAAAGATGTACCTGAACAGAACGCCAGTTAGCAACAATGACCTATTTTTTTTTTGTTTTTAATTAAAAAACAGAACAAGAGAAAAAGTTTGACATTTTGGTAACTAAGTATTTGGTTTGTTCCAGGGTTTCCAAGAAGCAGACATCGTCCAGTATGCTACTCTGAGATCAAGAAAACAGATGGACAACACCTGGAGTGAATGTGTGTTCTCTCCCGTCAGTCAGTAGAACTGGAAATGTTTTGGTCTCTTTCAATCTTGAGCTGTGATTGTTGTTTGATTTCATGTTGCTGTGAACAAACTTTTGAAATGAATGCTCTTCTGTGACTTTATTTTTTTATTTGACTGTAAATGTACAAAACAAGTACTCCTTTTTCTATTTAGTACAAAAGCTTTCAATCATTTGCAAATGGTTTCTTTTTGCACCTTTAAAACCATTTCTACATTTTATTGTATGCTGTTGAAAGATTAAATATCTAAATGCTTATCCAATGAGCTCAAATAAAGGAAATAAAAAACCTCTTTGTATGACCTTTTTTGTATTCAAAATAAGAGGAACATGGTGTCTCTAGATAACATTATTATATAGAAAGTCAGATAAGTGCTCACAAGAAGCTAATTTAAAAGTCTTGACATAGTTCATATGAAAACCTAAATTCAAAACCTTTGCTTTATTGTGGTGCAGGGGCTGATATATTCAACATTGTAGGGGGCGCCCTCTGAGCAGTTTTGTCACACCTGCTAAATTGTGTGATTCCTCCTCTCTGTGTAGGTTAATGTGGTTTAAGGAAAATACAATAAGTCCAAGTCCCTGAAATAAACTACTTCCTGTTTGATGGCAAATGATTCCTCACCATGGCAACAGCATTACATGCAGCTGATTGAGCTTTGCAGCGTTGAATTGCCAAATGCTGGAGAGGAGATCTGAGTCATATTGAGAGAGATATTTTTTTCTTTTCATTGGCAAAAAGTATGATTTGTCTCTACCTTATCTGTTTCACAAAAGATTTAATTCAATGTTCAGAAAGTTAAAGTCATTTGGACCCTGAATGTGAAGAAAGTTAAGGACAATTTGTTACTCTCATGGGGTGATATCAAAATCCGGGTTGTCATGGCTACAACATTTGTGTAATGAACTTGCTTTTTGTTAGTTGGTTTGAGGTTTTGTCTCGTGCTTCCTGTTTTGTTTTGAGAGTTCACATGTCTTTGTCTGTCTCTGTGAGTTTTGCTTCCTGTCTGTCTCTGTCACACCTGATCTGCTGTTGTGCTTCCCCAGCTGTGTCTCATAATCCCCAATCACCTTGTGTGTTTGAGCCTCGTGTCTTCCCCTGTCTTGTTGCCAGTTCGTAGTACCTCACAGTCTTCATCCCAGCATTTTTTCAGTCTAGTTCTCATGTGTAACATTGCTCTACTGTGTACCAAACTCAGCCTGGTAATCATCCTTTTAGACCTCACCTGATTGCTGTGTTTGTGTGTCTCGCTATTGTGTTCTGCCTCCTGGTTGTGGTTCTGGTGCTGATTCATGATACTTTGAGTTATGAAAATGCCTGTGATAACTTCAGATCAGTGGACGTCCAGTTGAGTTAGTGATTTCAGTCCAGGTCCAAAAGGTTCTCTTGTAGTTCCTGTCATGATGCAAATGCCAACTTTTCTTAAAATCTCAGGTTGAACCTGCAGCTGGAGTTTTTTTTTTTTTAAATCTTAAGGGGAGCACAAAGTCATTTTACTGAGCTCTAAAAAAAAAGTCACATCATTACCGCTGCAAAGAAGACAAGTCTGCTTGTCTATTAGCAATTACAAAAGTTAGGGGTTTAACTTGGCATTTGAAGGGAGTGATAATGATGGCACAGGGAAGAAGTGAATAAATTCTGGTGGTGATTAAAACCCGAATGTGGAGGGAGTTGTTAAAGAGTTTACTGGATGAACGCCCTTGATCTAGTTTGCCCCAGTATGACCCTGGAAATGGACAAAAATGAGCCATTCTGGGGTAACTAATTCAAAATGGCAGCTCTCCAGTAGGATTTAGAAAAATGGTCCCGCTGATTATTTTGAAGATCTCATAAAACCGCATCCCCTCACCAAATTTAATCTTTCTATAAAAACACTTACTTTTGGTGCTTTGCATGAAATATAGAAACCTATTGAGGTTATTCTTCACACTCTGGAAACGACATTAATCTCCAAGTAATGCACAATCTTTTTGTCTGCTTTTTTATACACTTTGGAGCAGGTCCAAAAATATCCAGTTTGCAAAACTCTGTGAAAACTATGAAGCTCTTGGAACCCTTTGGCTGCTCAGGCCCTAATGGTTTCAACCTGGTTGAAGAATTGACATTTAACTTTTGGTGTGAGGTTGTCTATGGCATGAAAAGTTTCCAAAGCAACAGATCTTCGCTGCCTCTGGACAATAAAGGCTGGGACAGAAACTGAGATTTTGAATTGTTGCAGATGAGGCCGCCAGCCCTTAGTAGTTTAAAGGATTTTACAATAAGTCATAAAACAATAGGACTGCATGCTAAATTTCATTGATTTACAACAACCTACTTTTTCATGAGCAGTAGTACCAAAACTCTCCCTACTACTTCAGCCGTTATTGTGGCTTGTCTTAAAATAAAGATGTTTAAATTTTGCTGATATTTCATCCCTATAAAGCCCTACTTTTCATGCAGGTTCAGAAGCAGACCCTATCACCATCTCTTTGGCTAATGTTTGAACTATTATCATGCATCTTATACAACCAAACTTCAAAAATCCTGAACCAACCCTTGAATGCACAGCTTTCACAAGAAGAAAATACTATTGTCTAAACCTAAAACCTGAGAGGCATTAACAGCATTGAAAAGAGAAGTTGTATGTCTTTAAATTCAGAAACACTGATGATTTACTTCTCAAACAAATCCAAAACTGTAAAAGAGCAAAGGAGAAACACCCTGCAACCAAGAGGTGAGCTAAAGAGCTACATGTTGCCAGGTACATGTGGTCGTTTCTGAGTTTTATTTTTAGTTTGATCTCTAGGTGGGAATTGATCATGGTGTGAGAAAAAGGCATGAACAACAAACACACAGCTCTATGCTGAGCATCTCACTATGTTTCCTATAAAGGCTCTGTTTCTTGTCAGCCAATCAGATGCAGCGTGGTCAACAAAGAGAGCAGAAGCTGTCAGTTCTCCTTCATTCACTGAGCACAATGACATCTCCAACATTTGTCCTCGTCCTCACATGTTTGGTCCTGGGGGAAATTGGTGAGTTGAGTTTCTGTTGCTCTGTTTCTAAGTCTGCATATGTTTACTTCTAATTCAAAATCCTTCAGTATTTCTTAAGTATTTCTTAAAATGTTTTAACATAAAACGTTTGTGTTTTATTTCAGCCCAGAGAGTTGATCTGAAATCACCCTCATCAGTTCATCATGAGAGACGACAAACTGGACAGACTCTGACTTTAACATGTGTTCATGGTGCCTCCACGTGGATTTATTGGTTTAAGCAAACTCTTGGAGAGGAACTAAAGCTCATCTCTGTTCTCAGAAGTTATGGAAATTCTCATAGTTTTCATGGTGACTTTAAGAATGATCCACGCTTTACACTGGATGCGCTAGATGGAAAAAATCACCTCACAATCTCAGATTTACAGCCGGCAGATTCAGCCACTTATCACTGTATAAGCGTTGACACTGTCATAGTGGAAATTCTGGCAACAGTAACTCTCAGTGTAGAAGGTTCAGGTTTGACCGTCCCAGCTTTGGTCCGTCAGTCTGAATCTGAAGCCGTCCAGCATGGAGGCTCTGTGACTCTGAGCTGTACAGTCCACACTGGGGGCTGTGATGGAGGACACAGTGTTTACTGGTTCAAGGACTCTGAAGAATCTCATCCAGGACTCATTTACACCCATGGAGGCAGGAACCATCAGTGTGAGAGGAGACACACCACAGAAACAAACACCTGTGTCTACAACTTACCTCTGAGGAGCCTGAATGTTTCTCATGCTGGGACGTATTACTGCGCTGTTGTCTCATGTGGACACATTCTGTTTGGAAATGGGACCAGGCTGGACTTTGGAGGTGAGTGTCTTCTTACCAAGAATGTCCTGAATGATCAGAGGTGGACAAGGTGGACAACTTCAGGACTTTAGTGAAAGTATGAATCCTCCTGTTTGAATATTACCCCGATATAATATTACTGAAGTTACTGAACTTCAACAAGGGATTAAAAGTATACATGATAACCGCACAAAAAAACCCACTTTTTATAAAGAAACAGCAAATAAATATATAAAATAGGAATTAAAATGGAGGACGGGTATTGAGATAAGATAAGATAAGATATCCTTTATTAGTCCCACAGGGGGAAATTCCAAAGATGTAAAAAAAATAAATAAATAAAAAAAAGTTGAACAAAATTACCATAAAATGTCATTCAAATCTGTTGATAACTTTTGAGTTTCCTTGCTCACAGTTGAATTGACAGACAATATGACAGACAAACAGTAAAAATATATGACCTACTTGGTGAAGGTAAAAACTCTCCAGTAGAAGTCAGGAGATTGAGGTATTAGGGAGCCAAAATGATTGAAAGAGCAAAAAAAGATAAGAAGCTAACAAGACAGCAGAACAAAAATCCGATGAAGACGACATCACATCAAACAAATCTTTAAAAATTTGTTTTTAAATTGATTTGAAAGAAATGACTGATTCTGCACGCCCTAGTTCCTTGTGCAAGTTGGTTCACAGTTGAGGAGTTTTGGCAGAAAAAGCCTGATCACCTTTAGAGACAAAAATGTCCTGAAGCACTGCACCACATTTTGTTTTAGTGTTTTTGCAAGTCTGATTACCGTGCTGAAAACAAATGTTGTGCACAAAGCACAGAATTTAGTTTGTGAGACAGGAAAAGTTCCCCTGAAAAATAAACTCAAGTCAAGTACAGATGATCAAAGACTTTACTTTAGTACAGAATTGAAGGACATTTTCTTTGTTACTGTCCACTACTGTGTATGGTAACTGTGACACTTCAGCAAATGATCAGTAATCAATAATTTAAGGCATGGACCAGAATAAATAAATGTATGATTCTGTGCATGTTTATGTAACAATACAAGTAACTGAGAACTAGAAGGTTTTTAAACATCACTTATTGTGACCAAATGAGAGCAGTCCTCAAAAATGAATAATTACAAAATATGGACTCTTAAGGTCAAAATGATATCGTTATTTTTCAGTTGATGGGTGCAAACATGAGTCAGGTAAAAGAGGTGGATTATTTAAAAGTGTTGACCTTTTTGACCCTCAGCCCTCTGCGCTGGTGACATGAAAGACAGCTATCAAACATTAGTGATCACTCACGTCTCGTAATGTTTACATCATCTTACAGCATCAATCAGTGGGTGAAGTCAATAATGAGACACTGTTAATACACCAGCATTACTGATATTTCATGCATGTGTTCATGCATGTATTCAGGATACAGGTGTGATTGGGAGGATCAGCCAGCCTGCTCTGAACCTGAGTGGTGCTATGCTATTAGACTTCTGTGCTAGTCATGGATTGTCCATAACACCATGTTCAAACACAGGGATGCTCATAAGTGTACTTCATACCAGAGCACCCTGGGCCAGGGTGTTGGTAACCTGTGGCCCTGGAGCCTCATGTGGCTCTTTTGCACCTCACGTGGCTCTCTGGAGGACAGAGAAGCAAAAAACACATTCTTTGATTCGAATTTAACATTAATTTATTGATG
This sequence comes from Cetoscarus ocellatus, assembly GCA_037902135.1. Taxonomy (NCBI): domain Eukaryota; kingdom Metazoa; phylum Chordata; class Actinopteri; order Labriformes; family Labridae; genus Cetoscarus; species Cetoscarus ocellatus. Next base: position 343,906 of record JBAMNC010001467.1, on the reverse strand, counting down.
TTTCTGCATGTTTTAGCACTATCTACATTTTTATTTTTTTTCTATTGAATGATTATTTCTCAGTTTTTTACATCTTGTCAACTTTGTCGTGCATCATGTGTGAGCCTCCCATGACCTCTGTGCAACCTGAAGCAGCTTGGGCAGACAGCAGGACACTGCTGCATCTTTAGCTGTGAGCTTACCTGATGTTGTTTTAAACGTTTTATGCAGCTTATCCAGCTGATGTTTTGATGAACTCGCTTACTTTTAAAACATTGGCTGCTGCTGTGAAGGGATGGAGAGTCAAATTTTTTAAAACGGAGGCGTGTCAGCAATAAAGCTTGATAAAGGACAGGAGCAACGGGGTAGCAGATAAACTCAGCAGAATTTTTTCCTGGTTTCTGAATAGTTGGGATTGTTACACAAAGATATCAGGTGTATGTATTTTTTATTACCATGTCTGCTGTGTGTGATGTGATAGCTGTCAGTCTCTCTCCCCCTCACTCTCTCTCATTTAGAAACTACAAACTCAGGTGTGTGTGAGTTACTGTGTTACATGTTCATCTGACACATTTTTGAAAAGATTTCAAGATTGACATGAAGCTAAAAACTGATTAATTATTTAAGTGGGATGAGCTTCAGGGGTGGGATTAAATAAATTTGTACTTCTTCCCACTTCTTTTCGAGCATGTGTGTGAAATCAACTGTTGTTATTTTCTATTGAGGGGAACTTTAACAACTTTCGTATGGTATTTTGCTACATTTGTATAAATGTACATAATATATGACATTTATTTCTTGCATGTTCGAAATAAACTAGTACTACTACAACTACTTCAAAAACACTGATGAGATTTCAAAAGCACCTCAAAAATGACAAGACTACTTCATGATTATTACAAAAAAATGTGCATAAAAAGTGATCAGAATGCAGGAAAGAAATGATTTACTTAAAATCAGGGGAAGACCCTCTGACCCCTATTCCACCTGATGTCAAGTAAATATTTATTATTTCCCACTACAAGGAAATCGTGAGCCTGTGGAAAAACACTGAGTAACAACAATGACAATAATAATAGGGATAACACATGCTAATATTAATTTACTGTTATTTTTTTGTTGACGAGTCCTATTATCAAAGTATACACACTATTGTTGTCATTTTAGCTCAAATTTAATATGGTATAAAAAAAAATGGCTCTTTTGATTGAAAAGGTTGCAGACCCATGCCCTGGTCCTCGACTCACTTGTTGATACGAGCAGTGAAGGAATCTTGCAGGCTGAAGAAAGAGGCCTTTCAGGCTTGGCTAGCCCAGTGATGTCTGGAATCAGCTGACAGGTACTGAGTGGCTCAGGGGACTGCAGCTTCAGCGGTTGCAGAAGCAAAATCCTGGGTGTGGGAGAAGTTTGGAGAGTCCGTGGAGATGAACTTTTGGTTGGCCTCAAAGGTGTTCTTGGCAACCGTTCAACGGCTAAGGAAGGGGAGGCAGAGCTGGGCTCAGGCTGTTATCAGCAGGGCTGGGGAACTTCTGACTAGACCTGGGGACATTATTGGACGGTGGAAGGAACACTTTGAAGAGCTCCTGAACCCAACCAAAACATCCTCTGATAAGGAAACAGACTGATGATCAAGGGGAGGACTTATCCATGTCCTTGGGAAAGGTCACTGAGGAAGTTAAAAAGCTCTTCATTGGTAAAGTGCAAGGGCTGAATGAGGTTTGTCCTGTGGAGTGGAAAACTGGGGTGGTGGTCCCCATTTTCGAAAAGAGGATGGACAGTGTGTTCCAACTACAGGGGATTTACACTACTCACCCTCCCTGGAGGGGTTACTCCAGGCTTCTTGAAAGGAGGCTCCAGACGATTGTTGAACCTCAGATCCAGGAGAAACAATGTGGATTCTGCCTTGGCCATGGGACAGTGGACCAACTCTGTACCCTTTCAGGACATCTTGAGGGAGCATCCACATTCCCAGTGCATGTTGGCCGCTACCAGGGTTGCCCCTTGTAACCACTCCTGTTCATGGACAGGGTCTCAAGGTGCTGCCAGTAGGAGGAAGGTGCTCAGTTTGGAGACCTCAGAATTTTGTCTCTGCTCTTTGCAGATGATGTTGTTCTGTTGGCTTCTTCAGGTGGAGACCTTCAGGAGGCAGTGGTGCATTTCCAGGCTGAGTGCCAAGTGGCTGGGATGAGGGTCAGCTCCTCCAAGTCTGAGGCCATGGTTCTCTGCCGGAAAAAAATGGATTGATCTCTCCAGGCAGGGTGTGAACCCTCGCCTGAAGTGAAGGAGTTAAAGTATTTTAAGTAGTTTAAGCATCATCAGTGTTGTGGACTATGTACTGAACTGTTAGATTAGATTAGGTCAGATAATACTTTATTAATCCCCTCGGACAATCTTCCTCAGGGAAATACGGAAATTGTTTTTGGAAAGGTGGAGTTAAATGGAGTTAAGATGCAAGGCAAAGCTCTCAGTTTACCGTGCCATCTTCGCTCCAACCCTCACCGATGGCCATGAGCTCTGTGTAATGACCAAAAGAATGATACTGCAGATCCAAGTGGTTGAAATGAGATCCATCAGGAGGGTGGCTAAAATCAGCCTTTGATAGAGTGAGGAGCTCAGACATCAGGAGGGAACTCAAAGTAGAGCTGCTGCTTCCTCACATTAAAAGGAGTTGAGGTGGTTCAAGCATCTAATAAGGATGCTTCCTAGTAGCCTTCCTGTGAAGGTTTTCCAGGCACGACCAACAGGCAGGAGACCCTGTGGGAGACCCAGAATCTGCTGGAGGGATAATATATCCCATCAGGCCTTGGAATTCCCCAGGAGGAAACTGAAGTTGTTGCAGGGGAGAGGGAAGTCTGGACTGACCTGTTTCACTTGCTGTCTGAATAAGCATTAAAAGATAAATGGATGGGTGGATGCTGGTCCTCCTCAAAGCACCACAGATAACTTTTTAAAAACAAAATATGAACTTTGATGTAAAAGCTCATGTCTCTGTTTCTTCTGTTTCACTTCACCAACAGACGAGCTGAGCTCTCGTACCTTGCTGTATTCTCTGACTGGACTTTTGATATTTGAGACCATCCTGATCGTCTTCATGGCCTTCTCATTGTACAAGATGTACAAAAGAATCCTCTTATCTCAAGGTATGACAACTAACACTGTCTGAATCTCTCTGTGGTCATTAAGGACTGATTTTTGATTAAAGACATTTTTATGTTTCATGTTCAGAGGCACAAGCAGCTCCTTCCACAACAAACCGGGAGGTAAGATCACCTCCTCTAATCATTTTCTTTACATCATTCAACTTTCCTCGAGGTCCACATCATGACAGACTTGTCCATATTTTTTACAGGGTGATAGAGACGCAGAGGACGTCTGTTACGCTGCTCTGGACGTCAAAATGAAAAACACCTCAAGAAGACAGAAAAGGACGACCAATGATGATTGTGTGTACTCCAGTGTAAAACTGTAGATGTTTAAATGTTTTATTTGACTTCAGTTTTGATGGGATGTTGTACCACTTTTTTAACAGCATGAGCTTCATGAATCAAGTTTGTCATCTAATGTTTACTTTCCTTTAAGGGGCTGGGCATTTGTGGATAAATGTTGTATGATTTAAGACTCAGCATGTGTATTATTTTGCCAAAGTGTCCCATTAAATAAACTTTGCTCATGACTTAAACGAGGCAAGACTCTAGATTGAGTGTGAAATTGAGAAAAAAAGAGACAGGAAATGAAGTGAAAGAGCTGTTTATTGGACTCAAAGCTGCTCTGTCTGCTTAGGCTGGCGTTAGATGACTTTATGCCAGATTTTTGTCCTGAGTTTCCCCTCTCAGGGATAAAGAAGGGCAGATAATATTTCAGGTTTGTCACAGCTGAACCGTTGAACTGTTGTCCGAATACTCCTCAAATTATACCAAGAAAAAAAATGAATAAATGTATATATATATATATATATATATATATATGTATATATATATATATATATATATATGTTTAACTAGGAGTCTATCATATCTCAGGTCCTACATGTCTGCTCTAATTTGTGCTGCCTGTTGTGTCATATTCATGAAATAAGTTTGGAGAAAGCAGGCCAATAAGCATCACATTTTATTATATATACAGTCAGTCCTTCCAAAAATGCCTATCCAAAGCATATCCAAAGTAAAATGATTATTGCTCTTGAACCCTTTTCGGTTCATGTATGGTCTCTTTTGAAATGTAATGTTCCCATAAGAATCAGATTTACTGTAGGTGCTGACTTATGGCAGCCTTAGCAGATAAAATTAAGGTGATTTTCCTCACCAATTTTTTGTTGTTTAAAACAACTGCCTGTAGGTGACTGTCATTTGAACCTATTAGGTGAAAAAAAAAGTAAAAGCAGAGCATGAAGTATTTCCTTATCAAATACAGATACAAGATTTTTTTACACCTTTTTATCCTTGACTATGTCTGTTGTTTCCAAGCTGTGCCATTTGGAGACTTCAAATGTGAATTTGGATATTACTGCGCTTTGGCATATTGTCCAGATCTTGGGCTCAACGAACAGGTGAAAATTAGAGGCATCTAATTATGTGGTCTGGTTCACTGTTAGCAGTACTGGCACTGAGTTAGTACAAAATTAAATACATTTTTGTGCATTTTTTCTGTTTATGCATCTAAAACGTGAGTGCTTTGATTGTTAAAGATATATCTATATAGACCCCCCCACACACACACACACACCTATACACCCTACACATACACACACCCACCCAGATTAATGTCGCGTACATTAGATTCAGATGCCCTTATTTGCCACATTGCACCTCAACCCCATTGGAAGGTAGCAGTTTCAGTTGGCTATTTACAATAACAGGGTATTCAAACAGACCATTTATATCTATAATAAGCTTTCATAATAACATAAATGAAGATTTCTGTCTTGTCAAGCAAAATATCTACTACATCCAAATCCATATCCTCATCTTTGGGAATGTCCGGTGAAAAAGTTATTTTCGTGCTCTGTCCTCCGTCACTGACACGTCGAGAACACATCCAGACTACTTCAGAAGTGCTAAATACGCATCATAAACCCCCCCATGCTGATTTTCTCAAGCTTATGGAGAGTAAAAAGTATGAAGAAGTCCATAAAGCTATGTGTAAAGGTATATCAGCCATCCGTGATGCATATTTTGTACAATAAAAGTTTCCTTTACGCAGCTGATTTAAAGCACAAGAATCGTAACTTTCAAACCATAAATCACACTTGTTACTTGGTTACTCCTTGCAACTCTGCAGGGGTGGTTTTATGCAGAGAAAACTCGAATTGGCCCGCTGGCTGGCCGTCGACAGCTACACCTGCTGAAAACAGGCAGGCTCTCTATTTTTCATTTTACTGTCTGTTTTAGCCAAAACTGTGCTGGGCTTGTGGAGAAAACAGGGGGGCCTCCGATCATCAAGATTTAAGTGACATATGGTTAAGCCTGTTATCAGCTCTGACTTGAGAACATGCTCACCGAAATGGAAACATGCACGCACAGCTGCTGTCACACAAGTACATGCATCCAGTGTGAATAAGCCAGCAAGCAGGTCAAGAATACAGGTGGATCGGGGTACTCAGTATATGAAGAAAACATCCTTTGAACGTACTCCAGCAGTCATCGATATATTACCCTGAGTTGAGTTCTCAAAACAATGTTTTTGTTTTTGAATTCTTTCAAAATAACAAAAAGCTGACGGTGCTTGTTTTGAATTCTCCCATGCTGTCAAGATGGCGGCATCTGGTGGTCAACCATGGTACATCTCTAAAAGGAGTGATGATTGCTGACAGGTGTGATAGGAACACAGGTGTGCCTGCAGTCAGTATTAAAAGCCCAACTCAGTCATGCAGAGGTCTCTGATCTCCATCCACTCCCAGGTCATGCATCCTTGACCATGTATGATTGTTTATCTTTTTTTGACTGCATTTTCTTTTCTAGTTCATGTTAATGATACAAATAGATATCAGAAGAGCTCCAGCAACACTTGTAGTTCAGGAAACAACTTTATGATGATAATACAAGTAGAAAATTGATTGTTCAAAGCTTATGTTAACATATTACTTAAATTGTTTTGTTAATACAGAAACCATGGTGTGGATGGAAATAAAATCTGCAAACTACTGTAGCTCCAGTTGTCATCGGCTGTTTGACTTTGAGCGGGCCAAAGAAGTCCACTCCTGTGGAGTAAAATGAAGGACTCAACAGCCTTAGACGAGCAGGTGGAAGGTTCGCCATAAGGGGCACTTTGAGCTTTGCTCGGCTCAGGCTGATCTTCAGGCAGCAGCCCCACCTGGTGAAGCATAGCCTTGATATCAACAATACAGACATGAGGACCCTCCTGAAAACAAGATGTAGCATCTCAAGAGGCTAACCTCTAATAAATTTGTTTTCAGCAGAAACAAATTTGACGACGACAGGTCTATGATTGGTCCATTGATCTGTCACTAGCTTTAGTTCTTACTTTAGTCCACTTGTCTCCACTTACCTCCCTTCCTTCGCCCACACACCCAACACAGCATCGTGTGGATTTGCTGTTCATCATGAGACTGGGGTCCACATTCAAGATTTCCTGCTGCTTAACAGAAGGTTTTTTCTTGCCACCATGATGGAGGGATTCATGATTGGCTATATGGATTCATGTTGGGTGTTGGATGTATATATTTGTATATATATGTATAAGTGTATTTTATATATGTATATATGTACTTAGCATATGTGAGTATCCATAAAATGAAGAGTTTTGTGCTCTATAGTAAAGTGTCTTGAGATAACACTTGTTATGAATTGGCGCTATACAAATAAAGATTGATTGATTGACTGATTGATATCACCACAAACAGCTACTGGATACTGGCAGAAACGAAGGAGAACCCAAATGAGGGAAGGACTCAGAGTAGGTCCAGAAAGTAGCCGGTCATTTAAGCACATCCCCTGAAACCTGAACGAGCAGTTCAGCAGTTTTGTGTTGGACAAGATGATGGGGCAGGTACCAAGATTCGCATGAACTCTGCATGGTCTCCGGGGAAACTTTCTTTACATATTCAGCTTTCTCCCACTTTAGTATATCCTCATTATGGAGCGCAATTTTCTCTGGGCCTTTACTAAGGCTCCGTTTTGTGCCCCTTGGGCTTGGCGTGGCAGTTTGGGAGCATCATTAATCAGAAGACAAGGAATGGCATAGTGCCCAGTACCATCAACCAAGACTCTCTCTGTTCGGGCCTCCAACATTTCAATAGCTTGTTTATCTTGTTAAGACTGGATGACCTGTTTCTCACTGAGGAAAAGGTAGCACATCCAGCTTCTATAGCTTTTCAAAATGGCTAAGCAAAGAATTAGAGGAGCTACTGGAAGCAGTAAACAAACATTGATGGGCTGGAGGGTGATGCTCAGGTAAACCCTCTTGTCCTTGTGGGGTCCAACCCAGCTGGGTGTGCTTGGACCTCGTTGAGGGCCTCTTCGCACAGACTCTGCGGGATGTCACTCTAAAAAGAATAGTGTCATTTGACTGAATGGGGTGCATTTGGTCAATGAGATCAATCCCCTACGCTGTGAAGGCTTGTTGAATAGGGTATCTGTGTGTAGGTGCTGAACTAGAAGAGATCTCAAAGTCAACACAATTCCCTTCAATGTGGGTGAGATCAGAAAGAACAGTGTGGGAGAGTGAGTACCTCCTTCTCTCCTCTCAGCTGAAGCTGCTGGACTGCAGTAGGTAGAATCATTGAGCGAAACAAGCCATTATCTACACTGCCTGATTTAACCAAGCAAGTGTTCCAGAGTGATGGGAGCATCAGGGTAAGAAGAGAGGCAGGTGAAGCGATGCACCCATCATGCCTACTGTACAAGCCTGTGGGGGCAGTGCTATGATCTGGGGCTGCTGCAGTTGGTCAGGTCGAGGTTCAGCAACATTATGGCCCAAAGAATGAGGTCAGCTGACTACCTGAATATACTGAATGACCAGGTTATTCCATCAATGGACTTTTTCTTCCCTCATGGCACGGCATATTCCAACATGACAATGCAAGGATTCGTCGGGCTCAAATTGTGAAAGGGTGGTTCAGGGAGCATGAGACATCATTTTCACACATGGATTGGCCACCACAGAGTCCAGACCTTAACCCCATTAGAATCTTTGGGATGTGCTGGAGAAGGCTTTGTGCAGTGGTCAGACTCTCCCATCATCAATACAAGATCTTGGTGAAAAATTAATGCAACACTGGATGGAACTAAATCTTGTGACATTGCAGAAGCTTCCTGAAACAATGCCACAGTAGATGTGTGCTGTAATCAAAGCTAAAGGCGGTCCAACAATTGTTCGTGTTTCCCAAATCGCATACTTCATACTCAGTACTTAAAATTTTGAGTATAATGCGTCAAAAATAAAAAAAAGTATGGAAAGTATGCGAATAAACGAGTATGCAAAAGTACCTGGATGACATACTCAAATCGGTCAGGATTTTGAGTATGCAGCTGTGGGCACTCAGCGTGCTCATTCCTTCAGCAACAACAGAGGCAGAGAGCTGTGGCCCTGCGCTATCTACACTGGACGTGACTGTTCTGTGCAAATGTAAGTTATTATTGTTGTGTTTTACACATATTGTTTCCACCAAGCACCATCAGCTGTTGTCGTTTTGAGTACATTTGTGGTGTAACTTGTTTTTTATTTGTTTGTTTTGTACAGCAAATGGTAGGCTATCACAAATGCTAACGCTAGCTGGGTTAACAGCTATCACTAATGCTAATACTAGCTAGGTTAACAGCTGCTGGGGTCCAAGTATTACCTGAAGAACCAGGCAAATGAAAATAACCAGTGGGTCAGCAGACCCTGCACAGGAACTACTTTATCGGTGTATTTTAACTGCTGCAATGCCCCACGTAGCTCTCTCAGTCGCCTCAGTCAGCTGCACCGATCTCGGCAAGACGTCCAACAATATATTATGCATTCCTTCAGCAACAATAGAGGCAGAGAGCTGTGGCCCGAATTGTGACCGGCTTGCAGGTCACAATTCGGCATAGAAGAAGAAGAGGTCGACATCGTGTCGTCATTTCCTGTGAGTACGCCGCTTGGCAGTATGCGATTTGGGACAGCACTACACCGTCAAAATTCGCGCACTCAGCCATCGAGTATGTAGTATGCTTAGTACACTCAATTTGAAAATTTTAAGTATGGAGTATGGAAGTATGCGATTTGGGACCCACTATGTGTGACCTTTTCTTTTTTAATTTGGTGGCAACTTTTTTTTGTTCAGGCAGTGTAGTATATCATATGTGCTGAGTGAGACATTATTATTCCAGAGTATCACAGGAATAACCTTAAGAAACAGACTGGAGGGAGTAAAAAAAAAAGTACACTTTACTGTCAGTATGTGTCAGCTCAGCATGAGGTTCTTGGGGAGCCAGTAGGTGCAAAACCAGCAGATGGAGCTCACCACAGTCAGGACAAGGTTTCTTTGGTCAACAGCCAACAGCAGAATGAGAAGTGCAACCACACCTCCAGAATCTGCTGTCTTTTGTTAACCAAGATCGTGATTCCTTCTTGGTTTGAGATTTCCTTTTTTGGACATCTTGTGATGAAGTTTCAATAGTGCTCTAAAAAAGTTGTATTGTTGTTTGTTTTTATTATTTTTACCTCCACTGAGGAGGTGATGTTTTTGCCTGCATTTGTCTGTTTGTTTGCAAGATCACGCAAAAACTACAATCCAGATTTTGCTGAAATTTTCAGGAGAGGTCAGTAAAAGCCCCCGGCCAACTTAAAACTGATTAGATTAATTTCACTCAATGACTGTTAAACTGATAATGAAAACAACAAGATTCAGAGTGCTGTCAAGTTATCTTCAACAAAGATGCTTTCTCACTTCCTTTCGTGCAAGAACTGAAACCCACCAGCTCACATCCCTCCTGGGTCATGATAGTTTTCCGCTGAAGGTAGGACTTTCATCTCTGACCCCATTGCTGCAAGCTTCTTTTCACTGTAAGAGTCTGAGCGGCACAGAGCGGAGGATGATCAAGTTTATTCTGCTTCATGTTCTTCTCCAAAGCACCCGTGAGTCTTTTTAATATTTGTTTTAGATGACAGGGAATGCATGACATGGTCTGAACATTTTTTTATTCAATATCATTATTTGTTTTCAGGTAGCGCTCTGCTGTATGCTGAACGTGGACAGAATGTGACCGTGCCGTGTTTCTTCACATCTGATGAAACATATCTGAGCTGGTACAAGCAGATTGCAGGGGAGTCTCCACAAATTATATCCTTATTCTACAAACTTTTGCTTGGGTCAAACAAGTTTTTCGGAAAGTTTAAGGATGATAGCCGGCTCGCAGTCCAAATGGGTAAAGGATTGTACCATCTGAGCATCTCTAACGTGCAGCAGTCAGATTCAGTGATGTATTTCTGTGGACACACCACCGTGACCACCACTGAATTTGACAGAGGAATATTTTTGGTCTTGAAAGGTATGTCTCTGAGCTTTTTTTAATCATTTTATATCTGACCATTTTGCAAACATCATCAAGCCAAGATGACAACAATTAATTAGACATGAGGTAAAATGTAATAATTTTAAACAGTTATATAGAATCACAAAGAATACTTCAGTGAGGCAAAAACACTCAGCCACAGGAGCACAACCCATGAGAATAACCAACGGGGTCTGCAGGGTCCTTAAAATCCCCCAAAATACAGTTTCTCTGACTGTTGAAAAGAAAGATACAGCAAAAAATTAAAAGACAAATCAAATAAGAAAAACCTTGATAATAAGAAAAATATCTCTAAATAGAAACCACAACTACAAATATGAAAAGAAGCTAACACAGATAGTAAAAACAATAACAAATAATACATATTAAAAAACAAAACAAAACAGACAATACAAAATATTAGAAACATGAAAACAACGAATAAAAAAACCAAACAAAAAACATACCAATAAATTAAAATATTATCAAAAAGCAAGAAGTTACAAAAACACTTTAAAAATGTCTAAAACACATTAAATATAAACAGCAATAAAAACACAACAACAAATCAAAAAGGAACAAAACACAGCATGAAATAATAAACAGAAAACTTAAAAAAAAAAAAAAAAAACACATGTAGAAGTACAGCAAATAAAAACTCAGCAAAAAACCCAATATCAAAAGGGAAGGACAAATAAACAAAACAGCAAATAAAAAATACCTATTGAAAAACAGCAATTTAAGAAAACGGGTAGAAATTAAAATGGCAATAAAAAAACTAAAATAAAAACTGTAAAAGTCACTTAAAAAAAACACTTTGAAAATATAGAAAAACACAGCCTGAAATTCAAGCAGCAGTAAAAACACAAAAACATAAAACAACAGTTATATTAAAAAAAACTCTTCAATTTAAAACAACAATAAAACACACAAAGTCAAACAATAATAACAACAAATGAAAAAACAGAAGAACTAATACAAAACACAAGTAGGAATATTGAACAAAAAAGATAAATCACACATTGCTATAAACAAATAACACACAACACATTTAAATATGCATCACATAAGAAAACTTAATACGAATAACTAAAATTTTAGACTATAAAAAATAATGAAAATCGCAAACGACACGTCAAAGATAAACAAAAAACACACATAAAACACAACACATTAAAAAGCAAAACTTGAAAAGTATAAAACAAGCTACTTAAAATACAATGATGAATATGAAAAGACAGCAGGGAATTTAAAACACACAACAGGACAGCTTACAGAGAAGAGACGACAGTGAAGGTTCAACATATTTGGCTCTGAAATTAAATGATGGTTGAAGAAAAAGAATAAATCTGTGTTCATATTTTACTTTTTCAGATTCAAGCCGTTAGTCTTACATCCTGCAGCCGGCCTCTGACTCAGCGAGGCCTGGAGGATCTGTGACTCTGGAGTGTGCCGTACATCAGGGGGTCTGTGGACCAGGACTGGATGTGTACTGGTTCGTAAACACAACAACAGTCAGCATGGACCAGACATGGAGTATGAGCCCGCAGAGCGGAGATGTGTGTACAGCCTCTCAAAGAGGAGCCTCACAGAGTCTGATGCTGGGACGTATTACTGTGCTGTGGCCCACTGTGGACATGTACTGTTCGGGACTGGGACCAGGCTGGAGGTGGGGGGTAAGGGACGGACTCATAGTCCAGCATCCAATCCTGTCCTCTTTCCATCAGTCTACCCATGCATCACTCTGTCTGTCAATGTACCTCTCTATCTATCTATCTATCTATCTATCTATAATTTTGTTTTGTTTTGTAATCATAGGTGGTTTTCATATAATTATCTTTATAATTTCACTTTGTCATGGTGGACACAGCAGTCCTCAGTGTCATTCTCACATACTGCTCTCTCTCCCTCGCCCAGAGGAGCAGAGGGTGTGTGCAGATGTCATGTAGCAGGTTCCTGCAGAGATAAGGAGGTCATGAGCGTGACCGCTCCTCAGAGTCATTCCAGTCATATATTAGTCTGACAGCCAACGAACAAGCAAAAGCTGGCTCGCAACCCATCTTGAGTCAGGACCCATGTTTTCGGAGACTCTGCTCTAGACCATGAGATCTTAAAGTGAGTTTAGCTGTAAGTCTTGGTCAAAATAAAATAAAGTTAAGAAATATTCCACCTTTAAAAACCTAAGTGACATACATATGGATAACTAACCCGTACAAAAACATATGAAAAAACTACATAACACATGTAGTCATGTGTTTCACTTTATAAATATTTTAAACAAAACATAAACAATGCTAAGTTTTCAAAAAATGACTTTAAATATTTTGTGGAGTAAGCTATGTATTACATTGTGGCGCTGCCTTGGCAGCATGAGAGAAAGACTGAAAACAGTCTGAAGTAGAGCACACACATACATTTTGTTGCAGTACTCAATTGGTAATTGTATTTCAGGGGAATGATTGATACCAAAAGAGTAAAAGTAAAAGTATCAATACTTCATCACTCAATATTGATACTCCCATCCTTACCAGACTCTGAGGTGCAGGAGACACCAACAGTCTGAAAGTTCAGACTTGATAGCGTGCTCATTGAATTGAAAACACACATGCACCACTGCCATCATGCAAGTAAATCATCAGTGAGAAACTGCAACGAGGGCATTAATAACTCATCATGAGTCTTGTGGATGTGCAACTGGCTGCCCATCCTCACTGAGTACGGTATGCAATTCAGATCTAAATATCAATTAAATGTAAACATGAGAAATAAAGCTGACAAAATCTGTCACAAAGCTCAAATGCATTAAAACATTAAAACATAATGATAATTCTAAATCAATCTTTCATTGATGTTTTTGGTCTGAAAGAAATTAGTTCAATAATTGGATACATTTTTCTCAGCAAATATCTACTGAAGCATAAAAGCATTTGAATAACACTGATAAGTTAATAAAATGCACTTAAATAACTTTTACACACATTGAATGGCTAAGTGTCCTAAATAGTCCATAACCACTCTGTGTGTCTCTCTATCTGCAGATGATAAGAACTTCCTCCAATCACTTGTTTACGTCTTAAGTGGAGGTTTGGTGTTCACCAGCACCCTGGTTGTTGCCCTGATCATCTCAGTGTGCATGAGTAACAACAGAAGCTGCAAATGTACAGATAAGTGTTTCTGATCTAGTCTTACAGATGGTATGTCTTTATGACTGCTCTTAAATAAGGAGCCTTTCCTGTTTCACAACAGACTCTCACAGAGAGGAAATCTCCACCTCGACAACTGCAGAGGTGAGAGTTTTCACACATTCAGCTTTTAAAGTGTCAAAGTAAAAAACGGTCAAAACTCACAAACTGGGCAGACAGGTTGAAGATTTCACCTCATTCTGTTGCATCAAGAAGAGTGTCACTGAGACCACAAATATTAGAATGACATCAATAAACTCCTGACCTTTAGTTAAATAATCAAGTTTAACGTTTACAATAAGGCTGTGCTGTTCCAAAGAAAAATTCAGAGGTCACTTTCACAACAACTACATTTGGTATAAACACTATGGGCCTAATCTATTAAAGGTTTGCGTGTGTAAAAACACATGCAAACATGATAGCATGCGCAAAGCTGATCTACTAACAGGGTGCAGCGAGGACTGCGTCTGTCAAATGAGCAAAACAGAATGCGCAGTCCATTTAGCGTGTTTGCCTTCATGAATATGCAGACTACATGCAGATTATCAGAACGCACGAAATACTGGGAGAAGGAGATACAAATATAAACATTTAGCACCCGCAATGTGATTTATCGAACCCACTACTAAATGAGCTCTCTGTTTTTGCTTCTAAATTTAGCACGTTTGACGTTTTGCAGTTGCAAAACAGGCACAGCATTGTGCACAGATTCATTGTGGTGAGAAACAGGGCATGAACCGAATGTTTTCCTTCATTGACTGAAGTTTTTGATGAATGAAGGGGAGATTTGGAGGCTGTCTGTCATTATGGACTGAAAGAAGAGGAATGATCCAGTGTGCCATCATACTCATGCAGACACAACGGCAAATTAAACTCTCTCTGTTTTGTGCTCTACATTGAGGAGGAGGTCATTTAATCTATGTAAAAAGATCCCCTCGCAGCCAGAATCACTCTGTTTGTCACTCAGAGATGACTGCGTCACACTGTCCATGCACTGACAGCGAGTTTAGGAGCCGTCAGTGTGTGGAGAGTGTGTAGCTGTCAGTGCATAAAAGGCAAGAGTACCCGCTCAGTCTGTGTGTGCGTAACTGTGAGACTGCTCTTCACATGAGAGGTTATTGATGATGAAGCTGTGTAACTATGTGAGTGCCGTCATTTAGACTATGATTGATTGTAATCAGAAAAGGAAAATTAAAAACGTGTGTTTATTTGACTCTAACTCCATGGCTTCTAACTTCGTTTTTCTTTTACGACCACTCTGCTCTCCCAAACTCTCCATGGTGACAGCTGGTAGCACACGCAAAATCCTCCTTTAAAGAGGGCGGTCCACACCACTTTTGCGCCTGTTATCAATTGCACACGCAGTCATAGTTGATTACCCGCAACACACCCACTAATAGCATGTGCAATTTTTTAGTTTGCACACGCAATTTAGCACTCATTATTTAGGATCTTAGTAGATCAGGCCCTATGTTGTGGATGGAAGAACTGCACTCTGGTCCTTCTGAAAACAGGGGGTCTTGGTTTCTTTCAAGTGGTTGTAAGAGCCATCTGAGCCAAACAAGGCAAACAAACCAAAAAGCAGTGCATTGTGGCTTGAATTGTACCAAATATCACATCAGTAAACACCATAATGTAGCACTGACTGACAGTATCAAGCAGAGTGTGGCTCACGTTAGCATTGCTGGCATCACAAGCCTGCAGTTCTATGAGCAGCTTAATGACCAAAAGTCTGTGTTTGTCTGCTCGAGACAAATATGCAAATGCCACATGATGCAGCCTGAATACAGTTTTGTCTTTATTTTATTTCTCAGTATACGTCCAAACTGTGTCAAGCTAAATGCTGTCATTACTCAAAGCTCAGTTGAGGTTGCAGGTTAAAGCCCAGCTCCAGCCGTCACATGGGAATTTTACCTTGGACAAGAAGATACTTATTCCCAAGTTGCTCCCACTGCTGCATCAATGGCATGTAAATGGGTATGAAAGGGCATGAATGTGTTAGTTGATACGGACAAAACACAAAAATAGTAACATTACATAAGCAAATAGTAAATAGTAAAAGGGAAACAAACAAGACACTCCTCCTTCCCCACATATACTTCACCCTTGCGTAAGAGAGTGAAGTGATGGTAAAGTGTATGTAGGGAAGAAGGAGTGTCTTGTTTCGTACCTTTTACTATTTGCTATTTGCTTATTTATTGCTACTGTTTTCTTATTATTATTATTTACTTTTATTATTTTACTTTTAGACTCTGTCCAGAGTAGCACCTTACATTTCATTGTGTAAATACACTGTATTTAAAGCAATGACAAAAAAGCTTCTATTCTGTAACTCCAACCAATAGTGAGTGAATGTGAGATGGGTAGGTGTGACCTGGGGTGTAAAGCTGCTTGAGTAGTCAAAAACTAGAAAAGCGCTTTATACAGGCTCAAGTCCATTTACCATTTTACTATTTATTTCGAAGTCAAAGTGCAACAGTGCAACAGGAACCAGCTCGTGGCGACTGGATAGGTTATATAAAATTTGATAGGCTCTGGTTTGCTTGACAAACTGCAGAATAAAACAAAAACGAGACCAAGTGAAAAGATTCAACACTGCTGTACCGCAAACTGAACCGAGTCCCATGAACTTTATTCCGTCAGGACCACTTTATTAAAAAAAGACAGAAGAGCAGTTGTATGAATTAACTAATTTGCATATTCTGAACTCAGTAGTGTGGCTCTGATGTGGGTTGTCCCTGCATTTCCACACACCAGTGGTGGAAGTTCTAAGAAGGAACAGCAGACGTCCATGCTGTCTTTGCTTCCTTCCTATAAGGAAAGCATGAGGCAGGGACGGAAGCAGCAAAATACAACCTGAACAAACATCAATATCAGCTTGCTTAAGTCCGATAGTAGCATAAAGGAGTAGCTGGGGAGGAGGAGGGTTGCAAAGCAGCTTGCAGCAGGAGCAGAGAAGAGTAGACAGGCCAGAGTAGCTTAAATAAGGTGGTCTGAGTGCAATAACCTATGGCAAGGAAATCAGCTGACTGTCAACAGTGGCAGGCTAGCTTTGGATCAAGTATTTGACAATGGTGACAGTGTCTTAGTAGAAATAATGCTGTGCTCCATTTGTGAAAGTAATAAAAGCAGGTGGTTTTTAGGGAGAGTAGTTTACAGATGCTGCAATGGTTCATGTAAAATGAAAAAGTAGTTCATAATACTAGAACTAAAAACTTGTGTGTATCATAAATGAGTTAACTTTGACAGTCCTGAATCAGACTAATTGTACCTTATTTGTCAAAATAGTATATAATCTTGCACAGACATGGGATCAAAAATAGTCTGCACTTCCACTTGTGATTCAAGAAACATATGTTTGATCAATTCCAGTGTATGAACAACAGGATGTGATTAACGTGGCTGCTAAAAACAATCGTCATTTGAATAACATCCCCTACATATTGAAGACACAGCCCCGATTTTAAAACATGCAGGTATGCAATATGGTAGAAATAGGAAACCTCAATAAGCTGAAAATTGACAGGAAAAAAGTAGCAAAGAATAAATTATTGTTGTTTGATGGCCTAAAAAGTGGCTTTAAGGGGGATCACTCACTCAGGTTGACCCCTGACAGTTTGGGTACTACCTGCTTTGTTTTCCATTCATCAAGCACGGCTGTGTAGAACGACCACAGGAATACTCTAAGCAATGAAGGAGGAGACAGGCGATAGAGCTGCCCGCCCATATGTGGGGTCTTAATCGTGATGAAATGACATTTATTTTTTAATGAAGCAGCAAAACAGCAGACAGTTTAAAGCAGAGGGAAGTTTGGGAAGTCATGCAGCACTCAAGAGCAACAATAAGGGGGGTTTCATTTCTGTGTCAGATACCTCTGACTCCTGGTGATACTCTGACCATTCAGAGGTCAGCAGCGTCTCCACATCACATTTAGTCTCATCTCAGCTGGCTTGGAACGCTGACAGAGTTCATATGAAAAACTGTGTCAGGTACAAGGCATGATCCCTGATGGGAACCAAAACAACTGAGAATAGTTGAGCCAAGTTTAGCTGATACCACGTCATGGAAAAGCCCCATTAAAAATGTTAAAATGTTCAACATTTTCTCTTGACTGGAAGTCTTATGTCAAAAGTTTGTTCCTGAACAGAACACCAGTTATCAACGATGAACTTTTTTTTTTAAATACATAACAGAACAAGAAAAAGAAGACATTTTGGTAACTAAATATTTGGTTTGTTCCAGGGTTTCAAAGAAGCAGACATCGTCCAGTACGCTACCCTGAGATCAAGAAAACAGAAGGACAACACCTGGAGTCAATGTGTGTTCTTCCCCATCAGGCAGTAGAACTGGAAATGTTTTGGTCTGTTTCAAACTTGAGCTCTGTTTGCTATTTGATTTCATGTTGCTGTGAACAAACTTTTGAAATGAACGCTCATCTGGACTTTACTTTTTTATCTGACTGTAAATGTACAAAACAAGTACTCCTTTTTCTATTTAGTACAACAGCTTTTAATCATTTTCAAATGGTTTCTTTATGTAGCTGTACAACTTTTTCTACATTTTATTGTGTGCTGTTAAAATATGAAATTTCTAAATGCTTATCCAATGAGTTCAAATAAAGGAAATGAAAAATGGGAATTGTGGCTGTTTTTTTATTAGCGGCACATTGTGTGCCATGATGAAATATCAAACATTAACAAGTCGCCATCACGACACAACTTAAACTGAGAACACAGTTCAGATATCAGCATTTTTAAATTGTGTTCTCCAGCTCATACACATATATTCAATGGATGGACTCAAAACACTCAGAAGATTTACTCCCTTGAGGAGCTCTCGAAATACTGAAGATTTCTGACATTTTGAACAACAAAGACCTGTCTGGCTTCGCTTTGGTTTTACAGTGTGGATCAAAGAGGCCATTTTAAAGTCCTTGACATAGTTATTATTATATTCAATATTGTAGGGGGCGCCCCTGAGCTGTTTTGTCACACCCACTGACTGAAGTAATGTAACTGTCTAATTCCTCCTCTCTGCATATGTCTACCGGGTTTGATGAATCTAAAGTAAGTCTAAGTGCCTTAAAGAAATTACTTCCTGTTTGATGACAAATGATTAATCACCATGGCAACAGCAGTACATGCACTTGATTGAGCTTTGCAGCGTTGATTGCCCCAATGCTGCAGAGGAAGTTTAATTCATATTGAGTGTTTTTTTTTTTGTTTGTTTTTTTTTATCAAACTTTTCATAGGCAGAACTATGTAATAAAGGAAAAACTACTACTTAGTGCCACCAAGAGTCACTGCATTTTGTATAAAACTGTCAAAGGGCAAAATATTTGGACATTTAATCAGCACAAAATAATCTTGTTCAGACAAGATGATATGTAGCTGAGTCATGGCAGTATGAGTTCTCATGTCGAATCATCACTGTTAAATCACATGTCACCGAGGCTCTGCCCAATGATGATAAAACACAACATCTGATTTTTCTCCATCTGATCTGTTAAGCCAAAGATTTAATTCAGTGTTGAAAAACTTAAAGTCAAGTTTGTTGCTCTCATGGGGAGATATCAAAATTTGAAGGCCACACCCTTTGAGTTATACTTCTGATAACTTTTATCCAGTGGACATCCTGTTGAGTTAATGATATCGACCCAGGTCCAAAAGGCTCTCTTGTAGTTCCTGTCATGATGCAAATGGCAACATTTTCTCAAACCTGAGGTTTGGGGGGGGGGGGGGGGGGGGGGGCACAAAGCCAATTTCAGAGGTGGGACCAGGTCATTGTTATGCAAGTCACAAGTAAGTCTCAAGACTTTGCCCTCAAGCCCCAAGCCAAGTCTCAAATTAAGACAGGCAAGTCTCCAGTCAAGTCCTAAGTCCTACAGTTGGAATTTCGAGTCCTTTCAAGTCTTTTTCAAGTCTATCCTGGCTGATTCTCTGTGGTCTGTCATGCTGTCCTTCACTGGGTTTGTCTTGAATAGATTTGTTTTTCTGGTTGAATGTTGGCTAGTATTGGCTGACAGGTTGATTTCTGTAAAACAGACCCAATAGTTTTAGGGGTTGAATTTACACTTGTAGGGAATCAATGAAAAAAAAAAAAAAACTTTTCAAACTACAAGTTATTAACTAAAAAAAATGTGACTATAAGTCCAGTATGATGGCAAATTTGTCAAACAAGGCAAATTCTGAGGGAGGGACTATGTCCTGTTGCTGGAAATGTAAAAAAGGTTTAGTTAATTTGGGAAGTGGAAGGAAACATTTATATTTGGCACTTTTTAGATAAAACATTAGGTGAAGGGATGGCTTTTATAGCTCTATCCTGAGAAACAATCACCATCTTAACAGTCATCATGATCCAAATCTAAAAAAAAAATCAACCACTTTAATTTGTTGAATGAGGAAAAAAAATCACATATTGGACCTCAGATGGAGGAAAACATAGACGGACTGGAGAAAAAATGTTATAAACATTAAATAATAGTCAGACCCATTACTTGTAATGTTTCTCATCATAACATTTAAATGTTAGTTTTCTAGATATTTCAAGCCAAAAGTTTATCTTAGGAAAACCCCAATTTCTGTGCTAAGATATGTTGAGATCCTGAGAGAACATCTAAATTTACTTGTTCGAGCACAACAGAGTAAAATTAAATGTATGAATGTTTGTCTGCTCAGGGCCTCTGAACACTGAAGACATATTTGCCACATTTTTACCTGATTTATACACCGTCCCCTGAAAACAGTTATGAGACCCACTTTTGGGCCTCGACTCACAGGCTGAGAACCGCTGCACTAGTAGACTGCATTAGGAGCCTGATCCTTTGAAGATTGCTCCTATATCATTGAGAATAAGTGATGCAGGATACCTCAGCAGGATTTTATCATTTAGAAAAAGTCAATGACAACAAGAGCTGGACTGCTCAGGAATGTTGAGTTTTAATTAACCAAAAGACTGACTCCTACTTTTTTAAATCGTTTTGTTCACTAAAACGGTGCTCATGAGCAAATGAGACACCTTTTGAATTACAAAAACTCAAAGTGATTCATGACCCCTGTCCGCTGCACATCTTTACTTTCTGATCACCAGCACATGGAGGAGCCAGTGCACAGAGACACTGAGTGATTCAGGAGTTATTTAGATAAAATGTTTGTGTACACATTGGCTGAACTGCAAAAAGGCATAACTGACAGACAACAGTGGTAACAGCCAGGCTTTAAATGACAAAATATCAAGCCTGTTGTCTACAGAGTGGATGGTGGCTGCATCACTTTGGATATGACGAGGGTGAAAATCTGTTTATATTCATGTTTTCCTTCCTTTGCTTTGTATGAAAGCATTTCTTAAATCAGCGAATATTTCATTTATGTTTAGCGCTGTTTAATTGAAGGCTGTGATTATTTTGTTCAGTGTTTTACATGAATGGTCAGACTTTGTGCGGGAGGGAGGGGATGGCTTGCGTAAATGGTCAGACATTAGGTCAGAGAAGGGTCAGGTAACTGTCCCAGCATGAATTTAATACACACAGTAAAACATCAAGTACTTTTGAGTCATCAGGTGAATGTCCAAGTCAAGTCACGAGTCACTGGCCTTCAAGTCTAAGTCGAGTTGAGTCAATTTTGAGATGTGGTCAAGTCGAGTCAAAAGTCCTCAAAATTGTGACACGAGTCTGACTTGAGTCAAAGTCATGAGAAGAAGAAGAAGGGCTTTCGAACAAAAGTCACATCATTACCTCCACCAAGGAGACAATGTTTTTGCAGGCATTTGTTTATTTGTCTACTAGCTCCTCAAAAGTTATGAATAAATCTGGATGACATTTTCAAGGAGTGCTTATCATGGCACAAGGAAGAAGTGATTAGATTTTGGTGGTGATTAAAATCCAGATGTTGAGGGAATTGTTAACAGAGTTGTTCACATTTGAGGAGGGTTTTGCTTTTGGAACAGTTCTAGTTCATCTGTTCCTCTTGTTGGACAGATATCTACATAATTTCATGTCTGTACAAGTATTTCAAATGCTGGAACAGCCACTTCCTGTTTCATGGCACAAGAAAACCGGCCAATGCCAGAGTTTGCCCAACCAAAAAGGAATTATTGATGACGACTGAGGAGAAGTGACCTCCTGTAAAAAGAGGAAGCTGCTCTGATTTTTTTTTTTTTGTTGTGGCATAAATGTCATATACAAATACATTTATGCCACACGTTTGAGAAGCACCAAAAGTTTCATTAAGACACCATGATGCATGACTGAGTTATGACGGCTGACCACACAAAATCACAACCTTGATGTTTGTTGCTTCACCACATGTAGACCCTCTGTTTCAAGTGAATATCTTGTATCTCTGTTTATCTCTGTATTGAAACCACAGCTTCTACTGGTATCTTGATATTTCTGGTCACCACGAAGAGGAGCTACGATACAAACATAATGTAAAGTATATGATTACATAAAAGGAAGCAAAAAGGGTTCAGAAAACAAAGAATGTTTGTGTGAGACTGCACCAAAACTAGTTGAGATATTAAGAATTTTCTGTGCCCTCAAAAGGGCTTCTTTTTGGTGCTTTTTCCTTAAATACAGAAAGATGGCGCTATTGAGGTACTTCCTCACACTCATGCGCTGGAAACCCCAAAAATCTCCACAAAACACACAACTCTTTTTGTCTGATGATTTTTATACACTTTGGAGCAGGTCCAAAAATATGCAGTTTGTAAAGTTAAGCAAAAACTAAACTTGTAGACATTTCGCTGTTCAGGCCCTAATGAGTTCAACCTTGATGAAGAATCAACATTTGTGCACACTGAAGGAAAATTCACCCAAAATTCTTAAAGGTATAGTTTTGGACTTTTGATGTGAAGTTATCAATGGCATGAAAAGTTTCCAAAGTAACTGAGATCAGATCTGTCTCTGTACAAACTGAGGCTTTGTGTTCTTGCAGAAGTGCCAACAAGTCCGTGTAGTTTTAAGGATTTTACAAAAAGTCACAAAACAGAAGGACGGCATACTAAACTTCATTGATTTACAACAACATACATTTCCACTAGTAACAGTACCAAAACTTTCTTTGCTGTGGTACTTCAGCTGTTATTGAGACTTGTCTTAAACTTAAGTTCATGCAGGTTCTTTCTGTAAAGAAGCAGACCCTATCTCCATCACTGTGGCTAATGTTTGTAATATTATCATGAACCTTATACAACCACACTTCAAAAATCCTGAACCATCCCTTAAATGGACAGCTTTCAAAAGAAGAACAAACTAATGCTCAAAAAACCTAAAAATACAAAAGAGCAAAGGAGAAACACCTTTCTACCAAAGAGGTAAGCTCAAGAGCAACATGTTGTCAGGTACATGTGGTCGTTTCTGAGGTTTTTTTTGCTGTAACCTCTGGGTGGGATTTGATCATGGTGTGAGAAAAAGGCATGAACAGCAAACACACAGCTCTATGCTGAGCATTGCAGTATGTTTCCTATAAAGGGTGTACTTCTTGTCAGCCAGTCAGATGCAGTGTGGTCTACAAAGAGGGCAGAAGCTGTCAGTTCTCCTTCATTCACTGAGCACAATGACATCTCCAACATTTGTCCTCGTCCTCACATGTTTGGTCCTGGGGGAAATTGGTGAGTTGAGTTTCTGTTGCTCTGTTTCTAAGTCTGCATATGTTCACTTCTCATTCAATATTTTTCAATATTTCTGATGTTAAAATGTTTCAACATAAAACTTTTGTCTTTTATTTCAGCCCAGAGAGTTGATCTGAAATCACCCTCATCAGTTCATCATGAGAGACGGCAAACTGGACAGACTCTGACTTTAACATGTGTTCATGGTGCCTCCACGTGGATTTATTGGTTTAAGCAAACTCTTGGAGAGGAACTAAAGCTCATCTCTGCCAGTAATTACAATAAATTTTATAGTCTGTTTGGTGACTTAAAAAATGATTCACGCTTTGCACTGTATGCTCAGGATAGTAAAAGTCTTCTCACAATCTCACATTTACAGCCGTCAGATTCAGCCACTTATCACTGTATAGGCTTTGAAGCTGTCACAGTTGAAATTCTGGAAACAGTAACTCTCAGTGTAGAAGGTTCTAGTTTGACCGTCCCAGCTTTGGTCCATCAGTCTGAATCTGAAGCCGTCCAGCATGGAGGCTCTGTCACTCTGAGCTGTACAGTCCACACTGGGGGCTGTGATGGAGAACACAGTGTTTACTGGTTCAAGGACTCTGAAGAATCTCATCCAGGACTCATTTACACCCATGGAGGCAGGAACCATCAGTGTGAGAGGAGACACACCACAGAAACAAACACCTGTGTCTACAACTTACCTCTGAGGAGCCTGAATGTTTCTCATGCTGGGACGTATTACTGCGCTGTTGTCTCATGTGGACACATTCTGTTTGGAAATGGGACCAGGCTGGACTTTGGAGGTGAGTGTCTTCTTACCAAGAATGTCCTGAATGATCAGAGGTGGACAAGGGGACAACTTCAGTACTTCAGTAAAAATAACAATCATCTTTGTTGAATATTACCCCAATATAATATTACAAGAGTAACTGAACTTAAAAACCATCAAAAAGGGATTAAAAGTATACATGATAGCAAAAAAAAAAAAACTTAGTATAAAGACACAGGAAATACTTGATTAAAAATAAAATGGAGGACAGGAATTGAGATGTAAAAAATTACAAACTTGAACAAAATTACATTAAAATGCCATCCAAATCTATTGATAACTGAGGTTTCTTGCTCACAGTTGAATAGACTGACAAAATGGCAGAAAGTAAAAATACATGACCTGCTTGGTGGAGGTAAAAACTCTCCAGGAGATCGAGGTATTAGAGAGCTGAAATGATTGAAGGACCCAAAAAAAAGTTAAGAAGTTAACAAGAGAGCACAACAAAAATCCGATGAAGACAACATCACATTAAGCAAATCCTTAAAAATGTGTTTTTAAATTGATTCAAAAGAAATGACTGATTCTGTTGCCCTGTTTCCTTGGGCAAGTTGTTCCATAGTTGATGAACTCTGACAGAAAAAGCCTGATCACCTTTAGAGACAAGAAAAAAACATGTCTTGAATCACTGCACCACATTTTGTTTTAGATTTTCTGAATGTCCTATTACAGCCCTGAAAAAATGTTGTGCAGAAACCACAGAAAGTTTGTGGTACAGTAACAGTTTCCCTGAAGAAAGAAACTTAAGTCAAATACAGATAATCAAAAACTATACTTAAGTACAGAACTGGAGGACATTTACTTTGTTAATATCCACCACTGTGTATGATAACTGTGACACTTCAGCAAGGGATTAATCATCAGTAATGTAAGGCATGGACCAGACATTAAAAAACCTGCGTGATTTATTGCATGTTTATGAAGTGATAAGTAAATGAAAACTAGAAGGTTTTTAAACATCACTTATTGTGACCAAATGAAAGCAGTCCTCATAAATTAAGAATTAAATCTGATTTAGGTCAAAATATGGACTCTAAAGGTTAAAAGGATGTCTCTGTTTTTCTGCAGTTGTTGATGGATGCAAACATTAGTCACTTAAAAGAGGTGAATTATTAAAAAGCCAGAGCAGCAGCTCCTTGGAGTGTTGAAACAGTTACGGCTTCATTCCTGACCTTTTTGACCCTCAGTCCTCTGCACTGGCCACATGAAAGACAGCTATTAAACATTAGTGATCACTCATGTCTCATGAGGTTTACATCATCTTACAGCATCAATCAGAGTGTGAAGTCAATAATGAGACACTGTTAATACACCAGCATTACTCATATTTCATGCTTGTGCTCAGGATCCAGGTGTGACTGGGAGGAACAGCCAGCCTAATCTGACCCTAAGTGGTACTATGCTATTTGACGTTTGTGCTAGTCATGGATTGTCTATAACAAACACCATGTTCAAACACAGGGATGCTCATAAGCGTACTTCGTACTAGAACACTCTGGGCCAGGGGTCGGCAACCCACAGCCCTGGAGCCTCATGTGGCTCTTTTGCCCCTTACGTGGCTCTCTGGAGGACAGAGAAGCAAAAAACTTGTTCTTTGATTTGCTTTTAACTTTAATTTGTTGATTTTATTTCTGCATGTTTTAGCGCTATCTACGAAAAAAAGTTTTTGTTCATTAAATGATTATATCTCCCTTTTTTAAATCTTGTCAACTTTGTCGTGCATCATGTGCGAGCCTCCCATAACTAGGGTTGCCACCTTTCAAGCAGAAAAATAAAGGACACCCCTGGCAGCGGGGATGCCACACAGCAAGGGCCCAACCGTCAATGGCCTAATAGTGGGGTGGGGCATCATTTGTGGTAAATCACAGTAAAGACATTGTTTTAATAACGTATTAGTTAAATTTTTAAGTACTTTATTCCACAGTTTTTCAGAAAATATCTGCAAACGTAAAACTAAGCAGATACAACAATTAAATAACAACTTGAGTAAATACAAGCTTGTTACCTTAAAACAACTTATTTCTTTAGGATCAATTTATTTAATTATACTTAAACAAATGCTTTGACACTTTCAAAAAATGTGGTGCAGGAGAACACAACAGCTTTCAGGAAGTACGAATAATTATAGAACATAATCTCATCTCAGGAAGGCGTTGCACCTTATACACCCCTGACTTTTCATGTCATTAATTTTATATCATTTCTGCTTCCTGTTTCACAACAAATGAAAGAAACCGCAAACTTTTTGGTGTGCAAATAACAATCATTAAAACTAAAAGCCAGTCATTTGTACTTTCCCACTCACGTCTGTATTTCTGCATCCGTTTCCGTTTCAATGGGGCACGGTGCGGAGTACCAGATGCAGCTGCAGATGCTGACATGCTTGCTTCTGACTTCCCATGACTTATTCCTTATGCTGAAAATCAACCAACCAAGTGCTGCTGTGAGTAGGCGGGAGCTAGCGGGTGTTGACTTTGGGTGGAATGGTGTTGTGTTCAAGGCAAATTGGAAATACGGGACAAACTGCGTCCCGTATTGATTCAAAATGGGACGTAATGTTTAAGAGTGAAACACGGGACAATTCTGTATTTTACAGGATGAGTGGCAACCCTACCCATAACCTCTGTGTGACCTGAAGCAATTTGGGAAAATAGCAGGACGCTGCTGTGTCATTAGCTGTGAGCTTACCTGGGATGTTGTTTTAAACGTTTTATGCAGCTTATCCAGCCGATGTTTTGATGAACTCTCTTAATTTTAAAACATCAGCTGCTGCCGTGAGGGTATGTAGAGTAAAACTTTTTAAAATGGAGGTTTGCTGGCGATAAGGCTTCGGAAAGCACAAGAGAAACCGGGGAGCCGATAAATTCAACAGAGTTGGTGGTGGATGGTTTTTTTTATTACCATGTCTGCTGTGTGCAGTGTGACAGCTGTCAGTCGCTCTCCCTCTCTCTCTCTGTTATTCAATAACTTCAAACTCAAAGGTGTGTGAGAGTTAGGGTGACATATTTTTGGAAAGATTTCAAGATTGACATGAAATAAAAAATTGATGAACTATTTTAGTGGGATAAGCTTCAGTGACACTGATGAGATTTCAAAAAGCACCTCAAAGATCACATGACTACCTCATGATTATTTTAAAATTGTTCATAAAAGTGATAAGAATGCAGGAAAGAAATTATTTAATTTGAAAAATGTCAGGGGAAGACCCTCTGACCCCATCTCACCTGATGATGTCCAGTAAATTCTTATGACTTCCCCACTGCAGGTAAAATGTGTTCCTGTTGAAAAACACCGAGTAACAACAAAGACAATAATAACAGAGATAACACAGACTAATATTGACTGTTTAATTTTTTTTATTTTTTTTTATCAAGTCCCAATATCAAGGTATACACACCATTGTTGTCATTTTAGCTCTAAATTAATTAATTATTAATTAATGCAATATACAATGGTATAACAAAAGTTTGAAGTTAAAGCAACAAAAAAAAGACCAATTATAGATCAGTCATGTCAAGTGGTAAAGAAGTTTGCTCATAGATCTGATGTCATTATGATGATGTAGCATCAACAGATGCTGCCATCTTCATTTTATGGTTCAAATGTGTTTTGTGGCTCCAGACAGATTTTTTGGCTAAGAGTTGTGGGCAAAATGGCTGTTTTGATTGAAAAGGTTGCAGACCCATGCCCTAGTTCTAGACCCACTTGTTGATACCAGCAGTGAAGGAATCTTGCAGGCTGAAGAAAGAGGCCTTTCAGGCTTGGCTAGCCTAATGATCTCCGGAATCAGCTGACAGGTACTGAGTGGCTCGGGGGACTGCAGCTTCAGCAGTTGCAGAAGCAAAATCCTGGTTGTAGGAGAAGTTTGGAGAGTCCATGGAGAAGAAATTTCGGTTGGCCTCAAAGGTGTTCTTGGCAACCGTTCAGCGGCTAAGGAAGGGGAGGCAGAGCTTGGCTCAGGCTGTTATCAGCAGTGCTGGGGAACTGCTGACTAGACCTGGGGACATTATTGGACGGTGAAAGGAACACTTTGAAGAGCTCCTGAACCCAACCAAAACATCCTCTGATAAGGAAACAAAGACTGATGATCAAGGGGAGGCATCATCCATGTCCTCGGGAAAGGTCACTGAAGAAGTTCAAAAGCCCCTCCATGACAAGGAGTGGATGAGATTTGTCCTGAGATGCTGAAGGCTCTTGACATTGTTAAGCTGTTTTGGATGGCACGCCTTTTCAATGTTGCATGGAGGTCAGGGACAGTGCCTGTGGAATGGCAGACTAGCGTGGTGGTCCCCGTTTTTGAAAAGGGGCATGGACAGTGTGGTCCAGTTACAGGAGAATGACACTACTCAGCCTCCCTGGGAAGGCTCAATTCAGCGTGCTTTAAAGGAGGCTTCAGCCAATTGTCAAACCTCAGATCCAGGAGAAACAATGTGGATTCCACCCTGGCCGTGGAACAGTGGACCAGCTCTTTACCCTTGAAGGCCTTCTTGAGGGAGCATGGGAGTTTGCCTATGTCTACATGTGTTTTGTGGACTTTGAGAAAGCCTGCAACTGTGTTCCTTGGGGGATCTTGTGCTGGGTAATGTGTGAATATGGGGTTCCAGGGCCTCTGCTGAGAGCCAATCGTTCCCTGTACAAAGTGAGAGGTGCATCGGCATTCTTAGCACAAAGTCGGATGCGTTTCCAGTGCATGTTGGCCTCTGCCAGGGTTGCCCCTCATCAACGATTCTGTTTGGACTTGCATGGACAGGATCTCAAGGTGCAACCATGGGGAGGAAGATATTCAGTTTGGAGACCACAGAGTTTTGTCACTGCTCTTTGCAGATGGTGTTGTTCTTTTTGCTTTTCAGCGGAGACCTTCAGGAGGCATCGGAGCATTTTGCAGCTGAGTGGACCGAGAGATGAATGAACAGATTTGTGCAGCCTCTTCAGTGTTGCAGACTCTGTACTGGACTTATGTGGTAAAGGTGGAGTTAAGCAGCAATGCAAAGCTCTCAGTTTACCGTACTATCTTCGCTCCAACCCTCACCTATGGTCATGAACTCTGGGTCATGACCAAAAGATGACACAGCAGATCCAAATGGTTGAAATGAGATTCTTCAGGAGGGTGGCTGGGCTCAGCCTTAGATAAGGTGAGAAGCTCAGACATCAGGAGGGAACTCAAAGTAGAGCTGCTGCTCCTTCACGTTGAAAGGAGTCAGTAGAGGTGGATGAAGCATCTGATTAGGATGCTTCCTAGTCACTTTCCTGTGAAGGTTTTCCAGGCATGACCAACTGGGAGGAGACTCTGGGTTAGACCCAGAACCCACTGAAGGGATTATATATCCCATCTGGCCTGGGAATGCCTTGAAATCCCACCGGAGGAAATGGAAATAGTGGTAGGGGAGAAGGAAGTCTTGGCTGACCTGTTTCACTTGCTGCCCCCGCAAACCTGGCCTCGAAAAAGCAGTGGAAGATGTATGGATAGATATTGATCTTTCTCAAAGCACCACAGATAACTCCTTTATAAACTAACATGTCTCTGTTTCTTCTGTTTTACTTCAACAACAGACGAGCTGAGCTCTCGTACCTTGCTGTATTCTCTGACTGGACTTTTGATATTTGAGACCATCCTGGTCGTCTTCATGGCCTTCTCATTGTACAAGATGTACAAAAGAATCCTCCTCTTATCTCAAGGTATGATAACTAACACTGTCTGAATCTCTCTGTGGTCATTAAGGACTGATTTTTGATGAAAGACATTTTTATGTTTCATGTTCAGAGGCACGAGCAGCTCCTTCAACAACAAACCTGGAGGTAAGATCACCTCCTCTAATCATTTTCTTTACATCCTTCAACTTTCCTCGAGGTCCACATCATGACAGATTTGTCCATATTTTTTACAGGGTGATAGAGACGCAGAGGACGTCTGTTACGCTGCTCTGGACGTCAAAATGAAAAA
The DNA here is from genome assembly GCA_037902135.1 of Cetoscarus ocellatus. Lineage (NCBI taxonomy): Eukaryota > Metazoa > Chordata > Actinopteri > Labriformes > Labridae > Cetoscarus > Cetoscarus ocellatus. The sequence continues at coordinate 313,888 of JBAMNC010001467.1, read as the reverse complement.
CACCTCAAGAAGGCAGAAAAATAAGACCAATGATGATTGTGTGTACTCCAGTGTAAAACTGTAGATGTTTAAATGTTTTATTTGACTTCAGTTTCACAGGATGTTGTACCACTATTTTAACAACATGAGCTTCATGATTTAAGTTTGTCATCTAATGTTTACTTTCCTGTAGAGACTTGGGCTTTTGTGAATAAAGGTTGTGTGATTAAAGGCTGAACATGTGTATTATTTTGTCAAAGCGTCCCATTGAATAAGCTTTGCTCATGACTTTAACAAGGCAAGACTCTAGATTAAGTGTGAAATCCAGAAAAATGGAAAGAAAATAAAGTGAAAGATGTCAGGAAATTAAACCCAAAGGAAACTAACAAAAACAAAGAGCTGGACCCAATTGCAGATTGAAAAGAAAAAAGCTTTATTTTAAGCAAACCAGGGATCAAAGTCCAAAAAATCAAAACTCAGTCCATAACAGAAGCTCCGAAAAAATCCAAAACAAAGTTACAACAAAAAAACAGGCTGATAAACAGAAACTACCTTAAAACTCAGGAGATAACACAGGGAATCACTGGAGACGTGGCGAAGAGGAAGACAAATGACTCAACAAAGAGAACTGAGAAAGCAGAGACTTAATACACCAGGGAAACACCAAGCACAGGTGAAACAATCACACAGGTGGGGGGAATCATCATGGGAGAGACACAGAAGGGAGGGCAGGAAAATGCCACGAGGAACACAGGGTTTTCAAAATAAAACAGGAAACAAGATAAGGGAAAAAGGACCCAAAACGGGTAACTTAACTAGGATCAAAAACAGGGACATGACAGTAAAACAGGGAACACCAGGAGGTCTAAAGGGGGAACATCATACAAAATAACAGAACTAGCCATATCATGACACAAGCAAAATATCTCCTCCATACAAATCCACATTGTCATCTTCAGGACTGTCCGGGGAAGAAGTCATTCTTCTGCTCTGTCCTCCGTCACTGTCGTGGTGAGAACACATCATCATAACACTTATTTTGCTCAATTGATCAAACTAATAATGAAAGCAACATGTTTCCAAGTGCTAGGGGTAGGTTTTCGGGGTCAATGGATCTTAGCCTGCGGGTTACTTTATCGCTTTATCATAACTGTTGCAGTATGTGAGCTACTTTGGCAGGTTTGTGCTCTCCGAGTGCTGTCAAGTTATCTCCAACATAGACGTAACTGTTTGTGTGGAACAAACAATCTCAGCATAAAGATGCAAATCTAGGTTTCTCACTTCCTTTAGTGCAAGAACTGAAACCCACCAGCTCACATCCCTCTTGGGTCATGATAGTTTTCCGCTGAAGGTAGGACTTTCATCTCTGACCCCATTGCTGCAAGCTTCGTCTCACTGTAAGAGTCTGAGCTGCACAGAGCGGAGGATGATCAAGTTTATTCTGCTTCATGTTCTTCTCCAAAGCACCTGTGAGTCTTTAACATTTGTTTTAGATTATGTAACATGTTCTGAATATTTCTTATTCATTATGATTATTTGTTTTCAGGCAGTGCTCTGCTGTATGCTGAACGTGGACAGAATGTGACCGTGCCGTGTTTCTTCACATCTGATGAAATATATCTGAGTTGGTACAAGCAGACTGCAGGGGAGCCTCCGCAAATTATATCCTCTTTCTACAAACCTTTGCCTGGGTCAAACAAGTTTATCGGAAAGTTTAAGGATGATAGCCGGCTCGCAGTCCAAACGGGTGAAGGATTCTACCATCTGAGCATCTCTAAGGTGCAGCAGTCAGATTCAGCGATGTATTTCTGTGGACACACCAGCTTGACCATGACCGAATTTGACGGAGGAATATTTTTGGTCTTGAAAGGTATGTGTCTGATCTATTTTTAATCATTTAATATCTGATCATTTTGCAAACATCATCAAGCCAAGATGACAAAAATCAATTAGACATGTGGTAAAAAATAATCATTTTAAACAGGTACATAGAATCACACAGAAATACTTCAGTGAGGCAAAAACACTCAGCCACAGGAGCACAACCCATGAGCACAACCAACGGGGTCTGCAGTTAAACAAAATTTTAAAAAAGACCAAAAAAAAATAAATAAATAAGACAACACTTGAGAAAACATTGTAAGAAATAAGAATTAAAAAGAAACAACAAAAACAAATTACTAAACAACTGCAAAAACAAGTACAGAGAACACAACACAAATAAGAAAACATTAATAAAAAACAATGAGAAAAACAAAACAACAGATTAAAAAGAGAAATACAAAACTCAGTGACATAAAAAGGAAACAACAAATTCCAAGCGAAAAAACAAACAGGACATGATATGACAAATAAAACAAGAAGACACAATCAAGAACACGACAACGAAATAAAGAAACAGCTACAAAATGAGAGACGAAACAAATTTTTAAAAAATACCTCAACGAAAAAATTTCCAAATAGAAACCACAACTACAATTATGAAAACACAAATAGCAAAAACAATTACAAATAAAACATACATAGTAGAAAGAGGACACAAATAAAAAACAAACAAAAAAACACTCAAATAACCTGCTTGCTGATGAATAAAAAAAAAAAAAAACATCAACAGAGACAACAAACACAGCAATAAACAAAAACTGTACAAATGATGAAACACAAAAACAACTAATAAAAAACAAAAAAAGAAAAATTGATTTAAAAATCATTAAAAAGCAAGAAGTTACAAATACACTATAAAACTACAAAACACATTACATATGAACAGCAATAAAAACACAACAAATCAAAAAGAAATGAAATTTAAAATTTAGAAATATAGAAAGCTAGTAATAAAAGCAGTAGTAAAAAAATAAAACAACTTTTCAATCAATACAGCTATAAAAAAAATACACAAGTTCAAGTAACAAGGACAACACATAAAAAAATCACAAGAACTAATACATAACACAACCACTAAAAAAACAAAAAGGTAAGGTAAATTAAACATACACAACAAATTTAATCAAATAAAAAACCTTAAGTTGAACAACAAAAATTTTAAAACATAATTAAAAACAGGAAAAACAAAAATGACACATTTCAAAGATCAACACAAGAAATAAAAAATAAAAAATAAAAAATAAAAAACACAACAGGACAGCTTACAGAGCAGAGACAACAGAGAAGGTTCCCCATATTTGGATGGTTGAAGAAAAACAAAATAAACCTGTGTTCAAAAACAAATGACACATGTCAAAGATCAACAAAAAAGACAGATAAAAGACAACACATTAAAAAGCAAAAACAGGGAAACTTATGAGAGAAACTACTTAAAATACAACGATGAATATGAAAAGACAACAGGGATTTTAAAAAACACACAACAGGACAGCGTACAGAGCAGAGACGACAGTGAAGGTTCATCATATTTGGCTCTGAAATTAAATGATGGTTGAAGAAAAAGCGAATAAATCTGTGTTCATATTTTACTTTGTCAGACTCAAGCCATAAGTCTTACATCCTGCAGCCGGCCTCTGACTCAGCGAGACCTGGAGGATCTGTGACTCTGGAGTGTGACGTACATCAGGGGGTCTGTGATCGAGGACTGGATGTGTACTGGTTCAAGAAGGATTCAGGCCCTGGGGGCTCCCCGTCAGGAATCATGTACGTCAGTAAACACAACAACAGTCAGCGTGGACCAGACATAGAGTATGAGCCCGCCGAGCAGAGATGTGTGTACAGCCTCTCAAAGAGGAACCTCACAGAGTCTGATGCTGGGACGTATTACTGTGCTGTGGCCCACTGTGGACATGTACTGTTTGGGACCGGGACCAGGCTGGAGGTGGGGGGTAAGGGACGGACTCATAGTCCTGTCATCTTTTCATTGGTCCACCCATGCATCTATCTGTCTATCTGTCCAACTTTTTTCAGCATTTTTTTCAACACTGCTACCAATCATCTCCAAACATACTTACACAAGTCTCTGTTTTATAATGACAGTCCTCCAATGATGGTTGATCCTAGACTTTTTCAAATTGATACAAACACTTTTAGCTATTATTTCTTAAACAGTGACTGATACTGATAACAATCATCTCCAACAGGGCATAGGTAATATTTATGTATTTGAAGTTTTCATTGACCAAAAGCACAGAAAGGAAACACTTAGTCTAGACTCTAGACCAGGGGTTCACAAAATATTTTGGCTCAGGACCCAAATGAGAAGTTATCTCTCTCTCCTCAAGACCCAAACTTACAAAACTACACTATATCACCTAAACCATATAAGACGTAGTCATAAAAGATTTCAAAAATCATCAATGGCTTCAACAAGACATTCAAACTTAAATTTTGTTTTGTTTTGTAATCATAAGTGGTTTTCAAATAAATATCCATGTATGAAGTATCATTTACTGGATGGTGTTGTGAATTTTAAACTGCAAAGTAATTATATTTTAAATGATATGAAAACCTAGTGTGTGATTTTTTAAGTCTTTCCATGTTATACTATAAAATATATTCACATATTCTCATCATATATCATGCTGTCCACATTTTGGATCCTAAAAGCTGAATAATTTCCTCCTGTCAAATATATATTTGAGCCATTAAATCTTTTCTAGCTCCAATTAGGAGCCTGTTTTTCTTTGACTTAATGAGATGTCTTGAATTTAAAAGAACTGAAAACAAGAGAGATCTGAATCTTGGGTAACATTATTAGAGAAAACAGCAGAAGGTGGAATAATGGAGGATGTTCTTTTATTTGAGATACATACGCTTTTATGGCATACGTTGAAGTGTTGTTGCAGTTTCCCTCTTTAATTTACTTGATTAAAATGATTGAAACAGTCTCATCCTCATGACAGGAAATACAGAAACAGATTTATGTATTTGTGCTCATGTACTTATTTCTAAATCAAAAGTTGATGATCAAATCACCTGTAACTCATGTGGAAATATGTGCATTAGTGTTATAACTGTCCCCGGTCTTCCCTACAAACAGTGCTGCATGTGTCTTTGTCTCACTGTAAATCTGTCCTTGAGTCGAGTCTGCAGATTAATCTGTTTGTGATATTTTTATCAGCCTTTTTGTGGTTTTGAATGCAGTTTTTTGAGGTTAAAAAGTTTCTCTCATGTTGTCACTGTCGAGTCTCCACCATGTGCTGCGTTGTGAGTATTTTTGCTCACAGGAGACTCACGTAGTTAATGATTTAAAATGCCACCCACAAACATAACGCCTGCTTTAGATTCAACAAGATGATTTTTGTGCACTTCTTCTTTATGCCTATAAATTAAGCACAGCTGCATTCTTTCCACGCTCACATAACCCCTCTGTTCAGAACGGCTGGTTTTGAGGGCAGTCGCCTTCATATGCTAATAGCCAGAGCAGAGCAGCGTAAATACGACAATTCACAATAGACCTGCAGCGTAACTAGCTGCAAGCCACACGCCACTTACAGTCCTGAACACACTCAAACTGTTCATTCATTTTGGCTACCAGATAAGAGCAAAGCTCGTTACCCCAAACAACTCAGGCTAACGCACAACATGCTAACCACAGTGGGACAACTGCAACTTCGCCTACTTTCCGGGCTAACGTTAGCACAAATGGAGGGGTAATGGAGTGATTATATTCGGGCAACTGTTAAACTTCTCTTCATGAACACACAAATGAAACCTTAATTCATGCCTGTTACCAGAAAGCTGATTCCCCCAAACATCACAGGTTAACGCACAACATGTGTCACCACAAGGGGACACAGCTACGACTTAGCCTACTCAGGTAGACAAATCAGGCTAGGATTATGCAAATGAAAATATACTGTTACACAACAGTATATCCATAGACTCATCAGCTCGCCAAATCCCATGAGTTTACATTCATGCAGCCTGCTAAATACAGGTTTTGTTGTCTACTATCACATTTTGTGGGCTGGGAGGAAGGCCAAATACCCAAAAATGTGTTCAAAATTCTTACAAAAAAGTGTTTTTTGCATAATATGTTCCCTTAATAGCTCATCATGAGTCTTTTGGGTGTGCAACTGGCTGCCCATCTTAACTGAGTACAGCGTGCAATTCAGATTTAAACATCAATTCAATATAAACATAAGAAATAAAGCAGACAAAATCTGTCACAAAGCACAAATGCATTAAAACATTAAAACCAATAATGATAATTCTATAGCAATCTTTGTTTCATGTTTTGCTCTTTGAAAGAAAAGACTTCAATTATTGGATGTATTTTTCTCAGTAAACCTCTTATAAAGCTTAAAATGCATTTTAATTACATGAAAAATTAATAAAATGCACTTAAATAACTTGTACACTCAACATTTCTCCACATTTTACAGGATGAGACTCAAAACTGTTTAAGAGAGGGACTTAACTTTTACCAAGGTTAAGACAAGACAGCCTTTAAGGATGTATAAGACGATCTTATCAAGACATTCACCCATTCACAGCCTATCCTCTGCCCTCTCAATACAACCAATAACAAAGCAATAATCACCAACCAACAAATCAGAAATACAAAAAATTGTGGCATTGGATGAAAAACAGACTCTTTTGCAGTCGCCTTGCTTGCATGTGTCAGTCAAAATATTGAAACTGGACATGTGCCCATCAGATTATTCTATTTAATGAATGTTTCAGGGGAAAAGTCTCAAAGAAGTGAGTCTTAAATGAGAAAGAAAAGACATGTGTATCCTTTTAGAAACAATCATGTCTCCTTGGAGGGAACACACAAGCACTCATGGGTAAATGACGAAGGTCACAAAACACAAATAAAGTCTATCTTTGTCTCTGCCTCAAGGTGGATCACTCCTCACAAATGGTTGAGGAAACACTGTTAGCTGATCTATGATGATAATTGTTATTGTTTTGAATAGAAGTTAGGGGAACTTAAGTCATTTAAAATGAACAAAATTGTCTATTGTTGATCTTTTAGGTCTCCTAAAATGTGCATAGCCACTCTGTGTGTCTCTCTATCTGCAGATGATAAGAACTTCCTTCAATCACTTGTTTATGTCTTAAGTGGAGGTCTGGTGTTCACCAGCACCCTGGTTGTTGCCCTGATCATCTCAGCGTGCACGAGTAACAACAGAAGCAGCAAATGTACAGGTAAGTGTTCCTGATCTTGTCTTACAGATGGTATTTCTTTATAACTGTTCTTAAAAAAGGAGCCTTTCCTGTTTCACAACAGACTCTCAAAGAGAGGAAGCCTCCACCAGGACAACTAGAGAGGTGAGAATTTTCACACATTCAGCTTTTAAAGTGTCAAACGAAAAAAAAACAGGGTCAAAACTAAAAAAAACTGTGCAGAGAGGTTGAAAATTTCCCCTCATTATGACACATTAGATGAGTGTCACTGATGTTCAGTAGGTACCATGATATGCAAGACCACAAGTATTAAAATGACCTCCTCAGCCTCACCAGGAAGGCATTCTGATGAGGTGCCCGAGCCACCTCATCTGAACACCCCCCCCCAAAGAGGAGGAGCAGCAGCTCTTCTCTGAGCCCCTCCCAGATTACCAAGCCTCTCACCCTATGTCTAAGAGAGAGCCTGGAAACCCTGCAGATGAGACTCATTTTGGCAGCTTGTACCCGCGAACTTATTCTTTCAGTGACTATCCACAGCTCGTGACCATAGGTGAGGGTAGGAACAAAGATCGAAAAATGGAGAGCTTTGCCTTTAGGCTCAGCTCCCTCTTTACCATGACAGATCTGTGCAGAATCTGCATCACTGCTGACACCACACTGATCTGCCTGTCAATCTGCCACTCCGTCCTTTCCTCACTCATGAACAAGACCCCAAGGTACTTGAACTCTTCTACTTGGAGCAGAATCTCATCCCCGACCTGGATAGACCACTCTACCCTTTTCCGGCCAAGGACTATGGACTCGGATTTGCAGGAGCTGACTCTCATCCCAGCCGCTTCACACTCTGCTGCTAACTGATCCAGCGAGATTTGCAGATCACAGTCTGATGAAGCCAACAGGACCACATTATCTGCAAAAAGCAGGTCCCCGATCTTGAGGTCACCAAACTGGACCCCAAATTCCGTCCATAAAGGTTATGAACAGAATCAGTGTCAAAGGGCAACGCTGGCAGAGTCCAACCCTCACTGGAAACGAGTCCAATTTACTGCCATTAATGCAGACCAAGCTCTGGCACTGGTCATACAAGGAACAGACAGCCCATATCAGTGTGTCCGGTATCCCACGCTCTCAGAGAGCCCCCCGCAGGACTCCACCAGGGACATGGTTGAATGCCTTCTCCAAGTTCACAAAGCAGATGTGGACTGGTTGGACAAACCCCTATGCACCGTAAAGGACCCTAAAGAACTGGTCCACAGTTCCATGACCAACTGCATTGCTCCTCCTGAACCTGAGGTTTGACTATCCAGTGGACTCTCCTCTCCAGTATCCCTGAATAGATCTTACAACCGAGGCTGAGGACTGTGATCCCTTTATAGTGGAAGTAAACCCTACAGTCACCCGTTTTGAAAAAAAGGACCAGTCTGCTAATTCAAGGGCACTGCTCCCGATGTCCACATAATGCTGCAGAGTCATGTCAGCCATGACAGCCCCACAACATCCAAGGCCTTGAGGAACCCCAGGCAGATCTCATCCACCCCGGTGTCCTACCACCAAGGAGCTTTTTGACCACCTCAGTAACCTCAGCTCCAGAGATAGAAGAGCCCACCACAGAGTCCCCCAGCACTGCTTCCTCCCTAGAAGATGGGCTGGGATTGAGGAGGTCTTCGAAGCATTTCTTCCACAGATCTACAACGTCCCAAGTCTCGGTCAGTTGCGCACCATGCACACACTAGACAGTGTTGATAGTGCACGGCTTTCCCCTCCTGAGACATGGGATGGTGGTCCAGAATCCCTTCAAAGCCATCTGGAAGTCGTTCTTCGTGGCCTCACTGAACTCATCCCATGCCTGGGTTTTTGCCTTTGCGACCTGAGAAGCACTGCACTTGTCCTGCCAACACTTGTCAGCTGCCGCTGGAGTCCCACTGGCCAAAAAGGCCTGATAGTACTACTTTTTCATCTTGACGGATTCTTTCACGTCGGTGTACACCAGCGGGTTCGGTTGTTGCTGCTATGACAGGCACTGACCACATCAATCTCATTTGGTTCAAACACTGTGGTGTGGTAAAAGAACTGAGATCTGGTCCGCTTGAAGACAGGGGGTCTTTGTTTGCATTCAAGTGAACCACAGTTTGGATTGTGGGTGTGAAAGCCATCTGAACCAAACAAGAACAAAACAAGTCAAGTGCGTCAAAAAACAATGCATTCTATCTTGAATTGTGTCAAACATCACATCAGTAAGCATGCTAATGTAGCATTCACTGACGGCATCAAGAAGATTGTGGCTTACGTTAGCATTGCTAACACCACCACCACACCACAAACCTGCAGTTCTGAAGCTTAACAGCTTAATGACTACAAGTCTGTGTACGTCCCCCTGGACAATATGCAAGTGCCACCTGACCCAGAATGCAGTTTCAGGAACCTGCTAGTAGCAACTGGCTAGATTATAAAAAATTTGACAGGATCTGGTCTGCTTGACAAACTGCAGAATAAAACAAAGTGTCTCCACGTCACATTTAGTCTCAGCTCAGCTGGCTTGAAACACTGACAGAGCCGACATGAAAAACTGTGTCAGGTACAAGGCATGATCCCTGATGGAAACCAAAACAGCTGAGAATTGTTGAGCCGAGTTGAGCTGATACCATGTCATCGAAAAGCCCATAACAGATCTGTTACATCATAAGATTTTGAAAGATGGACCTGAACAGAACACCAGTTATCAACGATGAACTATTTCTTAGATAAAAAAACAGAACAAGAAAAAAAGAAACACATTTTGGTAACTCAGTATTTGGTTTGTTCCAGGGTTTCCAAGAAGCAGACATCATCCAGTATGCTACTCTGAGATCAAGAAAACAGAGGGACAACACCTGGAGTGAATGTGTGTACTCCCCCATCAGGCAGTGGAACTGGAAATAATTTAGTCTCTTTCAATCTTGAGCTCTGTTTGCTGTTTGATTTCATGTTGCTGTGAACAAACTTTTGAAATGAACGCTCTGCTGTGACTTTCCTTTATCTTACTGTATACCTGCAAAACAAGTACTCCTTTTTCTATTTCATGAAAAAAAAGCTTTTAATAAATTTCAATTAGTTTCTTTATGTACCTGTAAAACTATGTCTACATTTTATTGTATGCTGTTAAAAGAACAAATATCTTTGTATTTGTTGTATTTAAAGCAGGAGGTACATTGTGTATCTATTTAAGCAACTGTCACAGTCTGCGTCTGATTGGTCTGTTGTCTTTTACTTTTTACACATCTTTTGTCCTGTGTTCTTGTTGCATGCATTAATCTCTGTTTCTCTGTTTAGGTTCACCTCCCGTCCTTCCCCGCCCCTCTCCTGTCTCTTTGTCTCTTCCCTGCGCGCGTCCCTCCTGTTTCCCACACCTGCTCCCACTCACCTGATTTCTCCCCCTTCCTCACACATGTTCCTTGTCGCTCATTAGTCTCAGTATTTAGTTGCACTCTCACCCTCACTTTAGTGTTAGTTCGTTCATTGTTTCACTCTCACGTTCCAGCCATTACTTTGTCTTGCTTCTCGTCCTCTTGTCCACAGCTTGTATTCTGACCTTCCTTTTGCTTTAGCGGATCTTGGGCCAGATGCTGATATCTTGCTTGATATCAGGTTTGATGAAAGTAAAGTAAGTATAATGCCCTTAAAAAAACTACTTCCTGTTTGACTGCAAATGATTCATCACCCTGGCAACAGCATTACATGCAGTTGATTGAACTTTGCAGCGTGATTTCCCAAATGCTGGAGATGAGGTTTAAGTCTTATTGAGTGAGATATTTTTATAATCTTACTTTTCATTGGCAAAAATATGTTAAAAAGAAAGACCTACTTCTTAGTGCCACTAAGAGGTGCTGCATTTTAGAGAAGAATGTCAAAGGGCAAAATGTTCAGGCACTTAATTAGACAAAATAATCCAGTTCAGACCATGATGATATATAGCTGAGTTATGGCAGTATTAGTTCTCATGTCACATCATCATTGTTAAATCATTGTCTTTCATCTGGCAATCCTTACAATCACGTCACCAAGGCCCCATACTGATGAACAAACAAAATCTGATTTTTATCCATCTGATTTGTGCAGTAAAAAGATTTAATTCATTGTTGAGAAACTTAAAGTCATTTGGACCCTGAATGTGAAGAAAGTTAAGGAAAATTCGTCACTCTCAAGTCTCAGAAGTTGTGATGGCTACACCCTTTGAGTTATAAATATGCTTTTGATAACTTTATATCACTGACATCCCTTCTTTTCAAATGAGTAAGATTAAAAAAAAAGTTCAGCTGAAAGCCTTAGGAGGAGTTTGTCTAGATATGGCCCCTAGAATGAGCCAAAAAAACAAAACCATTCTTTGTATGATAACTCAAATATCATAGATATCCTGTTGAGTTAATCATATGGGTCCAGGTCCAAAAGGCCCTCTTGTAGTTCCTGTCATGATGCAAATGCCGACATTTTTTAAACTCTGAGGTTGAACCTGCTGCTGGATTTTATTGTTTGAAATCTTAAGTGGAGCACCAGAAAGCCAATTTACTGAGCCTTCTGACAAAAGTCACATCAGTACTTTTGCCAAAGAGACAAAGTTTTTGCAGGCATTTGTATGTCTGTTCGTCTATTAGCACCTTCACAAGCTGTGAATTAATCTTGACATTATCAGGGAGCACTAATCATGTCACAAAGAAGAAGTGTTTCGATTTGGTGGTGATCCAAATCCAGATGTGGAGGGGTTAACAGAGTTGTTCATATTGAAGAACAACTCTGTTCTCTAATATGAGAAATGGTTGTACTGTTGGAGCAGTTCGAGTTCATCTGTTCCTCCTGTTGGGCAGGTTTCTACAGAATTCCATGTCTGTACAAGTACTTCAAATGCTGAAACAACTACTTCCTGTTTCATGACAGAAGAAAAATGACTATACCACCGTTTGCCCAAGCAAATATGAATTACAACTGATGAGAAGTGACTTTTATAAAATTTCATATACAGATACATTTATGTCACAATGATTGAGAAGCACAGAAACTTTAATTCAGATACAATGATGGATGACTGAGTTAAGACTGCTGACTACACAAATTCACAGCAATTATCATTGCTTCACCACATGTAGACCATCCAATGAAAACTCACAAATTTTTATTTTGAAACCACAGCTTCTACTGTAGACCCTGATATTTCTGGTCACCATTAAGACTATATATATATATATATATATATATATATATATATATATATATATATGTATATATATATATATATATATATATATATATATATATATATATATATATATATATATATATATATATATATATATATATATATATATATATATATATATGTACATATATATATGTATGTATGTGTGTGTGTGCGTACTATTAACAAGATGTAAAATAATAATATGGTAACTTAAAGGGATACACCCTGAGATAACAAAGACTGTAAAGGTGAGACTGCAAAAAAAGAAAAAAATCAAGATGTTAACATTTTTTTGTTTCCTCCCATACCTTTCGAGTTAGAAAAAAAAGTTTTCTGTATTTGTTATCATCAAGGTCTCCTCTAGCTGTGAACCACCGATGAAGCTGACTGGATGAAAGCCCTCAATCTAGTTTGCCCCAGTATGAGTCCTAGAAATTGACAAAAATGATCCATTTTGGGGTAATTAATTCAAAATGGTAGCTCTCCTGTAGGATTTAGAACTCCTAAAGCCACATCTGCTCACCAAATTTAATCATTCTACATAAAACTTACTTTTGGTGCTTTTTCATGAATACAGAAAGTCTTTATTGAAAAAATTCCACACACTCACTTCTGGAAATTACATAAATCTTCAGATAACACAGCTCTTTGTTTGATGTCTGTCTTTTGTCTGATTTTTAAACACTTTGGAGCAGATCCAAAAATATACAGTGTGTAAATTTCAGCAAAAACTATGAAGCTCTTGTAGTCACTTGGCTGTTCAGGCCCTAATGGGTTCAACTTTGTTGAAGAATCGACATTTATGTAGACTTAAGGGAAATTCCCTCAAAGTTCTTAAAGGGAAAGCTTTGAATTTTTGATGTGAGGTTGTCAAAGCCATAAAAAGTTTCGAAAGTGAATGAGATCATCTCTGCCTCTGGACACACTGGGGCTTTGTGTTGCTGCAGATGGGTCCTCCAACTCAGCGTAGTTTAAAGGATTTTACAAGAAGTCTCAAAACAGAAGGACTGCATGCTACATTCCATTCTTTAAAACAACTTACTTTTCCACTAGTACTAGTACCAAAACTTTCTCTATTGCGGTACTTCAGCCATTATTGTGGCTTATCTTCTTCTAAAGATCTTTAAATTTTGCTGAGATTTCATCCTTATCTATCTGAATATGAAGCCCTACCTTTTCATGCAGACCCATTTCCATCACTTTGGCTGATGTTTGTATTATTATAATGAGCTTTGTACAACCAAACTTCAAATTTCCTGAACCATCCCTTGAATGCATATCCTATGAAGAACATAATAATGTTTGAAAAACCTGAAAACACAAACTTTTGCCAACACAGAGGCATTAACAGCACTGAAAGAGAAATTTTATATCTGTACATTCAGAAACACTGATGACTTAGATCTCAAACAAATCTAAGACTGCAAAAGAGCAAAAGAGAAACACCCTGCTACCAAAGAGGTGAGCTCAAGAGCTGCGTGTAACAGGTACATGTGGTCAATTCTCAGTATTTTGGGTTCTTTTTTGTCTCTGGGTGGGATTTGGCCATGGTGTGAGAAAAATGCTTGAGCAACAAGCAGACAGCTTTACGCCTAGTGTCTCACTATATTTCCTCTGTAGATTCTATTTCTATTCAGCCAATCAGATGCAGCGTGGTCTACAAAGAGGGCAGAAGCTGTCAGTTCTCCTTCATTCACTGAGCACAATGACATCTCCAACATTTGTCCTCGTCCTCACATGTTTGGTCCTGGGGGAAATTGGTGAGTTGAGTTTCTGTTGCTCTGTTTCTAAGTCTGCATATGTTCAATTGTCAGCCAGTATTTCTGATGTTAAAATGTTTTAACATGAAACTTTTGTCTTTTATTTCAGCCCAGAGAGTTGATCTGAAATCACCCTCATCAGTTCATCATGAGAGAGGGAAAACTGGAGAGACTCTGACTTTAACATGTGATCATGGTGACTCCAAGTGGGTTTATTGGTTTAAGCAAACTCTTGGAGAGGAACTAAAGATCATCTCTGTAAGAGGTCACAAAAGTATTCATAGTTTGTTTGATGAATTCAAGAACAATTCACGCTTCACACTGGATGCTCAAGATGGAAAAAGTCCACTCACAATCTCAGATTTACAACCGTCAGATTCAGCCACTTATCACTGTATAAACGTTGAAGTAGGCATGGTACAAATTGTGGAAACAGTAACTCTCAGTGTAGAAGGTTCTGGTTTGACCGTCCCAGCTTTGGTCCATCAGTCTGAATCTGAAGTCGTCCAGCATGGAGGCTCTGTGACTCTGAGCTGTACAGTCCACACTGAGGGCTGTGATGGAGAACACAGTGTTTACTGGTTCAAGGACTCTGAAGAATCTCATCCAGGACTCATTTACACCCATGGAGGCAGGAACCATCAGTGTGAGAGGAGACGCACCACAGAAACAAACACTTGTGTCTACAACTTACCTCTGAGGAGCCTGAATGTTTCTCATGCTGGGACGTATTACTGCGCTGTTGTCTCATGTGGACACATTCTGTTTGGAAATGGGACCAGGCTGGACTTTGGAGGTGAGTGTCTTCTTACCAAGAATGTCCTGAATGATCAGAGGTGGACAAGGTGGACAACTTCAGTACTTTAGTAAAAATAACTTGCAGTAATAAGTTTATTGGTTTAACACTTTTATTAATAAGGTTTAAAAGTGCTTTGAAAAACTTTACATGCAAATAAAAAACTGAGCACAATAACCCAGACACAGAGGTAGTGCTCCAACAAAGAACATATATTATGTTGGAAGGACTGTTTATTATGCTTGTTTATTTTCTATTTTTCCTTGACTTGATTTTTGCATTTTTAACATGTGTGTATAATTCATCCACTGGCTGCTCTATGTACCTTAAATTAGCCCCAGGGGACAAATAAAGTTTTTTGAATTGAATTGGATTGAATACAAAAAAAAAAAAAAAAAAAAATATATATATATATATATATATATATATATATATATATACATAATAAAATTAAAACCTCACAAAGCCTAAACAATAAAACTAACTAAAGCACAATTACAACCTATTTTATTAGCCACACAATTCCAGGAAATACAAGAACCCTGCTACATAAAAAAGATAAGGCTTAAGATGAAATTATAATAATAATAATAGAATAAAATAAAATATAATTAAACAACATAGATTAAAGTGTTTGAGACAGTGGGTGATAGCAGATTCAAAATAAGAAATGAAAGCAATAGGAAGACATTAGAAGTTGAAGACTGACACCTTGAAATTCAGAACAAATAAAACTAAAGCAATTAGAAAAGACAAAATAGTAACACTTTCTATGAATCCTCTCGTTATAACACTTTATTAACACATTATAAGCATTCTGATCAACTTGTAAAAATGTAAACTGTTGTTAATTTATCATTATTATTATTATATACTGTTGGATATAATGAGTTACATACACACTTCTAGTGTGTCATAACATGCGTATACCTATGAGCAATTAAAAAAAATACAAACTGCTTTATAAAAGAAAAATAAACAAGCATTTCAATATGCTTTACATTTGCATTGCTAACTGTCAGTGGGCAAAATTCTAAATATACCCCAAAAAACAATTTTCAGAAACTCGTCAGTATATCATGAATATAATATTTGTTTTGTTGAATACTAAGCTTTAGCAGCTTTATTTTTCCTTAGAACAATCTCTATTTTCTGACCTTTTGCAACAGTCTCAATTTTATCTTTTGCATTTCTTTAAAAAATGTCTTTGGGAATCTTATTACAGGTATATATCATTAGCTGACAATATGATGTCTGAATTTCAGTCATGATTTGACATGCTGACAAAAAATAAAATAAATGTAGTAAAATATTTTTTGCCTGTATTGCCTCTTGCAAATCTTATTTTTCCATAATTTACTGTCTATTGACTCACTCAAGCGACTCATAATCTAATTATAATGGCTTATTTTTGCTTTAATAATGTTTTATGAATTAATTACATTTATTACAAGAATGAAAGTCTCAATAAATTCCAGTCTTTTAAACACAGTGAATGGCCTGGATATAGCATGACTCACAATACCTTATAAATACCTTATAAACTTACATATTATGCATTATGAACAGGAGCTTTGTAGAATGTGTCACCAATAACATAACAAAGGAATAAAATAGGAATAGAGAGAATTCCTGGATTGACACACAAATTTGGGTCACCACTAAAATCTGTTTAATTTTCCATTTTGCCATGAAAAATATTCTCTTAAAATTTAATCAAAATCTGTCTTTAACTGAGCGCTATTAGCCAAAATGTAACAAACTGCCCTTATTCGCAAACTTTAGAAACATTTTAAAAATTTAATCAAAATCTTGTATTTTAGAGTGATCTCACTCACAGACAAACTGACAAATGATGGGAAAAATAAAAATTTCCTTCAAGGTAGTTAAAGATGAAATAATATTAAACAACATGAAACTGAACTACAAACATTTTGAAGAGACAAAACTATAAATTAATAAAAGAGTAGTAAAGCTAAAAAACTATCAATCAGCGACAAAATGTCTGATTCATAGAAAACAGATAAAACAAAAGTAGATTTAAGAGAAAAGCAGCATAAAACAAACTACAACAGGCTCAGAAAAGAGAAAAAGGAATTAATATGTTAAAAAGAACAATAAAATCCAACAATGGAAGAACGGAGATCAAAGTGAAAATGAGCTAACAGGATGAATATTTCAAAAGTAATAACACTTTTGACAAAGAAGAAAAAAAATAATAATAATAATAATAACCATTGTAAACCCACCCAGCATATAAAAATAAAAGCTCACGTCTCTGTTTCAGATCCTGCCTGTGGCCAGTTGGCAGTGTTCTCCCCTTTTCTCTCTCTCCCTCCATCACAAGCCTATCCACTCTCTCCTGTCAACAAAAGTATATAATGCCCAAAAAAATAAGCTTTTAAAGAAAAAAGACCAGATCTGGGCAATCTTTGTGCAGCAGGACAGTACGACTTTGTTTTCTTGGACTAAAAAGCAGCGAAACTGTGATCGCTCAATACAGACCCAACATCATAAAAATGCCCAGAAGTTTGTTCATTTTAGCTATGTATTTATTTTACTTATTTGTATTTTATTTTATTTACTACTGAAATTAGTGTATGCACAAAGTTATCTTTTTTAAAAGCAAAAAGAGCAAAAGAGTTTGACAACTATTTCAATGACAACACTGCAGTGTAACAATCAAAGTTCCAACTGTCTTACTGAAAAATACTTTTGGTAAATGGACTTGAGTTTATAAAGCGTCTCTCGTGTCGACTCAAGCGTAGTGTAGACTCAAAGCAGCTTCACACTGCAGGTCACATCAACACATTCAAACCCACTGACTCTCACAGTCACTCTCTGATGGTTGCAATTTCTTAGTCAGCGGGCCATCAGTATCAGCTAACACATTCACATTTCGTACTCATTTACTAGCCAGTGTTACAGCAGTGGGAGCGTCTTGGGGTTAAGCGTCTTGCTTCTTGTTACTACTTACTGGCCTTGTGTCTTTTAAGATACTTCTTAAATACAATACTGCATAGATCTTTCAAAGTGATTTCATTTTGGGATTCTTAATGAATAATTATACGTTTTAGCTTTTGTTGTAGCTCACCATTTTTTCTTGTTTTCTTTTTGTTTGAACTTCATTATATTTATCTTTCTTCGTTTCATTGATTCTTGATAACACTTTGAATTGCCTTATTGTTTGAATGGTGCTATACAAATAAACTTGTTTAGCCTTGAACTCATGACAGTGATAATCCATGAATGCTGTCCATAAATTTGCCCTTATCATATTTCTCTGTTGAATATACATTTATTTAAGGTTAGTTCCTTGAGACAAGACATCTCACTTGTGATGGTCTGGATCCATATTTCCGTATTTAGTGGTGTTTTGAGAGCTTTGGGAAGCTAGGAAGATAGCCAAAAGTGCACGGCCACACAGGTCTGGGGTCTCCACAATGCTCGTCTTTATTAAATAGGCAGACATAACCTTACCAAGTGCTGTTATACGGCTACTATTATATCATACAAACAAAATAGTTTGTATGAGTCCATACATCACTTGTAAGTTGAGTGGTAGAAAAATGAATACAGGAGCACAGCGTCAGGAATGTGTCCAAAATGAGAGCGCCATTCAGACTGAAAACAAAGATGACAACTGCACCCTCTGGAGGCGTTGCAGTCTTTCTTAAGGGTACATCACACAGCCTAAACTGTTATATACTTTCAAGAGGGTCCTCCTCTCTATATGGTAGTAAAGGTAGTTTTTAAGGTGGTATTATTAATAACAACCATGTATAAAGAGATTATTCTGATATGAACATTAAAGGGGACATATTATGCAAAAAACAATTTTTAAGGCTTTTGAACACATTTTTGGGTATTTGGCCTTCCTCCCATCCCACAAAATGTGAGCGTAGACAACAAAACCTGTATTTAGAAGGCTGCATGAATGCACACTCATGATATTCGGCCAGCTGTTGAGTCTGTGGATATACTGTTACCTAAAATTATATTGTTTAATTTGCATACCTAACCTGACTGGTCTACTTGAGTATCCCCCTCCCCCGCTGAAAAGATTCCTCTGTGAAGTGCAGCCATGTTGTTTATATTTTTAGTGAGAGATCGGTGTTCAGCATGCCTAAGCTCAGAAGCTGTCACTGCTCGGTTGTTGGCTGTAAACAGCCACATATATCTTCATATGGGCTACCAGTCTTGGAGGACCAAAGGGCCCAGTGGATTAATTTTATTTTTGAAGGGAATGAGCAGCTACAGTCATCAAAAACCTGTATGTGTGTGCCAGTCACTTCACGTCCGACTGCTTCTTCAACTTCAGTCAGTTCAACACAGGACTGGGAACTAGACTTTCCTGAATCCACATGTTCATCAATGTTAACGTTGCTTGTTTAAAGTCTAAAGGATAAACTTCAAAGTGTGAACATTCCTACATTAGTCAAGAGGAGTTTAACAGTTAGCTGAATATAATCAGACCTTAACCCACCCAATTACCCCTTAGTTTCTGCTAACGTTAGCCCAGAAGGTAGGCTAGGTTAGCATGTTGCTTGTAAGCCTGTGATGTTTGAGGGAATCAGCTTCGTTTTGTTTGTGTGTTTATGAGGAGAAGTTTCACTGTTGGCTGAATATAATCAGTCCTTTACCCACCCAATTACCCCTTAGTTTCTGCTAACATTAGCCCGGAAGGTAGGCTCATTTGCAGCTGTCCTACTGCAGTTAGCATGTGATGTTAGGGGGGACCAGCTTCACTGTTGTAACCGTGTGTGTGGTATCTGGCATGCATTAATGGTTTGTATGTGTTTCTTACTGTAAGCGACGCATGGCTGAAGCTTTGCTCGAGCCACGCAGCAGGTCTGTTGTGAATTCCCGTATGTATGCGGCTCTGCTCTGGCTCATTAGCATATGAAGGCAACCACCCTCAAAACCAGCCATTCTGAACAGAGCGGTTATGTGAGAGAAAGAGAAAGAATGCAGCTGTGCTTTATTCTTAGGCTTTTCTGGACCAAAGCATGTTACTAACATTTCACGAAGACATCAAGGATCCATGTTAAACTGCAGAAAAGGAGCAAAATATGGGACCTCTCAAAGCAATGTGATGTTGGTAATCATGGCTACAGTAACATCCATTCATCTTCTTCCGCTTATCGGTGGTCGGGTCACGGGGGCAGCAGCCTAAGCAGAGAAGCTCAGACTTCCCTCTCCCTGGCCACTTTGTCCAGCTTTTCCTGGGGCATCCCAAGGCGTTCCCAGGCCAGCTGAGAGACATAGTCCCTGCAGCGTGTCCTGAGTCTTCCCTGAGGTCGCTGGGACATGCCCTGAACACCTCACCAGGGAGGCATCCTGATTAGATGCCTGAGCCACCTCACCTGGCTCTTTTCAACATGGAGGGGCAGCAGCTCTTCTCAGAGCTCCTCCCGGATGACCAAACTTCTTACCCTATCTCTAAGGGTCACCCTGCAAAGGAAACCCATTTTGTCTGTTTGTACCAGCGATCTTGTTCTTTCAGTTACTACCCACAACTTGTGACCATAGGTGAGGGTAGGAACAAAGATCGAGCAGTAAATCAAGAGCTTTGCCTTTTGGCTCAGTTCCCTCTTTACCACAACAGACCTGTGGAGAGTCTGCATCACTGTGAACGCTGCACTGATCCACCTGTTGATCTATCGTTTTATCCTTCCCTCAGTCGTAAACAAGGTAATTAACTCCTCCACTTGAGACAGAATCCCATCTCCTACCCGGAGAGGGCACTCCCCCATTTTCCAGTCGAGGACCATGGACCAAGATTTGGAGGTCCTGATTCTCATCCCAGCCATTTCACACTCGGCTGCAAACTGATCCAGCAAGAGCTGCAGGTCAAGGTCCGAAGAAGCCCACAGGACCTGCAAAAAGCAGCGACCCGATCGTGTGGTCACCAAACCGGACCCCCTCAACACCTTGGCTTTGCCTGGAAATCCTGTCCATAAAAGTGATGATGACCATGTGATGCTGCAGAGTCATCTCAGCCATGACAGCCCCACAACATCCAGGGTCCTGAGGAACTCTAGGGGGATCTCATCCAACCCCGGAGCCCTGCCACTGAGAGGCTTTTTGACCACCTCAGTGACCTCAGCCCCAGAGAGAGCCCACCCCAGAGTCCCCCAGTCCTGCTTCCTCACTGGAAGACTTGCTGGTGGGATTCAGGAGGTCTTTGAAGTATTCCTTCCACCGATCCACAACGTCCCTAGTTGAGGTCAGTCGAGCAGTGCACCATTTCCACCAAAGACAGCGCACTGCTTTCTCCTCCTGAGACCATGAATGGTGGTCCAGAATCTGGCTGTCCAGAAGTTGTTCTCCATGGCCTCACTGAAGTCCTCCCATGCCTGGGTTTTTGCCTTGGCAACCACTGAAGCCGTATTTCGCTTGGCCTGTCAGTTCCACTGGCAAAAACAGCCCATTAGGACTCCCTGTTCAGCTTGACGTCATCCCTCACCGCCGTTGTCCACCAGTGGGTTCGGGTGGTGCAGCCACGACAGGCACCGACCACCTTACAGCCACAGGTCGGATCTTCCACCTCAGCAATGGAGGAACAAAACAAGGCCCATTTGGACTCAATGTCCCCTGCCTCCCCAGGGACATGGTAGAAGCTCTCCCAGAGATGGAAGTTGAAGCTCCTTCTGACGGAAAACTCCGCCCGACGTTCCCAGCAGACCCGCACAACACGTTTGGGTCTGCCAGGTATGACCAAGCCCTTCCAAGACCTGCTTCAGCTCCAACAGTGAATAAACTTTAAATTTCAGTCTGAAGCCCTGACAGGACCCTCATCTGTGTCCATACTTATTTAAGTCTCACTCTGCCACTGGCTTCATGAACATGTGTCATCTCATGCTTGGAGCAGGCATTTTAGCTGTTAATGCACCAGCATTACTAATATTTCATGCATCTATTCAGGATAACCTGTTGATCCGTCTCAAAGCACCACAGATAAATCCTTTATAAACTAAACATGAACACTGATGTAAAAGCTCATGTCTCTGTTTCTTCTGTTTTACTTCACCAACAGACGAGCTGAGCTCTCGTACCTTGGTGTATTCTCTGAGTGGACTTTTGATATTTGAGACCATCCTGATCGTCTTCATGGCCTTCTCATTGTACAAGATGTACAAAAAAATCCTCCTCTTATCTCAAGGTATGAAAACTAACACTGTCTGAATCTCTCTGTGGCTCTGTGGCCATTAAGGACTGATTTTTGATGAAAGACATTTTTATGTTTCATGTTCAGAGGCACGAGCAGCTCCTTCAACAACAAACCTGGAGGTAAGATCACCTCCTCTAATCATTTTCTTTACATCATTCAACTTTCCTCGAGGTCCACATCATGACAGACTTGTCCATATTTTTTACAGGGTGATAGAGACGCAGAGGACGTCTGTTATGCTGCTCTGGACATCAAAATGAAAAACACCTCAAAAAGACAGAAAAGGATGACTAATGATGATTGTGTGTACTCCAGTGTAAAAGTGTAGATGTTTAAATGTTTTATTTGACTTAAGTTTGACGGGATGTTGTACCACTTTTTAACAGCATGAGCTTCATGGATCAAGTTTGTCATCTAATGTTTACTTTCCTTTAAAGGTTTGGGCTATTGTGAATAAATGCTCTCTGATTTAAGTCTGAACACGTGTAATGTATTGTTACCCTTTTTAATTAGCTTTGCTCACTACCTTTATTGATAGTGTTTTAACGGCTAAAGGCAAAAGTAGTGGTAGTGATTTTATGTCGGATTGTTGCATTGAGTTTCCCCTCTTAGGGGAATATAATTAGAAGCATGTCACAGCTGCCAATTTGTCCAAATGATTTAAAGGTTTAAAGCACAGTCAAGTTCCTCATTTTCATACAAACAGCCCTGGGCACAAGTGGGAGTGCAAGATCACTTGCTTTTTTAACAGCTTGAGCACACGCTATATAAATGACACATGCGTCAGAAAGAAATTGGACAAGACACCTGCGCTTCATACCAAAACACTTTGCAATGGCCAAATGATATGGCCAACAATGTTTTATTTTAATTTAGTTTTTACAGGATGTTGTACCACTATTTCAAAGGATGAGCTTTATGAATGAAATGTGTTATTTAACGTTAACTTGCTTTTTAAGTTCTGGGCATAACCAAAGTGCTAACTAGAAGCTCCAGAATCAGTAGTGAGTTATGCCTTCATTGATTGACAGGACAGTCAATAGAGCCTGAAATTGAGGCGAGTGGGGAATAAAAGTCAAGAAGGTGTTTTTTTTTTTTGACACAAAATTAGAAGATGCATGACAGGCCTAATCAATGTTTTGTTTTGTTTTTTTTTTCCATGAGTTGTGTCATATTTAAAAGAGGATATTAACAAAATGACATATTTTCACATTTCCGAGTCAGTTGTTGACCTAAATGTGAATTCAGGGGCAATGAATGTGTTTTCAAAAGGCTTAAACCAACACTACGTAGTTTTTCCACCCTAATATAATATTTCTAGAATCATTGTGATGGTACATCGCCTTACAACAGGTTGAATGACACCTCTGTCATAGTCTGAGGGGGTCTGTATCACCTTCACGGGCACTAAGTAACTTCGATGTGGATGATAGGAACACTTCCACATTAAAAAGCTACAAATTTTTACTGCTTTGACTGCTTTACGACACACGTCACTTCCCCCTCGAGGTGAAAGCTAAACATTGGGAAAAGGAGAATATAAAGCAGTTTTTGAATTTTTAAAACAGGTTTAATGAACATAATTTAGTTTAAAGTTAATATGCACTTATTTTCCTAATGGAAATAGGGACCTCTGGCTCACACTCCTGCATAGAAGATGGCGGTAATGCAAGCTAACACAAGCTAAGTGCCCAGACAGGGATAAACACTGGCCCGGCGTTCACTCACTGGCGTGACTCGAAAGACGCGGCAGGATGTCCAACCAATGCTGATTTAGCCCTGCTGCTATTGGACTTGTAAGTACATGATGATTTATTCAAATAGAAACATGATCAGACTGTACCTTTTCAGTCCACATGGTTTATTTGTCTCTCGGGACATCCTGTTGGCTCGCTTGTCCTCCCTCTGTATGTCAACAAATGCACATTGGTGTCAGGAGCTCTGTTTTAAGACCGCGCAGTTACACTCAATGACCACAGAGGCCCCTAGAGAGCTAAAAAGCCAGAATCTTACTTAGTGCTGCTTTAAAGGGGTCATATTTTGCCTTACTTTGGGTATATACCAAGTTAAAATTACATCCGTAGTTAATTTACCACCCTTATAATGCAATTTATGGGTTAAATTTAAAATGACAATAATTTCTAACCTTGTATGTTAATGTTTGTTGAATCACATTCATCAGGTTTAAAAAAAAAAAAAAAAAAGGTCACATTTTGGTGAAAGTAAAGTCAGGTAAGTTGATGTATACATCATGTTTCCTATAAATTATTTGCCATAAAAGCCTCCAAATCTTAGGGCCTGAGCTACTAAAGGTTTGCGTGTATAAAAGCATGTGCAAAGCTGATCTACTAACAGTATACACCGAGGATTGCGTTTGTCAAATGAGCAAAATAGCATGCGCAGTCCATTTAGCATGTTTGCCTTCATAAATCTGCAGAATACATGCAGATTATCAGAACAAGCAAATACTGGGAGGAGGAGATGCACATGTAATCATTTAGCACCCGCAATGTGATTTATCAAACTTGACACTGATTGCACTCAGTGTTTTTGCATCTATATTTTGCACATTTGAAAGGTAGGTGCAAACTGGCACAGTGTTAGACACAGATGGCTGTGTTCATTGTGGAGAGAAACACTGGTCAAAGTAACCTAATATTTTTCATCATTTTGATAAATGACAGGAAGATTTGGAGGCTGTCTGTCATAACAAAGGACTGGGAAAAGAGGGACGATCCAGTGTGCAATCATACTCATGCAGACACACATAAAGTAAACCCTCTCTGTTTTGCGCTCTTAATACATCGTGGAGGAGGTCCTTATATCGATGTAAAAAAAGATCCCTTAATAGTTAGAATCACTGTGTTTGTCACTCAGAACTGACTGCATCACACTCTCTAAGCACTGACAACAAGTTTAGGAGCTGTCAGTGCAAAAAAAGGATGTTAAAGATAAACGCTCAGTCAGTGTGTGCGTAACTGTAAGACTGCTCTTCACATGAGAGGTTATTGGTGATGGAGCTGTGTAACTATGCGAATGTTGTCATTTAGATTATATTTAATTGGAATCAGTTAAGGAAAATTAAAAATGACAGGTAGCGATGGGGCATGAGGTAAAAGTGACAACCTCGTCTGTCAAAATGACAGACAGCAAAAAAGGCTATCACAACCTCTGCTCAGAAATAAAAATTGTAGAGACATATCGTCTATCCAGCAATGTCAGTTTTGAGCTGCGTGCTTTTCACAGATGGCCTTTCAAATCGCATTTCTTCTGGCAACGCAGGGATGTCTCTGCTGGAGTTCACCAGTGTGTTTATTTGCCTCAAACTCCATGTCTTCAAACTTTGTTTTTCGTTTACGGCCACTCCGCTCTCCCAAACTCTCTATGGTGCCAGCTGGTATCACATCCCAAATCCTCATTTAAAGGATGTGGTCTGCACCACTTTTGCACCTTTTATCAATTGCGCAGTCATAGTAGATCACATGCAACATGCCCACTAATGGCACACACAATTTTTTAGTTTGTACACGCAATTTAGTGCTCATTATTTGGGATCTTAGTAGATCAGGCCCTGTGTCTTTTAACAGGTCAAAATATCCAAGTCCATGTGTCATTTTCATCTGAACTGCCTAAATGCAGCTTTTTCTTTGTTTCATCAATCAATATACTGCAGAACTGCTTCGAGCTAAACAACACCATTTCTTGTGTTGTTTATTTCCGGGTCAGAGTGCTACAGTTGTCCAGATGGCAGGAACAAACAGAGCACATCTCCAACTGGCTGCAATATTCACACTACCTGACATTTTCAGGCCCATGAACAGATATCATATTGGGCCCTATCCTTAACCAGCTTTGCACAGTTTCTCAAACCCCGCACCTGCAAAGCACATTCACAATATAAATATGAACATTTCGTTTTTAAACTTACATTGAGTGCAGCAAAGTTATTTTGTTTAAAGGCACAAGCTTCAACCTCAGGCATTTGGACCCAAAATGGCATTTAAAATGTTTGCATTTATCGTAGGATCTCCTGGCTTGACAAAGTTCAGTGTGAAAGCAGCCTGAGAAGCAGCAGCCTCCTGCTCTGCCTCCAGGCGCCAAATCCTAGCCTTTAAAAGTTATAAACAGAAAGAAGATAATTTAATGAGAATTTAAAGAGCATATCTGTCACTTCATAAACATCGTTGACTTTTATCTCCAGCAATGTCAAGTAAATAGCAAATGAAAAACACCATGCTACCAGAGAGGTGAGCAGTAGAGCTACAACGTTACATGTGGTTGTTTCAGAGTTTTTTTTTTTTCTTTTAGTTTGATCTCTGGCTGGTAAATGGCTATTGGTAAGAGAGAAGAGCATGAAGAACAAACAGACAACCCCAATGTGAGCACCTCAGTATGTTTCCACTGTAGATTCTATTTCTATTCAGCCAATCAAACGCAGCGTGGTCTACAAAGAGAGCAGAAGCTGTCAGTTCTCCTTCATTCAGTGAGCACATTGACATCTCCAACATTTGTCCTCGTCCTCACATGTTTGGTCCTGGGGGAAACTGGTGAGTTGAGTTTCTGTTGCTCTGTTTCTAAGTCTGCATATGTTCACTTCTAATTCAATGTTTTTCAATATTTCTGATGTTAAATTTTCCAAAATAAAACTGTATTTGTATTTTATTTCAGCCCACAGAGTTGATCTGAAATCTCCCTCATCAGTTCATTATGAGAGACGGTAAACTGGAGAGACTCTGACTTTGGACGTTGGAGGTGAGTGTCCTCTGACCAAGAATGTCTTAAATATCAGAGGTGGACAAGGTGGACAACTATACTTCAATAAAAGTATAAACCCTGCTGGTTCAATATTAGTCCAAAATTGCTCAGTCAAGTTTTTACTTGAGTAAAAGTGCTGGAGTTGAAATAACCTATGGCAATAACTTTATTGGTTTCGCATTTTTACCAGCAAAGGTTTAAAAGTGCTTTGAAAAACTGTACATGCAGAAAAATATCAAAAACTAAGCACGATAACTCAGACACAGAGGAAGCACTCTGTAAGACATTAAAATTAAAGACTGACATCTAAAAAGTCAGAACAAATAAAACTAAATCAATTAGAAAAGATAAAATGGTAACACTTTCTATGAAGCCTCCCTTTATAACGTTTTATTAACATATAAGCATGTTAATAATACTTATAATGCTGTAAACTTGTTTTAATTTATTATTATTATCATTACATACTATTGGATAAAGTGAGTTACATACATACTTATAGTGAGTCATAATATGTGTATACCTATGTTCAATTAAAAAAATACAAATGCTTTGTAACAGTAAATATGAACGAGCATTTCATTATGGTTTGCATTCACATTGCTAACTGTCAGTGTTCAAAATTCTAGATATATCCCAAAAAAAATTTCAGAAAACTGATCAATATCTTTTTTTTAATTTATTTAATCATATTTGTTACAGCAACAAGCATTCTAGTATTCAACTCATTTTTTTCAGCTTTATCTCTATTATCTTATATTTTTAACAGTCTCAATTTTATCTTATGAAAAATGTCTTTGGTAATCTCATTACAGGTATCTAATATTAGCAGAGAATATGATGTCCTGAATTTCAGCAATGATTTGACATGCTGATCTTGAAAAAGTTAAACTAAAAGTAATAAAAAATTGTTTTCTTTCATTTCTTTTAGCAAATCTTAGTTTTCCATAATTAGCTTAGAACATCTAATGACCACTCAAGTGACTTATAAGCTAATTATAATGGATTCTTTAGTGTTCATAATGTGTTATGAATTGATTAAATGTCTGGTGAAGGTTTCAATAACGTGAATGATCTGCATTTATTTTTAATCATCACCTATTCCTTAACTGTATTTCAGCATTTCAGTTATGAACGATTATGAACAGTTTTGATTTCTTAAAACTTTAAGGCTGACTGCAGGTTAATACGCTACATGTGTGTTTATAAGTCAATACAATCGCTAAAAAACTATGATTATACAGCTGTATGAGTGCAGTTTGATTGATAATAATACCTTAGAAATATGCTTATAATGCATTATGAAGAGGGGCTTTGTAGAAAGTGTCACCGATAAGAAAATAAAAGGATAAAAGGGAGGCAGAGCCTGAAAATAATCAACTCGAAGCGCTCCAAGAGCAAGAAAACTCTGCCGAAATTCTAAACCTTAAGCCAAAAACTGCCTTGTCTCACTATTTTGACCAATTCTTTTAAAAATTTCTAGATCACCACCAAAATGTCATCACCTTTTTCTTGTACAACTACCAACATTCCCTGAAAATCTCTTCAAAATCTGTTGAAAATATTTTGAGTTATCTCATAGAGAGACAGACGGACAGACAGATAAAGAATGCTGGTGAAAACATAACTTCTCGGCAGATGTAAAATTTCGACACACAGACTCGGATCACCACTTAAACCTCTTCAGTTTTCAATTTTGTCACGATAATGTTCTCTTAAAAATTTACTGAAAATCTTTCTTAAACTGTCACAGTTATTAGCCAAAATGAGGGGAACTGCTCGAACTTGCAAACTTAAGAAATATGTTAAGAATTCTTGGAACAGCATCTAGATTCTGATCATCACCAAAATCTAATCACTTCTTCCTTGTAACACCAACATTCCCACATAATTTCATTAATATCTTTTGAGTACATCAGAGTTATCTCAGACAGACAGAAAAAAAAACTGAAAAATGCTGGCAAAAATAAATTTTCCTTAGATGATCTAAAAGTAAAATCTAAAACAAAAAAAAAAAAAAAAAAAAAAGACATTGCTCCTCTGTTGGATGTTAAAAAGAATAAAGAGAAATTAAAACTTAAAAATTATTATTAAAACTGCATAACAAATAGAACTACAATGAGATATAAAAGGTGTAAGGCATGAAAAATGGATAAAACACAAGTAGATTAAGAGAAAAGCAGCATAAAACAAAAATAAATCCGGCTCAGAAATAGAGAAAAGGAATTAATCTGTTTAAAAGAACAAAAAAAATCCAACAACGGAAGAAATCAGATTAAGGTAATAATGAGATAAAGGACTGAATATTTCAAAGTTAATAACACTTTTGATAAAAATTAAACCTTTGTAAACCCAACCAGCGTATAAAAATAAAAGGTCATGTCTCTGTTTCTTCTGTTTAACTTCACCAACAGACGAGCTGAGCTCTCGTACCTTGGTGTATTCTCTGAGTGGACTTTTGATTTTTTAGTCCCCTTTGAGGCATCCAGACCCCTCAGGTCCTATCACATAAATTTTCTACATTTTAGCTTTTGTTTTAGCCCAAATTTGTTTTTGTTTTCACTTTGTTTAAAATTCTTTGCATTTATCTTTATTGGTCATTGTTTTTTGATAACACTGTGAATTTCCTTGTTGATGAAAGGTGCAATATGTAACCAGGTGGTAAAAGCCCTTATTTAATGTCCAAAGACTTCATATAAAACCACTGTAAAAACAATTTTCAGTTGTAATTGTGCCGCTGCAGGTTTTTGTTTTAGACAGCAGGGGACGTAGTTTTGCTGTCAGGTGCTTACTGAGAGCCTATGGTGTGCAGGAAAATACAGGAAGTAAACACAACGCGCTGTCTATCTGGGAACGGTAGCTGCTGCAGATGGATCGCAGATGCTGATGATTTTCTCGGGAGTGTGGATGTTCCATGTGGGCCAGCGGAGCATACTAACCTTGAGTCAGAGTGCCACTGCGGTATTGTTAGTGAACAGTTTTGGCAGCTTTTTGTTGAAAATATAGTCATACTGATGCCTGTACTGTAGCAACGTGGACTCTTTTTGCTACTGCTGAATGCAGATAAAGTGCTCTAATTTCGTAGACCAGGCGCAGGCGGGGCGCACCTACCCTTGTCACTGTGCCAAGCTGAATGTTTCGACATCTCCCCCTGGTGCGCCGTCAAACCCACCTCGGGTGGGTAGACCAATTTTGGTCTACCAAATTGCCAAATTGGCTGCGCACGGCGGTGCACCGGACGAAATTACCTCTGTGCGGGGTGCACCAGGCTGCGCCACCCTGAGTTGCGCCAGGAAATTAGAGCCCAAAGTTTTCCTGATTGAAATTTCAGAGATATTTCCTACAGTCAGACTTGCACAACTTTTACATGTGAAGATGTTTGTTTGTTTTTGTAATTACCCTTCATATTTTTGAAAATTACATTCAAATAAGCCACAAAATCGTATTTGGAGTCTTGTGTGATTCATTCCTGGCTTCATATACAAATGAACTTTTTTTCATTTGAATTCATTACATGACAATTTCAAGTGTAGTTGAAGCTATGCAGGTCCACAGCAGCAGGCTGTCCACACCAACGATCCTGAGCAGCAAACAAGAAACTAGATAGCACGCAGAGAGCACAAACCTCCACCAAGGTAGCTCACATACTTCTGTTGCATCTATGAGCAATAGTTCCATGATAAAGTTACCATCAAACATAATTTCTTGACCATGAAAACCCACACCTAGCTCTCAGAATCATGTTGATATCTTTATCAGTTAGACAGTTGTTGAGCAAAAATGATTGTTTGCTAATGGCGGTTATCTGGATCACCACCAAAACCCTCATCTGTGTCCATACTTATTTAAGCCTCACTCTGTCACTGGCTTCATGAACACGTGTCATCTCATGCTTGGAGCAGACATTTCAGCTGTTAGTGCACCAGCATTACTAATATTTCATGCATCTATTCAGGAAAACCTGTTTAACTTCTCACAGCACCACAGATAACTAATTTATAAACTAAACATGAACACTGATGTAAAAGCGTATGTCTCTGTTTCTTCTGTTTCACTTCACCAACAGACGAGATGTGCTCTTATCCCTTGCTGTATTCTCTGAGTGGACTTTTGATGTTTGAGACCATCCTGATCGTCTTCATGGCCTTCTCATTGTACAAGATGTACAAAAGAATCTTCCTCTTATCTCAAGGTATGATAACTAACACTGTCTGAATCTCTCTGTGGTCATTAAGGACTGATTTTTGATGAAAGACATTTTTATGTTTCATGTTCAGAGGCACGAGCAGCTCCTTCAACAACAAACCTGGAGGTAAGATCACCTCCTCTAATCATTTTCTTTACATCATTCAACTTTCCTCGAGGTCCACATCATGACAGACTTGTCCATATTTTTTACAGGGTGATAGAGACACAGAGGACGTCTGTTACGCTACTGTGGACATCAAAATGAAAAACACCTCAAAAAGACAGAAAAGGACGACCAATGATGATTGTGTGTACTCCAGTGTAAAAGTGTAGATGTTTAAATGTTTAATTTGACTTTAGTTTGATGGGATGTTGCCTCACTTTTTTAACAGCATAACCTTCATGATTTAAGTCTGCCATCTAATGTTTACTTTCCTTTAACGGTTTGGGCTATTGTGAATAAAGTTAAGTTAAAGCAAACCCTTTAACTTAACTTTGGTCACTGCTCTATCATTAGTGTCACAAAAACTAGACTGTTTGGAGTTATTTTGTGCCAGGTTTTTACCCTGAGTACCCCCTCTCAGGAATCAGAAGGTGGGATGTAATTTGACACTTGACACTGCTGTCGGATTGTCAAAATAATATTTAAGATCTACTGCCAATGTGACTATTTCACTGCTTCTAGATAGCTAGGAGCCTCTCAGATCTGACGTATTAAATTTTTACGGTAGATTGTGCTGCCTATGGTGTCATACTAACAAAAGCAGATGAGAGGAAGCAGACCAGGAAACCTCACATCCTTATATTATACTTTTTAAAAGTCACATACATGAAAGCAAGCATTAACACAATATCACTGTCTTTTTATCCAGGATTCATCCCATAGCCATCTCTAGTTTTTTTATTTTTGTGCAGTTCAGAACGAACATGAGGATGGCAAGCTGAGGTCTGTGATGGTCTGAAGCATTATATAATTGGTGGGGGTGTGTATCAGCAAGAATCTGGTGTTACAGATGATGTGAGAGCTGAAGACAATATACATCCAACTGCAGATGCAGCCACTAATTTTACCCTCCCAGCATCATGCCAGCTTAAATCGAGCCAGTTACAAACCTCCAGCCAATAAGGGTCAAATTAAAGGTTTGTTTTGTTTTTTTCTCTCAATTTCTGTACTTGGTGTAATTTTCCATGATAATTAAAATGTTCAGTTTTATATCGTTTCAATAGAGTATTTGTAGTAATGGTAACATGTTTGTCACGTCCTTGTGAGGATCTCATTAAAGCCTTGAGGGTGGGCAGATCCGAAGAACTTTACTGTTACGGACCGGCCAAGACTCTGCCAAGGAAATTGGGGAAGAATTAAGTGGCTTTATCTTTATATTACAATGCTATGAGCAGGGCAATGCATAATCATTTGCTGTAACTAATAGTTTATTTTATGATTTTGTTTGAATATACATAACACCTTAAAAGTGATAATGGTGCCTAACACATGGATATAATATATTTGTCTGTCCCTGTGACAGTAACAATAAAAGTAAATGCAACAGTGAGATGGAGGGCCCTATTTTGCTGAAGTGAAGCGTGGGTTGTCTGAATCCTGTGGCTCATGGAGGTTTAGACCATGTCGGTTGATATTTTGCTTTTTTGACCATGCAGTTTCTAAAAATCCAGGTTCAGGGCGCAAAGGGGTTGGATTATGAGCCTTGATCATACATTGGTGAGTTTTGGGTGGAACTTAAGTCAAACTAATCAGAGTGTCAGCTCTCATTCCCTTTAAATCAGTGTGCACCAGGCGACTGCTGTTTCATTATTTATACAGCTGGTTTAGTTCTTTGGTCTTAATTTCAGATGGGGTATTTGTTTCCTCTCCTTTTATTGTGCCACAATAATCAAAAAACAAACACAGAACACTATATGAAATATGTTCATGCTCAGATTAAAGTCCTTATTTTCACTGAATCATTCAGAACATCAGAAATGATCAGAAAGACCAGTAAGAAATCTCATACATGAATGAAACCTCTTCAATTATTTAAATCTCCAGTCAAAACTGACAAGATCAGGCAGGTGAATGTTACGATAGACCACTTCACTGTACATCAGATAACTGTGGTCTTTTAGCAATCTATTTTCTCATTTGAGCCACAAGAAGACTTGGCTCTATTGTCAGGAGATGGTTCCTCCGTAAGCCTCATAATCACACCACTTTTTGGGTAAAACTACACAAAAAACATGAGCTTGACTAGATGCTAAGATTCTTTACAATGTTTCACTTTTCCTCAACAAAACCTGTGACTGGAACTTTTGTATAATCCAGCAAAAAGGTTATGTATCCTTCCACCAGCAAAACACTGCCTCCCGCCCATTACCTGTTCAGGTCGTTGGTCTCCAGAAGAAACAACAAACACTAAGGGCCTGATCTGCTAAGATCCAAATAACGAGTGCTAAATTGCATGTGCAAACTAAAAAATTGCACGTGCAATTAGTGGGTGTGTTGTGGGTTATCTACTACCACTGCGTGCGCAATGAACAACAGGTGCAAAAGTGGTGTGGACCGCCCCCTTTAAATGAGGATTTTGCGTGTGCTACCAGCTATCACCATGGAGAGTTTGGGAGAGCAGAGTGACTGTAGATGAAACATGAAGTTAAAGCTGTGGAGTTGGTGGCAAATAAACACACTTGGAGTAACCTGTAATGCTGTCTGTCAGTTTCAACATCATCACTTTTACTTTTTGCATCTCCTCCTCCTAGTATTTTGCGTGTTCTGATCATCTACATGTATTCTGCATATTCATGAAGGCAAACACGCTAAATGGACTGCGTGTGCTGTTTTGGTCATTTGACTGACGCAATCCTCAGTGCACCCTGTTAGTAGATCAGCTTTGTGCCAGATATCAAGTTTGCACGTGTTTTATACATGCAAGCCTTTAGTAGATCAGGCCCTAACTTCGCTAGAACTGACGAACTCAAGGACCAAACATGGCAAGTGAACCAAAAAGCAGTGAAATGTGGCTTGAATTTGGCTGAATGTAACAACAACTTACACGCTAATGTAGAGTTCACTGACAATATCAAGCAGGGGCTGGCTAAAGTTAGCATTGCTAGCACTGGCTATTTTCTATGTTTTTAAAAGGTTAAAATCTACAAGCTCATGTGTGAATATGCCATTTTCATCGGAACAGCCTAAATGCAGCTTTTTCTTTGTTTCATCAATCGAAATACTGAAGAACTGCTTCAAGCTAAACATCACCATTTGTGACCTGTTGTATATTTCTGTGTCAAAGTGCAACAATAGACCAGATAGCAGGAACAAACACAGCACAGCTGGTGGCAACATTCACACTACCTGAAGGTTTCTGGCGCATGAAAAGATATCATAAAGGGCCCTATCCTAAACCAGCTCTTCCCAGTTTCTCAAGCCAAGCATCTGTAAAGCGTATTCATAAATAAATATGAATATTTATTTTTGTGGTGGACCATTTATATTGATTACAGCCAAGTTATTTTGTTTAAAGGCACGTATAAGCTCAGGCATTTTGACCCGAAATGGCATTTAATCTTACAGTCAGCCCTTGTGAATTTCTGATATTAAACCTTGTTAAATAATCAAAACAGTTTCAAGTTATCTAATTTTCTTGGACTATGAACTCTTTTTCTAAAGATCCAAATATTTCTAAATGTTATCTGTAAAAACAAAATGCATACATGGAACTAATACCCTGAAATCAATGTTAAAAAACACCATTTTATTTAAAAAAAATAAAAAAAATTAAAGGACTTTACAGGTGCAAAACATCCCTATATGTTACTTTTCTGCACCTTCAGCCAAACGTTTATACATCTATATTTAAATCAGGTCAGATATGAAAAAGTTTAAAGTTTTTTTATTGACAGAATTAAAAGTGAATAAGTCTTTGGTGGTTAGACTCCATTGTGGTGCAACTATTAGGGAAGAGAACAGGCAGTAAGATAGGATGACCCCCCGGAGTCGAGACACTGGTGGTGGTAAAGGTGGAGCTGTTAGGGAGTCGGTAGAAGACCTCAGCGATGATAGGATGGAGCGGGAGGCCAGGTGCTGGGCGTACTCTTCCGGCCTGAAGCTGATGAGAAGGGCATCGCAGGAGGGTGACTGGGCAGTCGGGGGCTTTTGACCCATGCTGAGGAACCATGGAGGAGACCGGGGTGGAAGAGGGTCAAAGCGTCCGCACTGAACGACGAGTTGGCTGTGAAAGAGGGAGAGCTGAATTTAAATTGGTGCAGCAGCTGCTTGAATGAGCAGGAAGGAAGTGTGAGGCCCTGGACTGGCTTAGTGCTAGATTGAGATAGACGCCCTCTCATATGAGACGCCCGACAGAAGCATGCTTCGAGAGGGTGGTGGTTACTTAATGAGGAAAGTGAGGGAGTTGTCTTCCTGCTTGAACTTTCACAAAGCTTCATATGTGTCAAGTGTCTTCACAACGACATGGCTTTCCACACTTGATAAAGGAAGGACTAGACCACACTTCAGGATTTAACTCGTTCCTTTTTATTTAAATGAGTAACAGGAAGTAAATGAGATGAAAAACCTACAATCACAAAAAATCCAAGTAAATAAATTCAGAATTTTTCAAATAAGGCAAAAGTACATTTAATTAACATCAGCTTAACAGAATCATTTAAGGACCATTTAGATTTAAAAGTGCCGTTGGTAGGATTTTGCTAGCCAATGCTAATTTTTCTGTGTTCCATTTAGATCAAATCTTGGAATATCCATTGAGATCCCTTTATGAGAGTAGTATAATTGCACTAGTGCGAGATCTCTGCATATCCATCTGTCTCTGTTATGAGCTGTCAAAAATTTTTGACCGCTCCAGGTGTCTTTGACCAATCAGAAGAGCCCCTGAGGCTCCTATCCTCATTGGTCGAGGGGCGGAGTTTCGTCCTTCATGGTGATTGGTTGTAAAGCTCTTCATTCCCGTGAATGTGCATGAGGAAGAAGAAGAACAACAACAAATCTCATACAATGGCGGACGGCAATAATCCAGCAGGCAGCGGGAAAATGCTGATTCCACCTTTGCCCAAGGCAGCTTTCACCGAAAACACAAGGACCGTGGAAATGCTTACCGAAAAGCGAGAGTACAACAAGGAGGAGGGCCGTGCATGAAATAAAACAAGAATCAGTGTTGGCGTTGCATTCGAGAGGTGGCGGACCCTTCAGATATCAAGGGTTTCAAATCCAATGCAGAGCTAGCTACGTTTCTGTTGGACAGGTAAGTTATTTTTTTTTTCTCTTATGTTGTTTCTCAACATGCCATGTATTACTCCGTTTTATAATATAAAACAAACAAATATGTTCAGATTCCCTCTTAGACGAGTACCTTTTTGGCATGTACTCTATACGTGAAAGCACAGCCTGTTTCTTCCATGGGGCTTTGTAACCTCAGTAGGCCTATCTGGTGAAATCCGGGATGTGCCACGTTCAAGATGTCCTGAAAAATTGAAATGGTGGTGGGGGGTTAAACTTTGCACGTCGAGTCTCTCAGCACCACGTTGAGAAGCCTTTCGGTAAACAGCTCACTGTACTGGAGTGTTTTGAGAACAATGTCGCGTTAGCGGGCACGTTTTTGTGGGAGGGGCTAAACTCGTGTGAGGGACTGATCTTAGAGAAACAGAATAGGAGGGGCTGTGCCGGTTTTGTAATCACCATCTAGCTGGCTGTGTGCCAAAATCTTACCAACTGCACCTTAAAATAATTTTTTTACGTTATGTTTTAGCCTAAATTATTTTGTACTGATTTCAGTCTTGAAACATGCATTTCTTTCTACATTTTAAATATATACTCATTTTTAACTAACATGAAATCAAGTATTTACACCATTTTTACTGTAGATTTTAACATTTTTTTTAAACAGAAATTCTCTATTTTTATACTTTAAGTATGTTGTTAATTTCGATTTTAATGAAGCAAATTAACTCAACAAATTCAACTCAAATTTCTAGAAAGAGTCTAAATCATTTTGCCCAAATACATAACAAAACCACAAATCTTTTTTTCTTTTTCTTTATTTTTTTTTACAGAGTCCAGTGAGCAGACGTGACATTACTGGTAGCCCTTTGGATCAAAAGTCCTTTTCCCGTCCGTGAAGTGCTTTTCTTTAATGGCTGCTTCTGCCTTCCTCTGCTTAATTTCACCCCAGCCAAATGACTGGTGTGTTGCTTTCATTGTCTGAAATCACGGCACGTGCTGCTGATTAGTCTTGATTTCATTCCCCTGTTGAGGCGCGCCGCAGAAGCGTGCTGACTGTCATGATTTTGCCTGTTCTGTTTTTTCTTGTTTGCCTTTCCTTGTGCTTGGTTATTTTACTCCTTGTTCTGTTTTTATTTTTATATCATGCTACTTATTTCCAGTTTTGACCTCTTGTCTTGTGTCTATTGTGTTTCTTCTCTTGGTCCTTGTCAAGTTACTCGTTTTGTTCACATTTCAGGTCTTGTCTTTGTGTTTCCTGTTTTATTTTGAAAGTTCTTTTGTCTCCCCGTAATGCCGTTGGTTTTGCTTCCTGTTTCGTCCTGTCACACCTGATCCCTGACTGTTCTTGCCCAGCTGTTTCACGTTTACCCCAATCACCTCATGTATTTAAATCTTGTGTTTTCCCCTTGTCTTTGTGGGCTCATTACTCTTTTGTCTCCTTGGCCTTCTCATGTCAGTTTCTGCCTCTATGTAAGTCTGAAGTAACCTTAGTTTGTTTGGATTCAGTTGTACTTTCAGTGATTTTGATTTGTACTTTGTTAGAGAGTTTTGTTGTACTTTGTATTTTTGGACTTTCAATCCCTGTCTTTTTGTTAGTTAAGTAAATCTTTTGATTAATCTGCATTTGGGTCATCTTTTTGTTTTGTTCCTGGTTAACTCTGCTCACAGAAACCTGACACCTACGGTCATGTGTGTGGAGCAGCACTGCCGCTGTTGCATGCAGCAGGCACACATTCAAGCCTTCAGGCAGGGCGTCACAACAATGTGTACGTTACTGATAAGATTGTATTTTCAGGGGCCCCTGTCTGTCATGGACCCTCAGAATTTTTTTAAATCCACGTCCCCTTACCGCCCCCAAGCAACTTAATTTAACATTTGACAGGCCACTGTTGGCTTGACAAAGTTCAGTGTGAAAGTGGCCTGAGAAGCAACATCCTGCTTTGCCTCCTGCTAGCCTTTAAAGGTAAAAAATATAATTTAATGAGAATTTAATGAGCATATCTGTCACTCCATGAACATTGTTGACTATCATCTTCAGCAAATTCAAGGTTTGAGCAAAAGGAAAACATCCTGTTACCAGAGAGGTGAGCACTCGAGCTACAACATTATGTGTGGTTGTTTCAGAGTTTTTTTTTGTTTTTGTTTTTTTTTAGTTTGATCTCTGGGTGGGAATTGAACAATGCTGAGAGAGAAGAGCATGAAGAACAAGACAGCCCCAAAGTGAGCACCTCAGGATGTTTCCTCTGTAGATTCTACTTCTTGTCAGCCAATCAGATGCAGCGTGGTCTACAAAGAGAGCAGAAGCTGTCAGTTCTCCTTCATTCACTGAGCACAATGACATCTCCAACATTTGTCCTCGTCCTCACATGTTTGGTCCTGGGGGAAACTGGTGAGTTGAGTTTCTGTTGATATGTTTCTAAGTCTGCATATGTTCACTTCTCATTCAATATTTTTCAATATTTCTGATGTTAAAATGTTTCAACAAAAAAAACTTTTGTCTTTTATTTCAGCCCAGAGAGTTGATCTGAAATCACCCTCATCAGTTCATCATGAGAGACGGAAAACTGGACAGACTCTGACTTTAACATGTGATCATAGTAACTCCATGTGGATTTATTGGTTTAAGCAAACTCTTGGAGAGGAACTAAAGACCATCTCTGCCAGGAATTACAATAATTTTCATAGTGTGTATGGTGAATTCAAAAACGATTCACGCTTCACACTGGATGGTCTAGATGGAAAAAGTCTCCTCACAATCTCAGATTTACAGCCGTCAGATTCAGCCACTTATCACTGTATAACCTGTGATAATGTCTTGGTACAAATTCTAGCAACAGTAACTCTCAGTGTAGAAGGTTCTGGTTTGACCGTCCCAGCTTTGGTCCATCAGTCTGAATCTGAAGCCGTCCAGCATGGAGGCTCTGTGATTCTGAGCTGT
Source organism: Cetoscarus ocellatus (assembly GCA_037902135.1). Taxonomy (NCBI): domain Eukaryota; kingdom Metazoa; phylum Chordata; class Actinopteri; order Labriformes; family Labridae; genus Cetoscarus; species Cetoscarus ocellatus. The sequence continues at coordinate 274,776 of JBAMNC010001467.1, read as the reverse complement.
ACAGTCCACACTGAGGGCTGTGATGGAGAACACAGTGTTTACTGGTTCAAGGACTCTGAAGAATCTCATCCAGGACTCATTTACACCCATGGAGGCAGGAACCATCAGTGTGAGAGGAGACACACCACAGAAACAAACACCTGTGTCTACAACTTACCTCTGAGGAGCCTGAATGTTTCTCATGCTGGGACGTATTACTGCGCTGTTGTCTCATGTGGACACATTCTGTTTGGAAATGGGACCAGGCTGGACTTTGGAGGTGAGTGTCTTCTTACCAAGAATGTCCTGAATGATCAGAGGTGGACAAGGTGGACAACTTCAGTACTTGAGTAAAAGTATAGATCATCTTTGTTGAGTGTTACCCCAATATAATATTTCTGAAGTTACTAAACTTAAAAACTATCAACAAGGGATTAAAAGTATACATGATAGCCAAAAAACACTTCCTATAAAGAAACCGGGAAAAGATGATTTAAAGTTTAATGGAGGGCGGTAATTTGAGATTTAAAAAAGGACAAACTTGAACAAAATTACCTTTAAATGTCATCCAAATCTGTTGAAAGTTAAATAACTTTCAGCAATAACTTTACTGTTTTGGCACATTTATTAGCAAAGGTTGAAAAGTGCTTTGAAAAACTGTTCATGCAGATAAATATAAGAAACTAAGCAAATAACCCAGACACAGAGGAAACGCTCCAACAACATACATAAAAAACATTAAACAAAAATTCTCACAAAAAATACACTAACTAAAGCACAATTATAACGTCTTTTGTTTTTGTCCAGAGAAGCCCAAGAAACACAAGACCCCAACAACAAAAATGAGCCAAAGCTTGAAGATGAAATCAAATCACGAAATGAAAAATGATAAAATAGTTTGATATTTTTTTTTATTTTAATACAAAACAAAATATGTTAAAGAGTTTGAGACAGAGGGTGATAGTAGCTTCAAAGGGAAATGAAAACAACAGTAAGAAATTAAATGTTTAAATAAAAAAACAAGTAAAAAAGATAAAATTATGACACTTTCTATGAAGCCTCTCTTTATAATGCATTATTAACACATGACAAGCATTTTAATCATACTTATATAGCTGTAAATTAGTGTTAAATTGTTTTTATAATATACTATTGGATAAATGAGTTACATACACACTGATATTATGTCATAATGTGCATTATACCTATGTGCAATTAAGAAAAATATAAAATGAAATATGAAGAAGTATTTCATAATGCATTGCAATTGCATTCCTAACAGTCAGTGTTCAAAATTCAAGATATATCCCAAAACCAATTTTCAGGAACTGATCAATGTGTTTTTTTCTGTTTTTATTTTGGTTTGTTTTTGTTTTTGTTTTACAGCAAAAAGCATTTTATTATTCGACTTTTAATTCTCAGCTTTATCTCTATTTCCTTCTTTTTTTTTTTAAACAGTCTCAATTTTTTTGTCACATTTCCTTAAAAGTGTTTTCGGAATCTTTTTTTTTTTAAGTTTATGATATTAGCAGTCAATATGATGTCTTGAACTTCAGGAACTTTTTGAAATGCTGATAAAAAATCCATTAAATGTAATAAAAGGTTGTGTTTTACTTTTATTTCCTTAAGCAAATCTTATTTGTCCATTATTAACTTAGAGTATCTAATGACTACTCATTTGACTTATAATCTAATTATAATGGATTGTTTTGGTGTTCATAATGCGTCAGGAATTGATTTATATTTATTACAAGAATGAAAGTCTCAATAAATTCCAGTCAGTGACAGTTACAGTGAATGACCTGCATATAGTTTAATCAACACCAATACTGATACTGAATTTCAGCTTTATTGTTATGAAGGATTATGAACAGGTATGATTTCTTATAGTTCAATGCATGACTGCAGGTTAATATGCTACATATGTATTTATAACTCTTTATAAACACTTTTATTATAATGACTTATGACTACAGTTGCTAAAAACTGTGATTATACAGCAATATGAGTGCAGGATGAATATAATAATATCTTATAAATATGCTTATAATGCATTATGAAGAGGAGCTTTATACAAAGTTAAGATAATAAAAAATCAAAGGAGAATAGAGCCCAAAGAATAATAAACTAGAAGTCCACTAAGACCTCTGCTGAGGCATACCTGAAATTCTTAGCTGAGTTATGAGCGAAAAACTATAACAAGTCTTGCTACAATGAGCAATTATTTTAAATTCCTGGATCTCCATCCAGATTCAGATCACCACAAAAATGTAATCACTTTTCCCTTTTGCAACGACCAACTTTCCCTGAAAATCGCATCAAACTCTGTTGAGGACTTGTTGAGTTATGCTGCTTAGAGACAGATGGACAGACAGACAAATGCTGATGAACAACATAACTTCTCGGTGGACGTAAAAATTTCTGTATCGACACACAGCTTTGCATCACCACTAAAATCTATTCAGTTTTCTATTTTGCCATGAACAATATTGTGGGTGTACAGTGTGGACAGGAGGGGGGCTGAGCACACAGCCCTGGGGGACTCCAGTGTTGAGCACTAGAGTGGAGGAGGAGAGACTGCAGATCTGTACTGTCTGATTGTAAATCCCTCCTCAAGTTGAGTCGAGTCTGCTGATGAATCTGCTTGTGATATTTTTATCAGACTCTCTGTGGTTTTGAATGTTGAAAGCTGTTCGAGGTTGAAAAGTTTCTCTCATGTTGTCACTGTCGAGTCTCCACCATGTGCTGCATTGTGAGTGGTTTTGCTCACGGGAGACTCACAAAGTTAATGATTTAAAATGCCAGGCACAAAGATAGGATTAGATACTTCAGATTCAACAAGATGATTTTTGTGCACTTCTTAATTGCACAAAATAGTGACTTTTCTTGATGCTGCAGAGGCTTTGTCATGGTGGACACAGCAGTCCTCAGTGTCCCTCACACATACTGCTCTCTGTCCCTCGCCCTGAGGAGCAGAGGGTGTGTGCAGATGTCATGTAGCAGGTTCCTGCAGAGATAAGGAGGTCATGATCATGACCGCTCCTCAGAGTCATTCCAGTCATTTTAGTCTGACAGCCCACAAACAAGTAAAAGCTGGCTTGCAACCCATTTTGGGTCGTGACCCAAACTTTGGGAAAGGCTGTTCTAGACCATGAGATATAAAGTGAGTTTAGTTTTTAGTCTTGGTCAAAAGAAAATAAATGTAAGAAATATTCCAACTTTAAAAACTTAAGTGACTTAAATGTATGACTTGATAATTATTCCAAGAAAACAAAAACATATGAAAAAAATACAGAAAACGTGTAGTCCTGTGTTTCACTAATTTATAAATCCTTTTAAACTAAACATAATCAATGCTGAGTTTCTAAAAAGGGACTTTAAAATATTTTTTGAAGTCAGCTGTGTATAGAATTGTGTTTTCATTGTCATTCCTACTTTAGCCTTTTACAAAACTACGTTTTTCTGTCTGTGTAATCTTGCGGATGCAGATGAGTGCTGGGCAATAGGACTAAGTGGTCTCCACTGTCACAGAATGTGGCACAGAATTGGCACAAAACGAGAAAGACTGAAAACAGTCTGACGTACTTGAAACCACAGCGATACAAAAATTTGAGGTGAAACAGAAAACAGACTCTTTTGCGCTATATGAGGAGTCGCCTTGCTTCCATGTGTCAATCAAAATATTGAAACTGGGCATGTGCACATCAGATTATTTCATTTAGTGAATGTTTCGGGGGAAAAGCCTCAAAGAAGTGAGTCTTAAATGAGATAAGAAAAGAAGACATGTCTATCTCCTTAACGTACAAACAACCATTTCTCCTGGGAGGGAACACACAAACACTCATGGGTAAATGATGAAGGTCACAAGACATAAATAAAGTCTATCTATGTCTCTGCCTCAAGGTGGACCACTCCTCACAAATGGTTGAGGAAACACTGTTTGCTGATCTATGATGGTAATTGTTCTTGTTGGAATAGAAGTTGGGGGAACTTCAGCATCATTTTAAAAGGGTAAAATCATCTTTTATTGATTGATTAAGTCTCCTAAAATGTCCATAACCTCTCTGTGTGTCTCTCTATCTGCAGATAATAAGAACTTCCTTCAATCACTTGTTTACATCTTAAGTGGAGGTTTGGTGTTCACCAGCACCCTGGTTGTTGCCCTGATCATCTCAGTGTGCATGAATAACAACAGAAGCTGCAAATGTTCAGGTCAGTGTTCCTGATCTTGTCTCACAGATGGTATTTCTTTATAACTGCTCTTAGATAAGGGGCCTTTCCTGTTTCATTACAGACTCTCAAAGAGAAGAAGCCTCCACCACGACAACTGCAGAGGTGAGAGTTTTCACACATTCAGCTTTTAAAGTGTCAAAGTGACAACAACAGGATAAAAAACTCACAAACTGGGCGGGAGGTTTAAACATTTCACCTCATTGTTATGCATCAATAAGAGTGTGATTGACTTACAGTAGGTACCATGAAATGCAAGGCCACAAATATTAGAATGATCTCATAAAATTCTTGACCTTTACTTTTCACTTTATGTCTCATTGTTATGCCTGTCTAGGGGTGGCCAAGACAAAACACTTCTTTTGCTTTTTCCACAAATTTGCATTGAAGCAGTACCAACCAAATCTCCTTGGGCCAGATTAAAGCTGCTGTAATTCTCTTGCAAGCACAGAAAAAAAGCATCAACTTCAGATTCATGAAATGGCAAAACAAGAGCAATGTATCTGCTTATATCAAACGCTTGAGAGACAGAATAAACACTCTGGTTTACAGACACTGGGGTGGAGGCCAAAGGTGCTCCTCACTTAAGCTCCAAGGCCCTAATTCTGAGGTGCATGGCCTGCACCTCTAGACGTTTGTTCTTGTGCACCAGCAGCCTCCGATGCTTTTGCCTCCTCCAGGTGATTTAACCTTTTCAGAAACAGCAGAGAGCTGAGGTAGCACACCCTTCTCCACCAACTTGTTACAGATCATCTGTTTGATTTCTGCCTTCTGAGCACAACAGGTGATTTGGATCCAAGAGGGATTGGTCACAAAACTGTCCAATGAAAACTTCATCTCTAACTTCAGATTCCCCACACACAAAAATAAAACTGCCAACCAAAAACTTTTTATCTACTTACCACGATGTGAGGAAGACTAACAGATGAGCCCCATTTCATGTTATGCCTACGTGTGGCCAAGACACAACATGAACAGCCCCAAATCCACCGAGTCGCAAGCAACCACAGAAAATCTGTGGTTTAAAAAGATGTATCTGCACTTTTATTAACGGTTAACACTAATAATACAAGAACAACTCAAATCACCTCGAGGCGACTGATGCTCCTCTACTTAAACATTCCAATATAATCAGATAGTGCACAAGAACAGAAAACACAATTTGATATCAAGCTGACATATTTGGTTGGAGCACGTTTGAGCTGGGGATTTCCGCTGTGATAACGTCAGTGACCTGTTCAAAGCGTGGTGACCCCAGTCCAAAAGGAGGCAGACTTGGGCACATCTAATCAAGCAGGCACACCTCACAGACACACAAAAAGTCACATCAAGGGCACCCCAAGAGGACCCCCTTACACGGCCAAACAAAAACAAAGAAACACAAAATGCAAAACAAAGATGACCAGAGTCGTAACACTAAGTACATATCTGAACTGTGACAAGTGAAATATTTTCATTTCTCAAAGCTCAGTTATGTATTTCCAAGTCAAAGTGCAACCATAGGCTGGATGGAAGGAACCAAGACCAAAGTTATGGCCCCAGTTATTGGCAACTGGCGAGGTTATACAACATCTGAGAGGCTCTGGTCTTCTTGACAAACTGCAGAAGAAAACAATCAAAAACCAGACCAAGTGAAGAGATGCAACACTGTCGCAACTACACCCAAAACTGAACCAAGTCTGCTGAACTTCTTTTCTGTCAGGACCAGTTCATCAAAAAAAGACACAGGCAGTTATTTGAATTAGCTTATTAGCATATTCTGAACTCAGCAGTGTGGCTCTGATGGGGGTGAAAGCCCGAAGAAGGAACAGCAGACGTTCATGCCCTCTTTGCAGCCTACAAGGAAAGCATGAGGCAGGAACTGAAGCAGCAAAATGCCCCCAGAGCAAGAATCAATGTCAGCTTGATTAAGTCAGACAATAGTATAAAGGAGGAGCTGGGGTGAAGGAGGGTTGCAAAGCAACTTGCCACAGGAGCAGTGAAGAGGAGGCAGGCCAGAGCAGCTTAAATGAGGTGGTCGGCCTGCATTAGCATATGACAACTTAGAGGAAATCCGCTGACTGTCAGCAGTAGTGGGCAGGCTTGGATCAACTATCATATCTTGGCAGAACTAACGCTGTGCTCAATTTGTGAAAGTGACTAAAGACTGAAATAAGCAATAAAAACAGGTGGACTTCAGGGTGAGTAGTTTATAGGTGCTAAGCTTCAATGGTGCACGTAAAATAACAGAGTTGTTCATAATGATAGAACTAAAAACTTTAAAATGCCATAAATAAGTTAACTTGGCAGTCCTCAATCAGACAAAATGGGCTTTATTTATCAATCTAGTGTAGAAACTTGCATAGACATGGGATCAAAATAGTCCGTACTTCCACCTGTGTTTCATGAAACATAGATTTGATCAACTCCAGGGTATGAATAACAGGGGTGTCATTAACGCGGCGACTAAAAACAATTGTCATTTGAATAACACCCCCTACATATTGAAGGCACAGCCCTGATTTTACAACATGGAGGTAGGGATTATGGTAAAAAAAAGGAAACCTCTCTAAGCTGAAAACTGACACAAAACAAGTAGCGAACAATACATTATTGTTGTTTGACTGTCTAAAAAGTGGCGTTAAGGGGGATCACTCACTCAGCCTGACCCTTGACAGTTTGGGTACTACCTGCTTTGTTTTCCATTCATCAAGCACGGCTGTGCAGAACGACCACCATCATACTCTAAACAATAAAGGAGGAAACACCCATATGTGGCGTCGTCATTGTGAGAAGATGACATTTGATTGTAATGAAGCCACAAAACAGCAGACTGTTTAAAGCAGAGGGAGGTTTAGGGAGCCACGCAGCATCCCAGAGCAACAATAAGGGGCGTTTCATTTCTGTGTCATATACCCCTGACTCCTGGTGACACTCTGGTACTCTGAAACTCTGCCCTGGTGACCATTCAGAGGTCAGCAGTGTCTCCATGTCACATTTAGTCTCAACTCAGCTTGCTCCGAACCCCAACAGAGGTGACATGAAAAACTGTGTCAGGTACAAGGCATGATCCTTGATGGAAACCAAAGCAACTGAGTATAGTAGAGCCCACTTCAGCTGAAACCACGTCATGGAAAAGCCCATTACAGATCTGGTCTCACCCTTGACTGGAAGTCTTATGTTACGTCATAAGTTATTGAAAGATGTACATGAACAGAACATCAGGTGTCAACGATTAACTATTTTTAAATAAAAAACAGAACAAGAGAAAAGGTCTGACGTTTTGGTAACTAAGTATTTGGTTTGTTCCAGGGTTTCAAAGAAGCAGACATCGTCCAGTACGCTACTCTGAGATCAACAAAACAGAGGGACAACACCTGGAGTGAATGTGTGTTCTCCCCCGTCAGTCAGTAGAACTAGAAATGTTTTGGTCTCTCTCAATCTTGAGCTCTGTTTGCTGATTGATTTCATGTTGCTGTGAACAAACTTTTGAAATGAACGCTCTTCTGTGACTTTACTTTTTATCTGACTGTAAATGTACAAAACAAGTTCTCCTTTTTCTATTTAGTTCAAAAGCTTTCAATCATTTTCAAATGGTTTCTTTATGTAGCTGTAAAACTATTTCTACATTTTATTGTGTGCTGTTGAAAGATGCAATATCTAAATTCTTACCCAACGAGTTCAAATAAAGGAAATAAAAAATGGGAATTTTTACTGTTTTTTTTGTTTGTTTATTTTTTAAATTAGGGGCACATTGTGTACCATGATGAGATCTCAAACGTTAACAAGCCGCCATCGCCACACCAGTTAAACTGAGAACACAGTTCAAACATCAGCATTTCTAAAATGTGTCCTCCAGCTCAAACACATATATTCAATGGATGGATTCAAAACACTCAGGAGATTTACCCTCCTAAGGAGCTCCTGAAATACTGTAGATTTCTGACATTTCCAATAGAAAATAAATGCTAGGGTGCTTGTTTGGTGGAGTGGTAAGCATCCAAGCACAGCCCATGGATATGCTTTTGCCAGCTCGGGTTGGAGTCCAACATGAGGCCAGTTTGCAGAATGTCCTCCCCAACTCTCTCTCACCCCCTTTCACAAGCCGACCCACTGTCTCTCTCTCACCTATCAATAAAGGCACAAAATGCCCAAAAAATAATCTTAAAAAAAAAAAAAAAAATCCTGTCTTCCTGTTGGTTTTACAGTGTGGGTCCAAGAAGCCAAGGAGTATGGCCAACAAAAAACATTTCAGCAAAATTATGAATGACAAACATAAAAAAACCAAACTGTCGAAGTTTTTACTTAACTACTTCTATAATGAGCTGAATAAAATGCAACACATATGAAGTTTAAAAAAAAACATTCAGTCCATCTAAATATAGAAAAATATACAGTTTTTAAAAAATTGCATTGGTGTATTAATAATGAAAATTACATTAATCATAATAACAGCAATAAAAATAGAATTGTAACCACAACAAAATATTACTATTATTAATAACTACTCATTTTTAATTGCACTTTAGTTACAGAACTAAAGTTCATTTACTGTCCACCACTGTGTATGATAACTGTGACACTTCAACTGAGGATCAGAAAGTAATCCTCAATTCAAGACATGGACCAGACATTAAAAAAACCTGCATGATTTTGTGCATGTTCATGAAGTAATATAAGTCACTGAAAACTAGAAGGGTTTTAATGACATAAATTATTGTGACCAAATGCAAGCAGTTCTCAAAAATGAATAATTACAACTGATTGATACCCTGACTGAGAAGGGCCATCGGCCTACAGCAGCTCGATGCAGTTCAGTAAGAAGAAAACACCTTCAAGAGCAGAAACACAGCAGAACCAAGTACAACAACAGAAGTGCTACAGGCCTGCAGGGGGGTCTGGAGCAACGAACATGTAGGAGGGACAAATGAGAGGGACTGTGTCAAACCAGCCACTCCTGAATGTGATGTACTCATATTTTTGAACTTTTATGGTAAATGTTCTGTGCAGAGTGAGAGGTGGATGAAAGGCAGAGTGAGAGACTTTATCATGTTCCTGTTTTCCTTTTACCATCAAAAGTGTGATTATAGGAGTCTTGCCTTCATGTTGGCTTGAAGAGGCCTCTTTTTCCAACATGAATGAACAGAATGTGTAATATTATTATCTCAAATAAAGGTCCATGATGCATGGCGCAGTTTATTTTGAGCCCTTTGGGCAGATATTAAATGAAATAAGATAATTTTCTTCCATTTGTACCTGATGAAACTGGTATCATTGTAAGAGGGACCACCTGGACTATATGTGCAAGAGTAATTGAGTACTTTTATGGTGTGCTTTTTGCTGAAGAACTATGTTGTGTACTTTGAAAAAAAATAACTCAAAAATTTGATGCAATATTACTATGCATTCTGTTCATTCATGTAGAAAAAGCAGACATCTTTGAGTCAACGTTGATGCAAGATCTCTTTATTTAATCCTTCACACTTTTGATGGTAAAGGGAAAACAGGAACATGATAAAGTCGCTCAGCCTGCCTGTCATCCACCTCTGACTTGGTACAGAGCATTTACCGTAACGCTTATAATGCATGAGCATTTCATATTTAGGAGCGGCTGCCTTGACCACTGCCTCTCTTCTCTGTCTCTCCCACACACTCTCCCTGGTCCAGACCCTTCTCCTGACCCAGAGCAATTCTGTTGGCTCTGCTGTATTTCTGCTCTAGCCGGTGCTTTCTGGGTTTGGTTGTTTTAGGTTTTGTTTGGTTCCTAACTTGAGGCGCGTTGCTGCTCATGAAGGTGTTTTCCTCTTATGAAACTGCGTCGACCTGTTGTAGGCCATATGCCCTTGTCAGCCACCGTAGATTAAAGACAGAATAAAACTGATATCTCTTTTTCTGCTGTTGTTGATGGATAAAAACATGAGTCACTTAAAAAGGTGAGGTATTTAAAACTTGGGGCTGCAGCTTCATGTGCTGTTTAACAGTGATGGCTTTATTGACCTTTTTGACCTTTTGCCCTCTGTGCTGGTCACATGACTGACAGCTATCAAATTTTAGTGATCAATCATGTCTCATGAAGTCTATATCATGTTAAAAAGCACCAATCAGTGTGTGAAGTCAATAATTAGATAGATTAGATACAATTTTTCATGCATGTATTCAGGTTAAACTGTTGAACTTCTCAAAGCACCACAGATAACTTCTTAAAAACAAAATATGAACACTGATGTAAAAGCTCATGTCTCTGTTTCTTCTGTTTTACTTCACCAACAAACGAGTTGAGCTCTCGTACCTTGGTGTATTCTCTGAGTGGACTTTTGATATTTGAGACCATCCTGATCGTCTTCATGGCCTTCTCATTGTACAAGATGTACAAAAGAATCCTCCTCTTATCTCAAGGTATGATAACTAACACTGTCTGAATCTCTCTGTGGTCATTAAGGACTGATTTTTGATGAAAGACATTTTTATGTTTCATGTTCAGAGGCACGAGCAGCTTCTTCCTCAACAAACCTGGAGGTAAGATCACCTCCTCTAATCATTTTTTTTTCATCTTTAACTTTCCTTGAGGTCCACATCATGACAGACTTCTCCATATTTTTTACAGGGTGATAGAGACACAGAGGACGTCTGTTACGCTGCTCTGGACGTCAAAATGAAAAACACCTCAAAAAGACAGAAGAGGACGACCAATGATGATTGTGTGTACGCCAGTGTAAAACTGTAGATGTTTAAATGTTTTATTTGACTTTAGTTTGATGGGATGTTGTGCCACTTTTTAAACAGCATGAGCCGAAAGAATCAAGTGTGTCATCTGATGTTTTCTCTCCTGTAAAGGTCTGAGTATTTTTGTGAATACATTTTGTGGGATTTAAGACTAAACATGTATATTATTTTGCCAAAATGTCCAGATAAATAAGCATTGCTCAGAACTTTTATCATACATGCTACAACAATTAGTAGCAGTACTAGGGCTGATCTTTAAGGGGGTTGGGGGTGCCTTTGTCTGAGAAACAAGATAGATTGAGTTTGAAATTGGAAAAGGAGAGAAAGGAAATTAAGGGAAGGAGCTGTCTACTGGACTCAAAGCTATTCTGTCTACTTAGGCTGGCAATAGTGATTTATGCCAGATTTTTGCCCTGAGTTTCCCCTCTCAGGGGATAAAGAAGGACAGATATTATTTCAGGCCTGTCACATCTAATCATTTGTCTAAATACTCCTCATATGTAACCAAATATGTACATATATATATTGATACATGTATGTATGTATATAGTCTGTAATATCTCAAATCATAAATATGAACTCTAGTTTGCGCTGCCTATGGTGTCATACTCACAGAAGGAGATGAGAGGAAGCAGACAATGAAGCATCACATCCTTAAATTATACCTTTTCAATTCAAAGACATGATAGCAAACATAACCTGAATGTGTCTCTTTATTTCACCAAGATTCCTTCCAAATTCTCCTCTTCCTTTTTATTTTGTTGCAAATCAGAACCAACCTGAAAACAGGCAGCTGAGGATGACAATATCATAGACTATCATGGCTATTTAGACAGAGAGGAAGACAGCATCGATGAATAAACAAGACGAGTGTGGCTCTATATGTTTAAGCTGACTGAAGACAACTGAGCATAGCAAGATTTGTACGACACCATTTGACATTGCAGTTTGATTGTTCAAGGTTGTTGTTGTTGTGGCCAGTCCCTCTCAAGGTTTCATGATGAAGATGACTATGGCATCCAGTTACCCTCTGCTAAACTAAGTGTCAGCCTTATCTGCATCAGTATAAAGTCTTACCTTCCATACAGCTTCTCTCTGTACAGAAACACAGCTGATCTCTGTCACTTTGGCTAATGTTTGTATTATATCATGGACCTCATGATCCTGACCCTCATATCCTGAACCATCCCTTGAATGCACAGCTTTAACAAGAGGAACATACACTCAGAAAACCTAAAAAAAAAAAAAAATGAATTGCCAACACAGGAGCATTAACTGCATCAAAAGAGAAGTTATACATCTGTAAATCCAGAAACACTGATGACTTACATCTCAAACAAATCCAAGACTGCAAAAGAGCAAAGCAGAAACATCCTGTTACCAAAGAAGTGAGCTCAAGAGCTACATGTTATCTGGTACATGTGGTCGTTTCTGAGGTTTCCTTAGTTTGATCTCTGGGTGGGATTTAGCCATGGTGTGAGAGAAAGGCATGAACAACAAGCAGACAGCTATGCGCCCAGCGTCTCACTATATTTCCTCTTTACATTCTAGTTCTATTCAGCCAATCAGATGCATTGTGGTCTACAAAGAGAGCAGAAGCTGTCAGTTCTCCTTCATTCACTGAGCACAATGACATCTCCAACATTTGTCCTCGTCCTCACATGTTTGGTCCTGGGGGAAATTGGTGAGTTGAGTTTCTGTTGCTCTGTTTCTAAGTCTGCATATGTTCACTTCTCATTCAATATTTTTCAATATTTCTGATGTTAAAATGTTTCAACATAAAACTTTTGTCTTTTCTTTCAGCCCAGAGAGTTGATCTGAAATCACCCTCATCAGTTCATCATGAGAGACGGCAAACTGGACAGACTCTGACTTTAACATGTGATCATGGTGACTTCAAGTGGGTGTATTGGTTTAAGCAAACTCTTGGAGAGGAACTAAAGATCATCTCTGCCAGGTATTACAAAAGTATACATAGTTTGTTTGGTGAATTCAAGAACAATTCACGCTTCACACTAGATGCTCAAGATGGAAAAAGTCTCCTCACAATCTCAGATTTACAGCTGTCAGATTCAGCCACTTATCACTGCATAGGTTGTGTAGGAATCATCGTAGAAATTCTGGCAACAGTAACTCTCAGTGTAGAAGGTTCTGGTTTGACCGTCCCAGCTTTGGTCCATCAGTCTGAATCTGAAGCCGTCCAGCATGGAGGCTCTGTGACTCTGAGCTGTACAGTCCACACTGGGGGCTGTGATGGAGGACACAGTGTTTACTGGTTCAAGGACTCTGAAGAATCTCATCCAGGACTCATTTACACCCATGGAGGCAGGAACCATCAGTGTGAGAGGAGACACACCACAGAAACAAACACCTGTGTCTACAACTTACCTCTGAGGAGCCTGAATGTTTCTCATGCTGGGACGTATTACTGCGCTGTTGTCTCATGTGGACACATTCTGTTTGGAAATGGGACCAGGCTGGACTTTGGAGGTGAGTGTCTTCTTACCAAGAATGTCCTGAATGATCAGAGGTGGACAAGGTGGACAACTTCAATACTTCAATAAAAGTATAGATCCCCCTGGTTGAATGCAATATTACTAAAGAAAAAGTACTGAAGTAATAATAACTTATGATAATACATTTATTTGAAAGCACTTTTAAAACACTGTGCTCTGACATACATACAGTGTAATATATTTTAAAAGAAGCACACGAACCAAGGCACGAAAGAGGAAATCTGGCAACAAAAAACATAAACATTTTAAAAAGCACTCAGAGATACTCAAACAATGTAAATAACCAATGCACAATAAAAACCTGATTAATTTGTCATGCAACCCCAGATATTGCAAGAACCCTGCATACTAAAATGAGACCACAAGGCCCAAAGATAAAAGACTAGAATAAAGTAAAATTAAACTAGAAGTGCAGCATGAGAGCAAACCCCCACAAAGGCATCTCTGACATTGTTAACAAAGTCATTATTGAAAATGGAAAACTGTCCTATTGCATGATGTTAACAAATCATCTGAACTAAAAAATGCTCAAAGAGCACAGACCTCCACCAAGGCAGTCTTTGGATCTTGATCCAGATCCAGACTTAAATGGTTTTCCACAGATTTCCATGATGTTAAACGGCATGAAATTTTCCACCACATTTCTGACATATTTAGCTGAGTTATTAGTGACATTACGAAATCTCCCCTTCTCGTCACTTTAGTAAATATCTAAAAAAAAAAAAATGACCAAGATCTGCATCGTTCTTTAAATCACCACCAAAATCCAGACTCTTTCTACTTTTGCCATGACCAACATTCCCAGAAAATCTCATTATAGTTGGTTGAGAACTTTTTGAGTTATCCTGAAACAGACAAACAAACAGATGAATGTGATTTATTCATATCCGCTTTAGGAGATATATAAAAAGAAGAGTAACTAAAAAATAATCAGCAAGGGGCAAACAGTATACATGATAACAAAAAAAAAACACAGTATATAGATGCAGCATAAAAATAACTAAAAAATGAATAAATCTGTAAAAAAAGAAATAACTAGAAATGTTCCATTCCAACAAACCTCCACCACGGCAATACTGACATTCTTAATGAAGATATGACTGAAAATTCAGAAAATTGCTAACAAATCCTTCAAAAAATCCTGAATCCAACTCCATCTTCAATTCACTACCAAAATATAATCCCTTCTCCCTTGTGCCATGAACAACGTTACCTATAATTTTAATCACAATCTGTCCTCGTCCTCACATGTTTGGTCCTGGGGGAAACTGGTGAATTGAGTTTCTGTTGCTCTGTTTCTAAGTCTGTACATGTTCACTTCTCATTATATATTTTTCAATATTTCTGATGTTAAAATGTTTTAACATAAAACTTTTGTCTTTTATTTCAGCCCAGAGAGTTGATCTGAAATCACTCTCATCAGTTCATCATGAGAGACGGCAAACTGGACAGACTCTGACTTTAACATGTGATCATCGTGACTCCGAGTGGATTTACTGGTTTAAGCAAACTCTTGGAGAGGAACTAAAGATCATCTCTGCCAGGTATTACAAAAGTAGTCATAGTTTGTTTGGTGAATTCAAGAACAATTCACGCCTCACACCAGATGGTCAAGATGGAAAAAGTCTCCTCACAATCTCAGATTTACAGCTGTCAGATTCAGCCACTTATCACTGCATAAGCTTTGAAGGAGTCAGGGTACAAATTCTGGAAACAGTAACTCTCAGTGTAGAAGGTTCTGGTTTGACCGTCCCAGCTTTGGTCCATCAGTCTGAATCTGAAGCCGTCCAGCATGGAGGCTCTGTGACTCTGAGCTGTACAGTCCACACTGGGGGCTGTGATGGAGGACACAGTGTTTACTGGTTCAAGGACTCTGAAGAATCTCATCCAGGACTCATTTACACCCATGGAGGCAGGAACCATCAGTGTGAGAGGAGACACACCACAGAAACAAACACCTGTGTCTACAACTTACCTCTGAGGAGCCTGAATGTTTCTCATGCTGGGACGTATTACTGCGCTGTTGTCTCATGTGGACACATTCTGTTTGGAGGTGGGACCAGGCTGGACTTTGGAGGTGAGTGTCTTCTTACCAAGAATGTCCTGAATGATCAGAGGTGGACAAGGTGCACCAGGTGAAATAACTTAAGATAACTTTCAGCAATAACTTCTGAGTGTGGTCTGCATAGTTGTGGTAGGACACATTATTACTTTCTATTACTCAAGGCAGCATGTAGAGGTCGAACACAAGGGGTCCCAGGATTGACCCTTGGGGCACCCCACAGGTCAAGGCCATGTGGTCTGAGACACAGTTACCAATTTCAACAAAGTACTTCCTGTCTTCTAGATAGGACTTCAACCAATTTAGGGCAGTGCCAGAGATGCCCACCCAGTCCTCTAGTCTCTGTAACAGGATCTCATGATCGACAGTGTCCAAAGCGACACTCAGATCTAGCAGGACTAAAACTGCGACTTTGCCTGCATCAGTGTTCAGCCGAATGTCATTTGTCACCTTGATAAGAGCGGTCTCAGTGCTGTGATGGGGTCTAAAACCTGACTGGAAAACATCACAGGAGTTGTTCATTAGGAGAAAGTCAGTAAGCTGTTGGTAAACACATTTTTCAAGGACTTTGCCTCAAAATGCCAGATTTGAGATGGGCTGGTAGTTGTTCAGTACTGTGGCATCGAGACTGCTCTTTTTTAGGAGAGACTTTATGACTGCAGTTTTCAAGGCCTTTGGGAATGTTCCAGATTGTAGTGACATGTTAACTATGTGAGCAAGTGGTGGTAACAAACTGCTCAGCACAGACTTTAGAAATCTAGTGGGTAACACATGGAGGTAGCATGTAGACATGTAGATAAATATTAAAAACTTAGCAAAATAACCCAGAGACAGAGGAAGTTCTCATATAACATATTAAAAACATTAAAAAAGCAAATCTGACAAACCCAAACAATAAAACTATCTAAAGCGCAATTTTAACCTGTTTTATTTGTCATAAAATTCCATGAAATACAGAAACCAGCTACATAAAATGAGACGAAGCTTTTAGACAAGAAAATGAAAAATGATAAAAAACAATACATATATGTATGTATATATACATATATATATATATATATATATATATATATATATATATATATATATATATATATATATATATATATATATATATATATATATATACATATATATATACACACACACACACATATATATATTTTAAAGAGTTTGACACAGTAAGTGATAGCAGCTTTCAGAAGACATAAAAGCAAAAGCAAGACATAAGAAAAGACTAAAATTTTAAAAACTGAAATCATAAAAAAAGATAAAATGGTAACACTTTCTATGAAGCCTCTGTTTTTAATGCCTTGTTAGTGAATTGTAGCATGTTAAAAAAAATAAATAAATAACAAACATAAAAAAATTAATTGCAATTTTAAAAATCCATAATTCTTTAAACAATGAGTATTGCTAACTGTCAGTGTTCAAAATTATAGATTTATAGAACAAAGTTTTGGTCTTTGACTCAGCAAAGATGGAACAAATTGGGACCCCAAATACATGGGAGGATGTTCAGAGGTGAATTTATTACAGAATTCATCATAATGAGGCAACACCAATCCGGGGATCTTTGTCCAGCAGGACAGTCAGACTTTGTTGTCAGGGACTAAAGCAGTGAAAGTTTGCTCACTCAATACAGACCCAACATAAAAGAGAACAGAAGTTTGTTCATTTTAATCATGTACTTTTCTTTATGTTATGTTGTTTGCTGCTAAAATTAGTGTATGCACAAAGTTACCTTATTTGAAAGCAGAGAGAGCAAAGAGTTTAACAACTATTTTCATTAAAACACTGCAGTGTAATAATCACAGTTCCAACTGTCTTACTGAAAAGTACTTTTGGTAAAATGGTAAATGGACTTGAGATTATAAAGCGTTTCTCTAGTCTTTTTGACGACTCAAAGCAGCTTCACACTGCAGGTCAGATCAACACAGTCACACCCATTCACTCTCAGGGCTCTAATTTCCTGGCGCAACTCAAAGTGGCAGAGGGTGACCCGCGTAGTGGTAATTTTGTCTGGTGCACCGGTAGACAAAAATTGACAATTTGGTAGACCGGCTGCGCCGAGATGGGTGTGACGGCGCACCAGGGGGAGGTGTCGAAACATTCAGCTTGGCACAGTGACAATTTCGTGCCAAAAAACAGCACAGAAGGTGCGCTGAAAGCCTGCCAGCTCCAACCTGGTCTATTCTCAGTGCACCCCGTGCAGTGGTAATTTGGCTGACAGGCACACAGTGCACACATGTCACCAAAACCTCACAGGCAGGTATCCAGAGTGTCAGGCACATTTCAATGCAATAAACAATCACAGCAACCGCTATTTAAAGTAACCGTCTGAACCAGCACATACATTTGTATCTATATTAATTGTCCCGTCACATCTGATGTCAGATCAGAGACGTTTGTCATAACTAACGAGTTCATATCTCTCAGCCAACCACAAACAGCCACATCATCCGATACGGAGTATCCGGCTTCTCTCATCTCATGAAATTAAATAGAAAAGAAAAAAGAGAGAGACACCCGCTGAATAAATGTCAGTCACTCTGTGTCTTAAGGATTTACCTGTGATTGCCCATATTTCTCTGTTTTCATCTTCATTCTTAATGTGATCTAAAAAGATGGAGTACATTATTGCATGGAGGATGAGGAGGAGTATTTTTTCACCAAAGGTTCTGCTATTTGGCGATGACAGACCAGGAATGCAGGTGGATCACAAGCATGATGAATGGATTAGCCTGCTGCTGTGTTTAAATGTAATTATCCCTTAATTTTGTACTCCTATTATGACACAGGGACAGATCACATCTACATCTACATCTAGTTACGTTGACACGCATCGTGTCCTCCGATGCGCGGCCCGGTGGCCCTTGCGCTCTCCCAGCTGCTACAAAAGTGACAGCGGCTCTGAACTTTAAATGCGCCACCGAGGTGAAATTGTCACTGCTCCTCGCCCGCGGCGCATTTAAAGGAGAGGAGAGGCGTTCATTTCATTGGTCAAGATTACACTCAACTGTGTTAAACCCACTCATGCCTCCTCTCCTCCCTCTCTGCCACTTGCGCCGGTAGGAGAGACGGAGGCATGGGTGCGCCTGCCTGCAAAAGACTGCGCAGTGCACAAAACTTGCAAAATGCCCTGGACACACCGCGTTGGTGCAGCGCAAGCGCGGCACAGGGCAGGTGAGCCCCGCCTGCGCCTGGTCTACGAAATTAGAGCCCTCACAGTCACTGTCTGATGTTTGGCGTTTCTTGGTCAGTGGTCCATCAGTATCACTGAACACTTTCACATTTTGTACCCATTTACACACCACTGATGCAGCAGTGGGAACAACTTGGGGTTAAGCTTCTTGCTTCTGCCTCCAAATAATCAGAATCAGGTGTTCCAATCACTTCCATGGCCACAGGTGTATAAAATCATCACCCAGGCATGCAGACTGCTTTTACAAACATTTGTGAAAGAATGGGGCTCTCAGGAAGCTCGTGAGTTCCAGTGTGGTACAGTGATAGGACCCACTTGCAGCAGCTAGTTGTGGAAAATTCCTCGCTGCTAAATACTTAAATAAACTGTCAGTGATATTGTAACAAATTGAAGCGACTGGGAACAGACAGCAACTCAGCCATGAAGTGATAGTCAATGTAAACTGATGGAGGCAGGGTCAGTGATACTAAGGTGCATCAAGAAGGTCGCCAACTTTCTGCAGAGCTAATGGCTCAGACCTCCAACATTCATGTGGCCTTCAGATTAGCTCAAGAACAGTGCATAGAGAGCTTCATGGAATGGGTTTCCTATGGCCCAGCAGCTGCATCCAAGCGATACATCACCAAGTGCAATGCAAAGAGTTGGATGCAGTGGTATAAAGCACGCCGCCACTGGACTCTAGAGCAGTGGAGACGCGCTCTCTGGAGTGACGAATCGCGCTTCTCCATCTGGCAATCTGATGGATGAGTCTGGGTTTGGCGTTTGCCAGGAGAACAATACTTGTGGGACTGCATGGTGCCAAGTGTAAAGTTTGGTGGAGTGGGGACTATGGTGTGGGGTTGTTTTTCAGGGGCTGGGCTTGGCCCCTTAGTTCCAGCGAAAGGAACTCTGAATGCTTCAGCATACCAAGACATTTTGGACAATTCCATGCTCCCAACTTTGTGGGAACAGTTTGGAGCTGGCCCCTTCCTCTTCCAACATGACTGTGCACCAGTGCACAAAGCAAGGTCCATAAAGACGTGGATGACAGAGTCTGGTGTGGAAGAACTTGACTGGCTTGCACAGAGTCCTGACCTCAACCTGATAGAACACCTTTGGGATGAATTAGAGCAGAGACTGAGAGCCAGGCCTTCTTGTCCAACATCAGTGTGTGACTTCACAAATGCGCTTCTGGAAGAATGGTCAAAAACTCCCATAAACACACTCCTAAACCTTGTGGACAGCCTTCCCAGAAGAGTTGAAGCTGTTATAGCAGCAAAGGGTGGACCGATGTCATATTGAACCCAATGGATTAGGAATGGGATGTCACTTAAGTTCATATGCGAGTCAAGGCAGGTGAGCGAATACTTTTGGCTATATATATATATACATACACATATATATATGTACATATATAGCTCATTTCATGCATTAGGTGTTTTTTATCATTGATCTGATTATATTCAGATGTTTTTTTAAGTAATTTGGTGATCGTATTGATTTGATAGAGGTATCATAAAATTATGTACCAAATATGATACAGCAGGCGTTAAAGGTTTAAGTTACTTCTTTAAATACAATACTGCACTGAATCTTTGAAACTGATTTCATGTTTGGAATTTTAATCAAAAATTCTTGTATATTTTAGCTTTTGTTTTACCTCACCATTTTTCTTGTTTTCTCTTTGTTTAAACTCTATTGTACTTCATCTTTCTTGGTTTTATTCATACTTGATAACACTTTGAGCTGCCTTAATGTTGAAAGGTTCCACACAAACAAACTTGTTTAGCCTTGAAATCATGACAGTGATTATCCATGAATGCCCAGACCATAAATTTGCCCTTATCATATTTCTCTGTTGAATAAATATTTATTAAAGGTCAGTTCCTTGAGACAAGACATCTCACTTTTAAGAGGGTCCTCCTCTCTAAATGGTAGTAAAAGTAATTTGTTAAGGTGGTATTATTAATAAAAACCATGAATAGAGAGATTGTTCTGATATTGACATTAACAGCTTTGTGATGTTGGTGGTCATGGCTACAATAACATATGTGTGATATAGAAGGATAGTTTATTTGTCATTGTGCCGCAGGTTTCACAATGACGACCTGGTGGTACAGCGGAAACTTCTGTATCTTTGGCCTGATGGAAACAGGGTGAACAGGATGTGGCTGAGCTGTGTGTGGTCCTCACCTTGACTGGTTCTCTGTTATGTTGATTTCAGGAACTTAAAACTGCTCACTGCTCCACCTCAGCTCCACTGATGCAGACAGGGTTGTGTCTTTCCTCCTTTTTTCTCAAATCAACTATCAGCTCTTTGGTTTTCCTGATGTGATGTGTGATGTGGAGCAAGAAGTTGTTTTCTGTGCACTGTTACACAAGATGTTTGATTCCTTTGGATATGAAATCTCATCATTGTTGAAAAACCAGCCAATGATCGTGGTGTCATGTGTGAACTTTGCATTAGAGTTCTCTCCATGTTGGGGGGCAGTTGTGGGTGTACAGTGTGAACAGGAGTGGGCTGAGCACACAGCCCTGGGGGGCTCCAATGTTGTAAGCTAGAGTGGAGGAGGAGAGACTCCTGATCTGCACTGACTCATTGTAAATGCTTCCTCAAGTCGAGTCGAGTCTGCAGATGAATCTGTTTGTAATATTTTTATTTTTGAATGAAGTTGTTTGAGGTTATAAAGTTTCTCTCATGTTGTCACTGTCAAGTCTCCACCAAGTGCTGCGTTGTGAGTGATTTTGCTCACTGGAGACTCACAAAGTTAGTAATTAAAATGCCAGGCACAAACATAACAGCTGCTTTAGATCCAAAAAGATGATTTTTGTGCCCTTCTTTATTGCACCAAATATTGTGATTTTTCTTGATGATGCTGGCTTCGTCTCGAGGTGTCGGTCCAGTCTGTAAAGCTGAGCTTGAGCTCCGTGCATCTCCCCTCATTAAACATCATAGAGCCTCTCTGTTTCATCTAAAGGGCCTCAGCAAAGCTAATGTTTACAATCTGATCTTTATAATTTCACTTTGTCATGGTGGACACAGCAGTCCTCAGTGTCCCTCACACATACTGCTCTCTCTCCCTCGCTCTGAGGAGCAGAGGGTGTGTGCAGATGTCATGTAGCAGGTTCCTGCAGAGATAAGGAGGTCATGATCATGACCGCTCCTCAGAGTCATTCCAGTCATTTTAGTCAGACAGCCCATGAACAAGTAAAAGCTGGCTTGCGAACCATTTTGGGTCGTGACCCAAACTTTGGGAAAGGCTG
Source organism: Cetoscarus ocellatus (assembly GCA_037902135.1). Classification (NCBI taxonomy): domain Eukaryota; kingdom Metazoa; phylum Chordata; class Actinopteri; order Labriformes; family Labridae; genus Cetoscarus; species Cetoscarus ocellatus. The sequence continues at coordinate 252,839 of JBAMNC010001467.1, read as the reverse complement.
TTCTAGACCATGAGATGTTAAAGTGAGTTTAGTTTAAAGTCTTGGTCAAAGGAAAATAAATGTAAGAAACATTCAACCTTTAAAAACTTAAGTGACATAAATGGATGACTTGATAATTATTTATTACCATAAATACAAAAACATATGAAAAAATACATAAAACATGTAGTCCTGTGTTTCACTGATTTCTAAATCTTTTTAAACTAAACATAATCAATGTTACGGTTTACAAAATGACTTTAAGATATTTTGTGAAGTGAGCTTTGTATAAAATTGTGTTTTCTTTGTCATTCCTACTTTAGCTTCTAACAAAACAATGTTTTTCTGTCAGTGTGTAAACTTACAGATGCAGATGAGTGCTGGGCAAAACGACTAAGTGGTCTCCACTGTCACAGAAAGTGGTGCTGCCTTGGCAGAATGAGAGACTGACTGAAAACATTCTGAAGTAGAGCACACACATACATTTTGGTACTTCAAACCACAGCGATATAAACAAATGTGGTGAAACAGAAAACAGACTCTTTTGCGCTGTATGAGCAGTCGCTTTGCTTCCATGTGTCAATCAAAATATTGAAACTGGGCATGTGCATATATATAGATTATTTCATTTAGTGAATTTTTCGGGGGAAAAGCCTCAAAGAAGTGAGTCGTAAATGAGATAAGAAAAGAAGACATGTCTATCTTCTTAATGTAGAAACAATCATGTCTCCTTGGAGGGAACACACAAGCACTCATGGGTAAATGACGAAGGTCACAAGACACAAATAAAGTCTATCTATATCTCTCCTGGAGCCACCACCTTACCGCGGTGGAGGGGTTTGCGTACCCCAATGACCCCAGGAGCTATGTTGTCGGGGGCTTTATGCCCTTGGTAGGGTCACCCAAGGCAAACAGGTTCTGGGGGCGGGGTCAGACAAAGCGTGGCTTGAAGACCATTATGGAGAAAAACTTTATTGGATCCCAGTTTCCCTTGCCCGGACGCGGGTTACCGGGGCCCCACCCTGGAGCCAGACCTGGGGATGGGGCTCGATGGCGAGTGTCTGGTGGCCGGGCCTGCGCCCATGGGGCCCGGCCGGGCACAGCCCGAAAAGGCAACGTGGGACCCCCCTCCCATAGGCTCACCACCCGTGGAAGGGGCCAAGGTGGTCGGGTGCAATGTGAGCTGGGTGGCAGCCAAAGGTGGGGACCCTGGCGGTCCAATCCCCGGCTGCAGAAGCTAGCTCTAGGGACGTGGAACGTCACTTCTCTGGTGGGGAAGGAGCCTGAGCTGGTGTGCGAGGTCGAGCGGTTCCGACTAGATATAGTCGGACTCACCTCGACACATAGCTTGGGCTCTGGAACCAGTCCTCTTGAGAGGGGCTGGACTCTCTTCCACTCTGGAGTTGCCGATGGCGAGAGGCGCCGGGCAGGGGTAGCAGTACTTATTGCTCCCAGGCTCAGCGCCTGTATGTTGGGGTTTACCCCAGTAAGCGAGAGGGTAGCCTCCCTCCGCCTTCGGGTGGAGGGACGGAACCTGACTGTCGTTTGTGTTTATGCACCAAACGGCAGTCCAGAGTATCCACCTTTTTTAGACTCCCTAGAGGGGGTGCTGGAGAGTGCCCCTTCTGGGGACTCCCTCGTTCTTCTGGGGGACTTCAACGCTCACATCGGCAACGACAGTGCGACCTGGAGGGGCGTGATTGGGAGGAACGGCCCCCCCGATCTGAACCCGAGTGGTGCTTTGTTACTGGACTTCTGTGCTCGTCACAGACTGTCCATAACAAACACCATGTTCAAACATAAGGGTGTCCATATGTGCACTTGGCACCAGGACACCCTAGGCCGCAGTTCGATGATCGACTTTGTAGTCATATCATCGGACTTGCGGCCGCATGTTTTGGACACTCGGGTGAAGAGAGGGGCGGAGCTGTCAACTGATCACCACCTGGTGGTGAGTTGGCTCCGATGGTGGGAGAGGATGCCCGTCAGACCTGGCAGGCCCAAGCGTGTTGTGCGGGTCTGCTGGGAACGGCTGGCAGAGTTTCCCACCAGAAAGAGTTTCAACTCCCACCTCCGGGCGAAGTTCGACCATGTGGTGGGGGAGGCAGGGGACATTGAGTCCGAGTGGGCCTTGTTCCGGGCCTCTATTGTTGAGGCGGCTGATCGGAGCTGTGGCCGTAAGGTCGTCGGTGCCTGTCGTGGCGGCAACACCCGAACCCGCTGGTGGACACCGGCGGTGAGGGATGCCGTCAAGCTGAAGAAGGAGTCCTATCGGGCCTTTTTGGCCAGTGGGACTCCGGAGGCAGCTGACAGGTACCGGCAGGCCAAGCGGAATGCAGCTTCGGTGGTTGCCAAGGCAAAAACCCGGGCATGGGAGGAGTTCGGTGAGGCCATGGAGAACGACTTCCGGACGGCTTCGAAGAGATTCTGGACCACCATCCGGCGTCTCAGGAGGGGGAAGCAGTGTGCTGTCAACACCGTCTATGGTGGGGATGGCGCGCTGTTGACCTCGACTCGGGACGTCCTGGATCGGTGGAAAGAATACTTCGAAGACCTCCTCAATCCTACCAGTGCGGAAGTAGACCTAGGGGACTCTGTGGTGGACTCTGCTATCTCAGGAGCTGAGGTCGCCGAGGTGGTCAAAAAGCTCCTCGGTGGCAGGGCTCCGGGGGTGGACGAGATCCGTCCGGAGTTTCTCAAGGCTCTGGATGTTGTAGGGCTGTCATGGCTGACACGACTCTGCAACATCGCGTGGACATCGGGGGCAGTACCACTGGATTGGCAGACTGGGGTGGTGGTTCCCCTTTTCAAGAAAGGGGACCGGAGGGTGTGCTCCAACTACAGGGGGATCACACTCCTCAGCCTCCCTGGGAAGGTCTATTCAGGGGTACTGGAGAGGAGGGTCCGCCGGATTGTCGAACCTCGGATTCAGGGGGAGCAATGTGGTTTTCGTCCTGGCCGTGGAACTATTGACCAGCTCTATACCCTCCACAGGGTCCTCGAGGGTGCATGGGAGTTTGCCCAACCAGTCTACATGTGTTTTGTGGACCTGGAGAAGGCTTTCGACCGTGTTCCTCGTGGGGTTCTGTGGGGGGTGCTCCGGGAGTATGGGGTAGCAGACACCCTGATACGGGCTGTTTGTTCTCTGTATGACCGGTGCCAGAGCCTGGTCCGCATTTCCGGCAGTACATCAGAACCGTTTCCAGTGAGGGTTGGACTCCGCCAGGGCTGCCCTTTGTCACCGATTCTGTTCATTACTTTTATGGACAGAATTTCTAGGCGCAGCCAGGGTGTTGAGGGGTTCCGGTTCGGTGACCTCAGGATCAGGTTGCTGCTTTTTGCAGATGATGTGGTCCTGTTGGCTTCGTCAGACCGAGACCTACAGCTCTCACTGGATCGGTTCACAGCTGAGTGTGAAGCGGCTGGGATGAGAATCAGCACCTCCAAATCCGAGTCCATGGTCCTCACCTGGGGGAGGGTGGAGTGCCCTCTCCGGGTCGGGGATGAGATTCTACCCCAAGTGGAGGAGTTCAAGTATCTCGGGGTCTTGTTCACGAGCGGAGGAAGGATGGACCGGGAGATCGACAGGCGGATCGGTGCGGCGTCGGCAGTGATGTGGACTCTACACCGGTCCGTCATGATAAAAAGGGAACTGAGCCGCAAGGCAAAGCTCTCGATTTACCACTCGATCTTCACTCCTATCCTCACATATGGTCACGAGCTTTGGGTCGTGACCGAAAAAACACGATCCCGAGTACAAGCGGCCGAAATGAGTTTCCTTCGCAGGGTGTCCGGACTCTCCCTTAGAGACAGGGTCAGAAGCTCGGTCATCCGGGAGGGGCTCGGAGTAGAGCCGCTGCTCCTCCGCGTTGAGAGGAGCCAGATGAAGTGGCTCGGGCATCTGGTTAGGATGCCTCCTGGACGCCTCCCTGGTGAGGTGTTCCGGGCACGTCCCACTGGTAGGCGGCCCCGGGGAAGACCCAGGACACGCTGGAGGGACTATGTCTCTCAGCTGGCCTGGGAACGTCTCGGGATCCCCCGGGAGGAGCTGGACGAAGTAGCTGGGGAGAGGGAAGTCTGGGCTTCCCTGCTCAGGCTGCTGCCCCCGCGACCCGACTATGGATAAGCGGAAGAAGATGGATGGATGGATGGATCTATATCTCTGCCTCAAGGTGGACCACTCCTCACAAATGGTTGAGGAAACACTGTTTGCTGATCTTTGATGGTAATTGTTCTTGTTGGAATAGAAGTTGGGGGAACTTCAGCATCATTTAAAAAGGGTAAAATCATCTTTTATTGATTTGTTAAGTCTCCTAAAATGTGCATAACCACTCTGTGTGTCTCTCTATCTGCAGATGATAAGAACTTTCTCCAATCACTTGTTTACATCTTAAGTAGAGGTCTGGTGTTCACCAGCACCCTGGTTGTTGCCCTGATCATCTCAGTGTGCATGAGGAACAACAGAAGCTGCAAATGTTCAGGTCAGTGTTCCTGATCTTGTCTTACAGATGGTATTTCTTTATAACTGCTCTTAAATAAGGAGCCTTTCCTGTTTCATTACAGACTCTCAAAGAGAGGAAGCATCCACCACGACAACTGTAGCGGTGAGAGTTTTCACACATTCAGCTTTTAAAGTGTCAAAGTGACAACAACAGGATAAAAAAATCACAAACTGGGCAGAGAGGTTGAATATTTCGCCACATTCTAATGCATCAGTAAGAGTGTTATAGATGAACAGTAGGTATGATATTCAAGGCCACAGATATTAGAACAACCTCATGAAACTCTTGACCTTTACTCAGATAATCCAGTTTAAGTCTACATTAAGACTGCACTGTTCAAAAGACAAATTCAAAGGTCGGTTTCACTCAAAACCCATTTGGTTCAAACACCGTACTGTGGATGAAATAACTGAGCTCTGGTCTTCCTGAAAACACGAGGTCTTGGTTTGTTTCCAAGTGAACTACAGTTCGGTTTGTGGGTGTAAAAGCCATCTGAATCAAACAAGAAACAAACAAGGTACCCAAACAAAAAAGCAGTGCACTGTGACTTGAATTTTGCCAAATGTCCCATCAGTAAGCATGCTAATGTAGCATTCACTGACAATATCAGGCAGAGTATGGCTAATGCTAGCATTGCTTGCACCACAAGCCTGCAGTTATATTAAGGACTAAAGGACTACAAGTCTGTGGACATTGCACTGGACAGTATACAAGTTTCACTTGGCACAGCCTGAATGCACTTTTGTCTTTACTTTATGTCTCATTGTTATGCCTGTCTAGGGGTGGCCAAGACACTTACCTCCTTTGCTTTTTCCATGAATTTGCATCGAAGCAGCAGTGACCAGATCTCCTTGGGCCAGATTAAAACAGCTGCAATTCTCTTGAATCAAATTCAGATTCATGAAATGGGGGAACAAGAGCAATGTACCTGCTTATATCAAACGCTTGAGAGACAGAATAAACACTCTGGTTTACTGATACTGGGGTGGAGGCCGAAGGTGCTCCTCACTCGGACTCCAAGACCCTGATTCTGAGGTGCATGGACTGCACCTCTAGCTGCTTATTCTAGTGAAGCAGCAGCCTCCGCTGCTTTCACCTCCTCCACAGGTGATTTAGCCTTTCAGAAACAGGAGGGAGCTGATGTACCTCACCCTTCTCAACCAACTTGTCACAGAGAATCTGTTTGATTTCTGACTTTTGAGTGTGAGTCTCAACACAGCTGGATTTGAACGCCGACAGAGGTGATAAGAAAAACTGTGCCAGGTACAAGGCATGATCCCTGATGGAAACCCAAACAACTGAGTAAAGCTGAGCCAAGATGAGCTGATACCATGTCATGGAAAAGCCCCATAACAGATTTGGTGGTCTCACTGGCAACAAAACAAAACTCTCTCTGTGTGAAACTTCTGGCTGGTTTTTGTCCATATTCTGTTAAAATGTTCAACATTACCTTTGACTGGAAGTCTTATGCTACATCATAAGTTTTTGTAAGATGAACCTGAACAGAACACCAGTTATCAACAATGACCTATTTTATAAATAAAAAAAACAGAACAAGAAAAAAGCCTCACATTTTGGTAACTAAATATTTGGTTTGTTCCAGGGTTTCCAAGAAGCAAACATCGTCCAGTACGCTACTTTGAGATCAAGAAAACAGATGGACAACACCTGGAGTGAATGTGTGTTCTCCACAGTCAGGCAGTAGAACTGGAAATGTTTTGGTCTCTTTCAAACTTGAGCTCTGTTTGCTGTTTGATTCCATGTTGTTTTGAACAAGCCTCCGCCAAAAAATAAATGCTCTGCTGTGACTTTACTTTTTTATCTGACTGTAAATGTACAAAACAAATACTCCTTTTTCTATTTAGTTTAGAAGCTGTCAATCATTTTCAAATGGTTTCTTTATGTATCTGTAAAACTATTTCTACATTATATATTATGCTGTTAAAAGATGAAATATCTAAGTGCTTATCCAATGAGTTCAAATAAAGGAAATAAAAAACCTCTTTGTGTTTTTGTGTTTAAAGCAAGAGGAAAATTGTGTCTCTATTTCAGCAACATTGTTATCCAGTATACCTTAAAGAGCTCATGTTATGCTTTGTTAAGTTTTATATGACAGGAATATAAGACCAGCACAACAGGGAGATTTCTCTGACACAAACAACAGTGAAGTGGACATACAGTCTCGCACAAACACACAATGACACAGCATCTACCCCTTGAACAACACTGTGAGTGTTTACAGCATGTTTCCTCCTCTAAAAGAGACATAAAAATAAGTGTGACTGCTTTGTAGAACATCAGATTATGCCTCCCTTACACTATAGATGACTTTACAGAGTTTTTCATAAGACTTTATTAGCACTGTAGTCTAACACGGTCTAACATTTAAGGACAAACTGTCCACAGTTCTCTGGGTTTTTAGTCTCAGACTCAGATTTTAAAAAGACTGAAATCATTAAGGGTCACTAACTGCATGATTTGTTTCCATGACAACAGCTTTAGACACACACTTGTAAGTTTGGCATTATTCAAAGGAGACAACATCTGGATGAAAGAAGGGTATTTTATGAAAGACTTTGTCAAATTGAGGGAATTTTGGCTGTTTCTTTAGTTAGAGGCACATTGTGTGCCACAGGGCTCTAAAGTTTTGGTTTCAGGTCAGAGTGAGATTGTTGCTGGCTTGGGTGGAGGTGGGGGGACGATGTGCAGGCCTTTGGGTGACAGTTTATGAAGGATTCAAATTTCAGATATGTCATCAACCATCTATATGCACTTATCCAATTCTAAAATAAAAATTGGGCGAATTAGTAGTCAGGTGCTTTTTTGCCACCACAATTACCTAATGAGTCTTATTTTTACTTTGTGATGTTAGTTTAATATATCAAGTAATGATGCAACATAATAATAGAAATTATTATTGTTCTGTGGATTATTATTTACCTCCAAAGTTTGATCATGCTCTTTCAAACTGAAAACGTGCAATTTTGATGTTAATTATAGCCAAACATTTGTCTAAGTATAACTATTAACTAATTCAACATTGATGATTTTGTTTTAATGTGATGTCTGGTAACCACAGTTTGTAAGTCAATGTGATTGGACTTTGCTTTACTGTTTAATTGTAGGTGTGGAGGAGGAATAAGACAAAGACCCCTAAAACATTTAAAAATCATTAAAAAGACCTTAAAATCAATCCTAAAACACACAGGGAGCCAATGCAGTGATTTTAAAACCGGTGTTATATGTGCTCGCCTTCTGGTCTTTATCAGCACACGTGCCGCTGAGTTCTTCAACAGCTGTAAACTTGAGATGTTTCTTTTTGGAAGACCAGAAAGCAGGGCATTACAATAGTCTACGCGACTGGAGATAAAAGCATGCATTAGCGTCTCTGTGTTAGCCCGGGAGAGAAAGGGGCGGACTCTGGCTATTTTCTTTAAATGATAAAGTCCTGTTTTCGTTACGTTTTTAATATGTGGAATAAAGTTGAGCTCAGAGTCAAAAATGATGCCCAGATTTTTCACCTGATTGGATGGGATTAAAGACAGGGTTTAGAGTTTTGATAAAAGTTTCTCTCCCTGACTCTTAGGATCAATAATTAAAACCTCAGTCTTGTCCTGGTTGAGCGGTAGGAAGTTTTCTGATAAAAGTTTCTCTCCCTGACTCTTAGGATCAATAATTAAAACCTCAGTCTTGTCCTGGTTGAGCGGTAGGAAGTTTTCTGCTATCCAGGATTTAATGTCTAAAATACAATTTGAAAGGGCATCAATCGGCAATGTGTCATCAGGAGACATGGATATGTACAGCTGTGTATCATCAGCATAACTGTGTAACGTGATACCATGCCTCCTGATGACGTCTCCCAGTGGAAGCATGTACAAGTTAAAGTGTGGAACGGTTATTTAAAAAATCATTCAACTGAATAAAAACAAGTTTGTCTAAAATTTTGCTAAAAATGGTAAGTTGGACACTGGCCTGTAGTTATTAAGAACATTAAGATCTAAATTGTTCTTTTTCAGAAGGGGTCTCACTACTGCTGTTTTAAAGGCAGCAGGGAAAGAGCCCGTCTGAAGGGAACGATCACTATATTTAAGAGCTCGACTTTAAGGAATCCATAAAGCGTTTCAAAAAGTGATGTGGGAATTGGGTCTAAAAGGCAGGTTGTTGATTTTACTTGAGAGAAAACTCTACCAAGCATCTCAGCATCAACCAGTGCAAAACTACCCAGTGTTTCCTCAGGTAAAAACAAGCTTTCTAATGTATTAGAAACAGTATTTTGATTAGATTAAGTAGAGGGTCTTATAAAATCTATTTTACCCCTGAAGTGGTCTGCAAAGCCTCCACAAAGAGAGTCCGAAGGAGTGATTTGGTATCTGTCAAAAACGGGGTTGATTAAAAGATCGATGTGTCAAAGAGGATTTTTGGGTTATTTTTATGAACAGTAATTATGTTGGTGAAATAGCTAGTTCTTGCATGCCTCAGAGCATTGTTGTATGTTTTTAGTCGTTCACAGTGTATCTGATAATGGGCTCTAATTTCATAGACCAGGTGCAGGCGGGGCGCACCTGCCCTGCGCCACGCTTGTGCCACGCCAAAAGGGTGTCCAGGGCATTTTGCAAGTTTCGTGCACTGCGCAGTCTGGCACCTCCGTCTCTCCTACCAGCGCACATAGCAGAGAGGGGGGAGATTAGACTTGAGTGGGTTTAACACAGCAGAGTATGATCTTCACCAATCAAATGAACGCCTCTCCTCACCTTTAATGCGCCGTGGGCGAGTTGCAGTGACAATTTCACCTCAGTGGAGAAGAAGGTCAGAGCCACTGTCACTTTTGCAGCAGCTGGGAGAGCGCAGGGGCCACCGGGCCGCGCATCGGAGGACACGATGCGCGTCACCTATTGGACCACCTCACGGGACAGATGTTATCTGTTCCTGTGTCATGATATGAGTACAAAATTAAGTGATAATTATATTTAAACACAGCAGCAGGCTAATCCATTCATCATGCTTGTGATCCACCTGCATTACTGGTCTGTCATCGCCAAATAGCAAAACCTTTGATGAAATTATATCTCCTCCTCATCCTCCTTGCAATAATGTACTCCATCTTTTTAGATCACGTTACGAATAAAGATTAAAACAGAGAAATATGGGCAAACGCAGGTAAATCCTTAAGACACCGAGTGACTTACATTTATTCAGCGAGCGTCTCTCTCTTTTTTCTTTACTGTTGAATTTCATGAGATGAGAGAAGCCGGATACTCCGTATCAGATGATTTGTGGTTGGCTTGAGAGATATGAACTTGTTAGTTATGACAAACGTCTCTGATCTGACATCAGATGTGACAGGGCAGTTAATATAGATACAAATGTGCTGGTTCAGACGGTTACATTAAATAGTGGTGCCTGACACTCTGGATACCTGCCTGTGAGGTTTTGGTGACGTGTGCGCACTGTGCGCCTGTCAGCCAAATTACCACTGCCTGGGGTGCGCCTCGTCTGCGCCGAGAATAGACCAGGTTGGAGCTGGCGGGCTTTCAGCGCACCTTCCGCGTGTTTTTTTGGCACCAAATTGTCACTACGGCAAGCTGAATCTGTGGACACCTCCCCCTGGTGAGCTGTCACACCCATCTCGGCACAGCAGGTCTACCAAATTGCCAAATGGCTGGGCACGGTGGTGCGCCGGACAAAATTACCACTGCGCGGGGTGCGCCAGGCTGCGCCACCCTGCGCCACCCTGAGTTGCACCAGGAACTTAGAGCCCCACGAATAGTTATCTTATTTTTCCTCCATCTCCGTTCAGCTTCCCTGCAATTTCTTTTCAGTTTTTTGATTTCTTCATTTCTCCACAGGGGTGTGCGCTTAGGCAGTACTTTTTTTATGGTCAGTGGAGTTACGAGATAAAGTGATGATTCTAATTTATTTATGAAATGTTCAATGATAAAATCACAAGATGCAGGTGTAGCAGCTGGGGGATGCTTACCCAAGGTTTCAATAAAATTTGCAGCCACTTCTGAGGTAAAATAGCGTTTCCTGACAGTTTGTACCGAGGTCTCCAGTTGAATAAAACTGGTGATATTAAAAAACACACATAATGGTCCAACACACCCAAGTCAACAACAGAGGACACGCTAGCTGACAGGCCATAACTGAGGACTAAATCCAGGATGTGCCCTAAAATCAGGTCGTGGATGATAAAAGATTTGTTTAAAAGGGAGCGAACATTTAAAAGTGCCATGTTGATGGCGACAGGTGACTTACAGACTGTATAGGTGGACTGTTGATGTTTTGGGAGAGGTCTGAGCTTATTCAAGTTCACAGAGTGAACATGTTTGGGTCTGGTTACGGAATGCTGAGTGATGATAACAGGAACTGATGAATGGTTAGTGAAAGCAGTGGGCCCAAGACCGGTATTGTCTGTGTCGGGGGTGGAACTAAAAACATAGGAAGTGGGACCTGGGGGACATAATTTAGTGAGGGACAGGTCAGTCGGTGCATGTTTGGGGTGATGGGAGGAGAGTGTGGGTTGTATGTGTTGTACACCATATGACAGGTTGGCAGACAGCACGCGGGTCCCAGCTCTGTTCAGGTGGAGGCCGTCTGAACTAAAAAGACTTCTCCTCTCCCAAAAGACATTAAAGTTGTCAATGAAGCCGACATTGTGGGTGCTGCAGGCTGAGGAGAGCCAGGTGTTCACAGGTGGGGGTGGGGCTGGAGATAAAAACACTCAGCTGGTGCTGTAGGAGTTTGTTAAAAAGCTGCGTAAAGTCACGCTTTAAAGCTCAGACTGTTGTCTGGGGGTGTCGTTGGTGCCCACGTGAATGATGACCCTGTTCACCTGCAGACAAGAGCCCAGGATGCCCGAGATTATCTCCGTTATTTCAGAGACTGTGGCGCCAGGAGAACACAGGGTGAACGCCCCCCTCAGACAGGACGTTCCTGATGAGGGAATCCCCGATGACGAGTGTGGTGGCCTGTTGTTTGAGGGTGCAGCTGGCTCGGCGAACCCTTCATCCCCCTCAGGCCCTCGGGGTGAGGACACCTCCTGTGCCATCGCACCGCATCCCTGAGGAGCTGCTTTCGCTGGGCCGAGGGGCGGGAGGATGGAGGCGAGCGGCCTGGTGCTGGATGTCCATCCACTGGGGCACTGGCAGCCCTGAGTAGGGGGAAGGCTGTGGTGTCTGTCAGCAGGGGCACAGTGTCTGTCGGACGAGAGCATCGGGATCAGCAGGGCCCCGGACCATTGGCTCGGCACTCATGGATAGAGCCGAGTATTTGTTGGTGAGGGGGATGCCGATGGAGGGGGAAGCCCGCACGGAGCCCCGCCAGGAGCCCTCCTCCGACTGCGGACCACCACCTTGGACCAGGGAGCCCCACCGCCCGGAGTAGAGCAGGAGGGCCGCTGACAGGTGGAGGAGGAAGGTTCCCAGATGACAGTGTCCCTCAGTGCAGCGGTAGCACTATGCTGTTATAGCTCACCAGTCTGCGTGGTCTCCAACCAGCTGGACAGCGCCGGGAGCCGAGACCTGAAGGTGGTCAGCAGTGAGTCCTTCCTCTGCAGCTCGTCTGATAGCCATCCAATGTCCTCAAGAAGATCAGCAATGTTTTTCTGGGCTATTTTGAGCTGGCGTCCTACCTCTGCAGGTAAGGAAGCGTTCATAGCGATAACCTCCATAGTTGCCATGTTTGAATGGTAGCGCACTCGGTATAAGAGTAATATCCAAAAGTCCAATGACTAAAACCTTTCATCCAGTAAAAGCATAAGTTAAAAGTAGCCCTATGCCCAAGGCCAAATGTGTAAAAAGCATTCAGAACCTTTAAAAACTGGATAAAAATGGCAGCTCTGCTGTGTGTCTGCTGTGTGTCTGCTCTGGCAGAAATAGGAAGTCTTGCATGCCTGTACAAGAATTTCAAGTGCTGGAACAACCACTTCCTGTTTCATGGCAGAAGAAAACTTGCCGATGCCAAAGTTTGCCCTACCAAATAGGAATTATTGACAACAACTGAGAAAAATTGGCCCCACTGACCCCTCCCATGAGCTGTCACCTTATCACAGTGGAGGGGTTTGTGTGTCCCAATGATCCCAGAAGCTATGTTGTCAGGGGCTTTATGTCCCTAGCAGGGACACCCAAGGCAAACAGTTCCAGGGGGAGGGGCCAGACAAAGTGTGGCTCAAAGACCATAATGACGAATTACAAAAATGGTTTCCAGTTTGCCTAGCCCAGACATAGGCTACCAGAGTCCCGCCCCGAGCCAGGCCTGGGGGTAGGGCTTATTGGCAAAAATCTGGTAGCTGGGCCTATGCCCATGGGGCCTTGTTGGGCACAGCCCGAAAAGGCAACATGGGACCCTCCTCAGTTCCGAAAGCTGGCTCTAGGGATGTGGAATGTCACCCTCTGATGGGGAAGTAGTCTGAGCTGGTGCACAAGGTTAAGAGTTTCCGACTAGATGTAGTCGGACTCACCTCAACTCATAGCTTGGGCTCTGGAACCAGTCCTCTCGAGAGGGGTTGGACTCTCTTCCACTCTGGAGTTGCTGATGGTGAGAAACGTCGGGCAGGAGTGACAGTACTTGTTGGCCCTATACTCAGTGCCTGTACGTTGGGGTTTACCCCGGTGGAAGAGAGGGTAGCCTCCCTCTGCCTTCAGGTGGGGGTACGAAACCTGCCTTTTCGTTCTGCTTATGCATCAAACAGCACCTCAGAGTATCCACCCTTTCTGGATTCCTAGAGGGGCTGCTGGAGATTGCCCCTTCTGGGGATTCCCTCGTTCTGCTGGGGGACTTAAGTCAGAACCAGAATCAGAATCAGAAATACTTTATTAATCCCCAAGGGGGAATTCGATTGTTTCAGTTGCTCTTATACACAGTATAGCAGTTGAAAATAACAGATTAGGACATTAGAATAGACAGTAGCAATGAGAAAAAAAAAAGATAAAATAAATACAAGTAAAACTGAAAACAAATGAAAAGACCATAAAAATTACGTAAGCAGGTTGCAACGTGCAGAGTCTTTAAGCAGTATAAAACTTCCTTATGAAGGAAAATAAGTAAAATAAGTAAGTAAAATTAAGTGGACATGAGGCTCCGAATGAGGTGGAGGTATACGCAGTATTAACAATTAACAATATTTACACTAAAAATGTAAATGTATTCATGACAGCACCATTTGTCCGAAGATTTACTTATCAACAATATCACAGGAGTAAAAACAGTAAGAGTTTATTCTCCAGGACCTGACGGAGCAGTGATTTTAGAGGGAGGAGTTATAAAGTCTGATGGCCACAGGCAGGAATGACTTTCTGTGGCGCTCTGTGGTGCATCGTGGGGGGATGAGTCTCGCACTGAATGTGATCCTGTGTCTGTCCAGCACGCTGTGGGGGGGGGGGGGGGGGTGTTGTCCATGATGTCCTGCAGCATGGACAGCATCCTCCTCTATGACACCTCTGTCAGAGAGTCCAGCTGCACCCCCACAACATCACTGGCCTTACGGATCAGTTTGTTGAGCTTGTTGGCATCCGCTACCCTGAGCCTGCTGCCCCAGTACACAACAGCGTACAGGATAGCACTGGCCACCACAGACTCGTAGAACATCCTCAGCATCGTCCTGCAGATGTTAAAGGACCTCAGCCTCCTCAGGAAGTAGAGGCGGCTCAGGCCCTTCTTGTAGACGGCCTCGGTGTTCCTGGTCCAGTCCAGTTTGTAATCCAAAAATACTCCCAAGTATTTGTACTCCTCCACGATGTCCACCTGGACCCCCTGGATGGAAACAGGGGCCACTGGAGCTTTTGTCCTCCTCAGATCCACGACCAGCTCCTTGGTCTTTGTCACATTGAGCTGTAGGTGGTTCTGCTCACACCATGTGACAAAGTCCCCCACCACAGCCCTGTACTCCTCCTAATTACCCTTGCTAATACACGACAGCTGAGTCATCAGAAAATTTCTGAAGGTGGCAGGAGTCGGTGGTGTACAGGGTAAAGAGGAAGGGGGACAGGACTGTCCCCTGGGGAGCCCCTGTATTGCTGACCACCCTGTCAGACACACAGTGCTGCAGACGAACATACTGTGGTCTGCCAGTCAGGTAGTCAACAATCCAGGACACCAGAGGAGCCTCCATTCCCATCGCTGTCAGCTTCTCCCCCAGTATGGACGGTCTGATGGTGTCAAAGGCACTGGAGAAGTAAAAAAAAAATGACTCTCACAGTGCTGTCAGGCCTGTCCAGATGGGCGTAGACCTTATACGTCGTCACGGGGCTCGCGGAGGGGGGGAGGTAAACAGCCACTAGGATGGTAAGAGAAATCTCCCGGGGTCAATAATAAGGTCGGAGTCCCACAGCTAACAGTTCTATATCCGGGCTACAGATGCGTTTCTTCACCATGATGTGACCGGGATGACACCACTTGTTGTTTACAAGAACGGCAAGTCCCCTGCCCTTTCTCTTACCGCTCTCGGTGACATCCCGGTTGGCCCGTACAGTGTGGAAGCCGGTGATGGAGACGTTAAAGTCAGGAGTCTCCGGCTGCAGCCACGTCTCTGTGAAGCACATCAGGCTGCAGGTACGATACTCCATCTGACTCCTGACCAGCGCTGTCAGCTTGTCCATCTGATTCCCCAGGGACCTCACATTTCCCATGATGGGAGAGGGGAGACTCGGCTTGTAACTCCTCTTCATAAGCCTCCGTCGTCTCAGTCCCACTCTTTTCCCTTGCAGCTTTTTTCCTCCTCTACACCCCCTGTGTTGTTTTCTCCTTATGTCCACGAGCATACATGGCTGTATGTCTGGTGTTGAGATTGCTGAGCCGTCCGGCTGCAGCGCGATCAGCTGTTCCCTGCAGTAAACAAAGTGGGGCTGCAGCGGTACGGTAGTCCGAGTGTGCGATACTGGTCCCATGATTAAAAGTTATAGAATGAGAAAAAATACTCTCTTTTAGGGCAAAGTGAGAGAGCATCACTTCACAAGTTAAATCAGGAAAAAAACAAACAAGAGGTAGTAAAAGTAGTCTTTTTCCAAGAAAAGACAGAAAACTATTAGGAGCAACTTCCACAGGCTGCTTGTGCTGTTAACGCATGCACACTAAGTGCTCACATAGGCAATGACAGTTAGACCTGGAGAGGTGTGATTGGGAGGAACGCCCCCTGCCCCCAATCTGAACCTGAGTGGTGCTTTGTCATTGGACTTCTGTGCTCATCACAGATTGTCCATAACAAACACCATGTTCAAGCATAAGGGTGTGAACTTGGCACCAGGACACCCAAGGCTGCAGTTCGATGGTTGACTTTGTGGTTATGTCATTATACTTGCAGGCAGCATATCTTGGACAGGCGTTGGAGGGAGGGGTGGAGGTGCCAACTGATCACCACCTTGTTGCCGAGTTGGCTCTGATGGTGGGGGAGGGTGCCGGTCAGACTTGGTAGACCCAAACTTGTTGTGCTGGTCTGCAGGCAACATCAGGCAGAGTCTCCCATCAGAAAGAGCTTCAACTCCCACCTTAGGAAGAGCTTTGACCATGTCCAGGGGGAGGCAGGAGACACTGGGTCCGAGTGGGCCCTGTTCCGTGCCTCCATTGTTGAGGTGGCCAATCGGAGCTGTGGCCATAAGGTGGGTGGTGCCTGTTGTGGTGGCAACACCTGAACCCGCTGGTGGACACCAGCAGAGCTGTCAACACTGTCTATGGTGGGGATGGTGCGCTGCTGACCTCAATTTGGGACGTTGTTGATCAGTGGAAGGAATACACGTCTTCCAGTGTGGAAGCAGACCTGGGGGACTCTGTGGTGGGCTCTCCTATCTCTGGGGCTGAGGTCACCGAGGTGGTCAAAAAAGTCCTCGGTGGCAGGGCTCCTGGGCTGGATGAGATATGCCCAAAGTTCCTCAAGGCCCTGAATGTTGTGGGGCTGTTGTGGTTGACACGACTCTGAAACATCGCCTGGACATCGGGGACGGTGACCCTGGATTGGCAGACTGGGTTGGTGGTCTCCCTTTCCAAGACGGGGGAAAAAGTGTGCTTCAACTATAGGTGATCACACTCCTCAGCCTCCCTGGTAAGGTCAATATGGGGGTACTGAAGAGGAGGGTTGGCCGGATAGTCGGACCTCAGATTCAGAAGGAGCAATGTGGCTTTCGTCCCAGCTGTGAAACTGTGGACCAGCTTCATACCCTCCGTAGGATGCTTGAGGGTGTGTGGGAGTTTGCATAACCAGTCTATTTGCGTTGTGGACTTGGAGAAGGCATTTGACCGTGTCCCTCGTGGAGTCCTGTTGGGGATGCTCCGGGAGTATCGGGTACTGGACTCCCTAAAACGGGCCATCCATTTCCTGTATGACCGGTGCCAGAGCCTGGTCCGCATTGCCGGCAGTAAGTCGGGCTCGTTATCAGTGAGGGATGGACTCTGCCAGGGCTGCCCTTTGTCACCGATTCTGTTCATAACTTTTATGGACAGAATTTTTAGGCAAGGCCAGGGTGTTGAGGGGGTCCGGCTGAGTGACCTCAGGTTGCTGCTCTTTCAGATGATGTGGTCCTGTTGGCTTCATCAGACAGTGACCTGCAGCTCTCGAGGGATCAGTTTCAGCTGAGTGTGAAGCTCCTGGGATGAGAATCAGCACCTCCAAATCTGAGTCCAAGGTCCTCAACCGGAAAAGATTAGGTGCCCTCTCGGTGTCAGGGATGAGATTCTGCCCCAAGTGGAGGAGTTCAAGTATCCCGGGTCTTGTTCATGAGTGAGGGAAGGATGCAGCATGAGAATGACAGGTGGATCAGTGCAGCGTCCACAGTGATGCAGACTCTGAACAGGTCCATCGTGGTAAAGAGGGAGCTGAGCCAAAGGTAAAGGTCTGAATTTACTGGTTGATCTTTGTTTCTTTCTCAGGTTGTGGGTAGTGACCTAAAGAACAAGATCGCGGGTACAAACGGCCAAAATGTGTTTCTTCCATAGGATGTCGGGCTGTTCCCTTAGACATTGGGTGAGAAGCTCGGTCATCCAGGAGGGGTTGAGAGGAGGAGCGTTGAGAGGAGCCAGATGAGGTGGCTCGGGCATCTAATTAGGATGCCCCCCCCGGACACCTCCTTGGTTACCTGTTTCGGGCCCTCCAGCGTGTCCTTGGGGAAGACCCAGGACACGCTGGAGGGACTATGTCTCTCAGCTGGCGTGTGAATGTGGGAAGTGCTGGGCAAAGTGGCTGGGGAGAGAGAAATCTTGGCTTCCTTGCTGAGGCTGCTGCCCCTGCGACCCAACCACAGATAAGCGGAAGAAGGTTCATGGATGGATGGCCCTAATGTCTTTGTTGAAGATCTCATAGAGCCGCATCTGCTCTCGAAATGTAATCTTTCTTCATAAAACCTACTTTTGCTGCTTTTTCCTTAAATACAGAAAGATGGTGCTATTGAGGTAACTCCTGACATTCACACCTTGGATTCACACCAAAAATCTCTGGATAGCATACACCTCTCTTTGCTCGCTTTTTCATACACTTTGGAGGAGGTCCAAAAATATACAGTTTGCAAAGTTCAGCAAAAACTATCAAGCTCTTGTAGCCACTTGGCTGCTCAGGCCGTAATGAGTTCAACCTTGTGAAGAATCAATATTTGTGCATATTTAAGGGAAATAACCCAAAAAATCTTAAAGGGATAGCTTTGGATTTTTGATGTGAGGTTATCAATGGCATAAGGAGTTTTGAAAGGGAATGAGATCAACTCTGACACAAACTGGGTCTTTGTATTACTGCAGATGGGGAAACCAACTCTGAGTAGTTAGTAGAAGTAGTAGAAGTAGGTGAGTAGTAGAAGTCACAAAACAGAAGGACTGCATGCTACATTCCATTCTTTACAACAACTTACTTTTCCACTAGTACTAGTATCAAAACTTTCTCTATTGTGGTACTTCTGTCATTATTGTGGCTTATCTTCTCCTAAAGATCTTTATATTTTGCTAAGATTTCATCCATATCTACATCAATATGAAGCCCTACCTTTCATGCAGGTTCTTTCTGTACAGAAGCAGACCCTATCTCCATCACTTAGGCTAATATTTGTACTATTATCATGAACCAAATACAACCAGACTTAAAAAATCCTGAACCAACCCCTGAATGCACATCCTACAAAGAACATGCTAATGTTCAAAAAACCTGAAAACATAAACTCTTGCCAGGACAGAAGCATTAACAGCATTGAAAGAGAAGTTATATATTTGTAAATTAAGAAACACTGATGACTGTCATCTCAAACAAATCCAAGATTGCAAAAGAGCAAAAGAGAAACACACTGCTAACAAAGAGTTGAGCTCAAGAGCTACATGTTTGTCAGGTACATGTGGTCAATTCTGAGGTTATTTTTAGTATAAGCTCTGGGTGGGATTTGATCATCGTGTGAGAAAAAGGGTTGAACAACAAACACACTGCTCTATGCTAATCATTTCACTGTGTTTCCTATGAAAGCTCTACCTCTAGCAGCAAATCAGATGCAGCGTGGTCTACAAAGAGAGCAGAAGCTGTCAGTTCTCCTTCATTCACTGAGCACAATGACATCTCCAACATTTGTCCTCGTCCTCACATGTTTGGTCCTGGGGGAAATTGGTGAGTTGAGTTTCTGTTGCTCTGTTTCTAAGTGTGCATATGTTAACTTCTCATTCAATATTTTTCAATATTTCTGATGTTACAATGTTTCAACATAAAACTTTTGTCTTTATTTCAGCCCAGAGAGTTGATCTGAAATCATCCTCATCAGTTCATCATGAGAGACGACATACTGAAGAGACTCTGACTTTAACATGTGATCACAGTGACTCCACGTGGGTTTATTGGTTTAAGCAAACTCTTGGAGAGGAACTAAAGCTCATCTCTGCCAGAAATTACAATAAATTTCATAGTTTGTATGGTGAATTCAAGAATGATCCACGCTTCACACTGGATGCTCTAGATGGAAAAAATCACCTCACAATCTCAGATTTACAGCCAGCAGATTCAGCCACTTATCACTGTATAACCTGTGATAATGTCTTGGTAGAAATTCTGGCAACAGTAACTCTCAGTGTGGAAGGTTCTGGTTTGACCGTCCCAGCTTTGGTCCATCAGTCTGAATCTGAAGCCGTCCAGCATGGAGGCTCTGTGACTCTGAGCTGTACAGTCCACACTGGGGGCTGTGATGGAGGACACAGTGTTTACTGGTTCAAGGACTCTGAAGAATCTCATCCAGGACTCATTTACACCCATGGAGGCAGGAACCATCAGTGTGAGAGGAGACACACCACAGAAACAAACACCTGTGTCTACAACTTACCTCTGAGGAGCCTGAATGTTTCTCATGCTGGGACGTATTACTGCGCTGTTGTCTCATGTGGACACATTCTGTTTGGAGGTGGGACCAGGCTGGATTTTGGAGGTGAGTGTCTTCTTACCAAGAATGTCCTGAATGATCAGAGGTGGACAAGGTGGACAACTTCAGCATTTGAGTAAAAGTATAAATGCTGCTGGTCAAATATTAGTCCAAGATTGCTCAGCGAAGTTTTTACCTGAGTAATAGTACTGTAATTAAAATAACATATAGCAATAACTTTATTAGTTTGACATTTTTACTAGCAAACGTGTAAAAAGTGCTATGAAAAACTGTACATGCAGATAAATATATAAAAACTAAGTACACTAACCCAGACACAAAGAAAATGCTCTAACAACATACGTAAAAATGTAAAAAAAAAAAAAAAAAGCAAAAATAACAACACTCAAACAATAAACTAACTAAAGCACAATTATAACCTGTTTAATTTGTTACAAAATCCCAGGAAATTTTACAACCCTGCTATATAAAATAAGACAAAGCTTTAAGAAGAAATTACAATATTAAATGCAATAAAAAATGATAAAATATTATAAAACCAAATATATTAAAGTGTTTTTGACAGTGCGTGATAGCAGCTTCAAGAGGAAATGAAAACAATAGAAAGACATTAAAAGTTAAATACTGACATTTAAAAAGACAGAACAAATAAAACTAAAACAATTACAAAACATAAAATGTTAACACTTTCTATGAAGTCCCTAATTTTTAATGCAGGATAA
Source organism: Cetoscarus ocellatus (assembly GCA_037902135.1). Lineage (NCBI taxonomy): Eukaryota > Metazoa > Chordata > Actinopteri > Labriformes > Labridae > Cetoscarus > Cetoscarus ocellatus. The sequence continues at coordinate 232,316 of JBAMNC010001467.1, read as the reverse complement.
CACATTATAAGAATGTTTATTATACTTATAATAATATAAACTGGTGTTAATTTATAATTATTATCATTATATACAAGTGGATATAATGAACTATGTACATTTTTAAAGTGAATCATAATGTGCATATACCTCTGTGCAATTAAAAAAAATGCATACAGCTTCATAACCACGAATTTGGACGAGCATTTTGTTTTGCATTTACTTTGCTAACTGTCAGTGTTCAAAATTCTAGATTTACACCAAAAACAATTTTCAGAAAAGTGATTTGTATATACACCAACATTCATTTTAGTATTCAAGTTTTTATTCTCAAATTACCTCTATTTTCTGATCTTGAACAGTCTCAGTTTTATGTTTTACATTTCTTTAAAAAATGTCTTTGGGAATCTCATTACAGGTATATAACATTAGCAATATGACATTATGACAGTATCATGTTTTGAATTTCAGCAATGACTTGACATGCTGATCATGAAAAAAAAAATAAATGTAATAAAATGTAATAAATGAGTTATTTCCTTTTATTGCCTTTAACATATCCTATTTTTTCATAATTTACTTAGAACACCTAATGACCACTCATGTGACAAAATCTTATTGTAATGGATTATTTTAGTGTTCACAGTGTGATTAAATTTATTAGAAGAATGCAAGTCTCAATAAAATCCATTCTTTTAAACACAGTGAATGATCTGCACATATGTTTAATCAACACCTAATACTTAACTAACTTAACTGTTTTTAGTTGTATTGTTCTGAAGGATTATGTTATGATGTCATATAGCTTTAAGCGTGACTGCAGCTCAATACGCTAATTGTGCATATAAGTCATTACAAACACTGTTTTATATTGCCTTATGGTAACAACTGCTAAACAACTATGATTATACAGCATTATGAGTGCAGTATGACTCGACCTAATACAGTAATACCTTATAAACATGCTTACAATGCATTATTAAGAGGAGCTTCATACAAAGTGTCACTCATAAAATCGTAAAGAATAAAAGGGGAGCCTGAAAAACAACGAACTCAGAGTGCACCAAGAGTAAAAACCTCTGCTGAGGCTTTTCTCAAATTCTTAGCTGAGTCATTAGCAAAACTGATGAGTATCGCCATGATGACTAATTCTTTTAAAAATTCTTGGATCTCCATCCAGATTCAGATCATCACCAAAATATAATCACCTGTCCCTTGTGCGATGACCAACATGCCCTGAACATTTCGTCAAAATCTGAGACACCTTTTGTGTTGTCGTGCTGAGAGACAGACGGACAGATAGACAAATAAAGCTGGCAAAAACATAACTTCTCTGCGGACGTTAAAATTCCTGTATTGACACACAGATTTGGATCACCACTTAAAGTCTATTCAGTCTCCCATTATTCCATGAACAATCTTCCCTTAAAATTTAATCAAAATCTGTCGATTACTTATCAGAGGTATTGGCCAAAATGTGACGAACTGACCAAACAAACAAACAAACAAAAAAAAAAAATTAAAAAATACTTTAAAAATTCCTGGAACAGCATACGGATTCTGATCACCACCTAAATCTTTACACTTCTTCTATGTAACATGACCAGCATTCACAGATAATTTCACCACAAGCTTTTGAGTACTTTAGAGTTATCTCTCAGACAGACAAAATGACAAATGACGGCAAACATAAAATTTCCTTAGAGGGAGCAAAATATGAAATAATATAAAACAACATGACATTGATTAAAATGAAAAAAAAAAATCTTTGTAACCTCACCTTACGTATAAGAATAAAGGCTCTTGTCTCTGTTTCTTCTGTTTCACTTCACCAACAGACGAGCTGAGCTCTCGTACCTTGCTGTATTCTCAGAGTGGACTTTTGATAATTGAGACCATCCTGATCGTCTTCATGGCCTTCTCATTGTACAAGATGTACAAAAGAATCCTCCTCTTATCTCAAGGTATGATAACTAACACTGTCTGAATCTCTCTGTGGTCATTAAGGACTGATTTTTGATGAAAGACATTTTTATGTTTCATGTTCAGAGGCACGAGCAGCTCCTTCAACAACAAACCTGGAGGTAAGATCACCTCCTCTAATCATTTTCTTTACATCATTCAACTTTCCTCGAGGTCCACATCATGACAGACTGTCCATATTTTTTACAGGGTGATAGAGACGCAGAGGACGTCTGTTACGCTGCTCTGGACGTCAAAATGAAAAACACCTCAAGAAGACAGAAAAATAAGACCAATGATGATTGTGTGTACTCCAGTGTAAAACTGTAGATGTTTAAATGTTTTTTTTGACTTTAGTTTGACGGGATGTTGTGCCACTTTTTTAACAGCATGAGCTTCATGAATCAAGTTTGTCATCTAATGTTTATTTTCCTGTAAAGGTTTTGTGTACAAATGTGCAATTTAAGACAGAACATGTATATTATTTTGCAAAAGTGACCCCTTAACTTAACTATGCTTTTACTATTTACTATTTACTAAACTATTACTTTGAGAAGCCATTTTATGCCAGAGTTTGCCCTGAGTACCCCCTCTCAGGAACCAGAAGGTTGGATGTAATCTGACGCTTGCCACTGCCACCATCAATTTGTCCGAACAATCTTTCAGCACTACTGCCAATGTGACTATTTCACTGCGTCCACATAGCCAGGGGCCTCTCAAGTCTCAAATCTAAAGTAAAGACTGTAGATTGTGCTGCCTATGGTGTCATACTAACAAAAGTAGATGAGAGGAAGCAGACCAGGAAGTCTCACATCCTTATATTATTGTTTTTAAAGTCACATACAGTACATAGAAACATACATAAACACAATGTTACTGTCTTTTTAGCCATGATTCCATCCATAGTCGTCTCTAGTTGAATTATTTTCATTGCAAACCAGAACTAACACGAGGACAGCAAGCTAAAGTCAATGGTGGTCAGGAGCATTATGTAATTGGTGGGAGTGTGTATTAGCAAGGATCTGGTGTTACAGATTATGCGAGATCTTAAGATGAAATACTGTATATTCAAATCATAGATGCAGCCACTTCAACTTTCCCCTCCCAGCATAATGCCAGCTTAGATCCAGCCAGTTACCAGCATCCAGCCCATGAGAGTCAAAATAAGGTTTTGCTTGGAGGTTTTTCCCTCAATTTCTGTACTTGGTGGAAGCATCTAATCAGGATGCCTCCAGGACGTCTCCCTGGTGAGGTGTTCTGGGCACGTCCTTCTGGTAGGAGACCTCAAGGAAGACCCAGGACACGTGGCAGAGACTATGTCTCTCAGATGGCCTGGAAACGCTTCGGGATCCCCTGGGAAGAGCTGGACGAAGTATCTGGGGAGAGGAAAGTCCAGGCTGCATGACCTAACCACGGATAAGCGGAAGGCAACGGTACGGTACATCAAGAACATTAGAAATTATCCAAAAGACGACTGAATAACTTCATACATAAAAGGGAAATCTCTTTAACTATTTAAATCTCCAGTGAACGGCAGGTGACTGTTATGATAGACCTCCTTATGTCATGATACTGCAGCTCTGTTGTATTTTGTATGCTATTTTCCTTGTGTTCCTTGTTTAGACCTCTTGTCTGTTGTGTTTCCTGTTTTAGTGTCATGATCCTGCTCTTTTTTTTAGTTAAGTTATCCTTTTTGTGTTCATGTTTTCTGTCCTGTCTTGTGTTTCCTGTTTTATTTTGAAATCCCTCTGTTCCATCTGGTGTTTCCTGTCCTCCCCTCTGTGTGCCTCTGATTATGATTCCCTCCACCTGTGTGATTGTCTCACTTGTGTTGATTACTCCCCAGTGTATTTAGTCTTCCTGTCCCCCCTTGTTGTTGTGGGTTCATTCGTCTTCATGTCACAGCCTCTGCGTAAGTTTAGTGGTTTTAATTTGTCTGTTTTTTGTTGAACTTTTCAGGGACGTTGATTTGTATTTTTTGAGTTTCGCTCCTAGTGTTTTCTGTCTTTGTTTTCCTGGTTTGATTTGGTACTTTGTTAAAGATTTTGTTTTGTGTTATGGATATTTTGGAATTTTTTTAAATCTTATTTTTTTCAGTTTAAAATAAAACCTTTTGATTATCTGCATGTGTGTCTCAGAGTTTACTGTTGTTACAAGTCCTGATACTTACTGTGCATCAGATAACTGTGGTCTTAAAGCACAACAATACTTGGCTCTATTGTCAGGAGATGGTTCCACCAAAAGCCTCATAAATACTCCACTTTTGGGGTAAAGCTACTCAAAAGACATTTGCTTGACTAGACGCCAACCATCTTTTTCAACCCTCCTTACTAGACCCAATGTGTCAGGAATGGCAGAGACTGGCACTTCAGAGATCTCTTCACTAGTATTAGATTTGTATTGTTTGAGCAACTGACTGAAAAGTTTAGTCTCCCAAAGTCTCACTTTTTTAGGTATCTACAAAAATGACACTTCCTCTGCTGTCAGATACCAAACTTCCCTCAGACACCTGATGGTGACATTGCCGATACACTTCTATATTTAAAATGATCATGCAAAGGTTTGATCTCCACTATCTACAATACACTGCTAGGCATAAGGCAGGCCCCACTCAACAACAATAAAATCTGAACTGAATCTGACCTTGTCTGAGGACATATGGGACACCATTTTTAAGTTGCTTGTTGCAATTCAAAGTTGTACACAGGACCCAGATATCCAAATCAAAATTGTCTCATTATTACCCAGATGTAGATCCCTGTTGTGACAAATGTAAGAGAGAAGAGGCTTCACGTATTCACATGTTTTGGACATGTCCTAGCTTGGAGAAATCCTGGAGGGAAGTCTTCCAAACTTTATCCCTAATTGAACATGGAACCCAACCCTCTGATTGGTCTTTCTGGCACCACAGACGACGTCGATGTGTGCCTAACCCCTGCCAAACACAGAACTCTGTCTTTTGCTTCTCTCTTGGCCAGACATGCAATATTGCTGGGGTGGAAGGATGCTCCATCCATGCTCAGTGGTTTAGAGATGTTGTGACTTGTTCAAACCTTGAAAAATGACATTACTTAATTTGTAACTCAGAAAAAAAGTTTCAGAAAGCATTGAAAGCGTTCAGGCATTTAAGTGGGCAGCCCCAGGTCCTTCGGATTTCTCGTGGTTTTGTTCAGGCACTGATGCGGGCAGCTTGGTGTCATAAAGTTGTAGTGAGAGCAGAAATTACTGGGAATGTCTTCAGAGGAGTCTTTAAAGTATATTTAAGTTGGCTTTGATGGTTTCTTGAGGAAGTAAGTGTAGTGTTAGATGGCGGGTTATATTTAATGAGTTTGTTTTATTTGAACGTCTCAGGTGTTGCATAGTTGTCCATGTGACAGAGAGGAGCATATTCCTTTATATTACACTGCTAATGCCACATAGCAGGATGAATGCTGTAGTTATGTCTGGTAGACATTTTTCCTGATTTGTGCCTTCTGCTTATTATTATATCCTGAAATACCATACACTGTCAGCTCATAGGGCTCTAATTTCCTGGCGCAACTCAGGGTGGAGCAGCCTGGCGCACCCCGCGCAGTGGTAATTTCGTCCGGCGCACCGCTGTGAACAGCCAATTTGGCAATTTGGTAGACCGGCTGCGCCGAGATGGGTGTGACGGCGCACCAGGGGGAGGTGTCGAAAGATTCAGCTGGGCACAGTGACAATTTTGTGCCAAAAAACCACGCGGAAGGTGCGCTGAAAGCCCGCCAGCTCCAACCTGGTCTATTCTCGGCGCAGGCGAGGCGCACTTGGGGCAGTGGTAATTTGGCTGACAGGCGCACAGTGCGCACACTTCACCAAAACCTCACAGGCAGGTATCCACAGTGCCAGGCACATTTCAATGCAATAAACAATCACAGCAACCACTATTTAATGTAACCGTCTGAACCAGCACATACATTTGTATCTATTTTAATTGTCCCGTCACATCTGACATTTGACATAACTAACGAGTTCACATCTCTCAGTCAACCACAAACAGCCACATCCTCCGATACGGAGTATCCGCTTCTCTCATCTCATGAAATTCAAAAGAAAAGAAAAAAGAGAGAGATGCTCACTGAATAAATGTAAGTTGCTCGGTGTCTTAAGGATTTACCTGTGATTGCCCATATTTCTCTGTTTTAATCTTTATTCATAACGTGATCTAAAAAGATGGAGTACATTATTGCCAGGAGGATGAGGAGGAGATATAATTTAACCTAAGGCGCTGCTATTTGGCGATGACAGACCAGGAATGCAAATGGATCACAAGCATGATGAATGGATTAGCCTGCTGCTGTGTTTAAATGTAATTATCACTTAATTTTGTACTCCTATTATGACACAGGAGCAGGCGCCCCGCCTGCACCTGGTCTACGAAATAAGAGCCCATACTGTTGAGGTGCTGATCAGTTACTGTTTGACTCCATGTCATTTATCGCTTCATACTCTTCGTTCATTATTCTCCACACTTCATAACGTTGTTGTATTGCTGCTAAAGGAGAGATGAAAGAAGCTTAACTGTGAACTATGCGTACTGAAGCACAACTGGTTAATTTGTCCTGTTAATTCTTTTTTGTAAAACTCTTGCTTGGTAATGATGGGTGACGTGGGTTGGTTAGATAAGGTCTTGTGTTTTCTATTTTGTTTTTATTTTCGTCCTTCTGTGCAAGGACAGGGTTATCTTTCTCGACCTGCGTTGACTGTGCATTTTACAAAATTCCTGTCAACATTTTACATCTGAACCATATCTTTGATAAAAATGTAATGTTAATATCTATGAGGCAACAAACTACTGCCTTCCTCCCATCAGCTGATCAGGTTGTTGGTCTCCAGAGGAAACAACAAACACTAACTTCTCTAAAGCTGAGCTAAAACTGATTTGCAAGGGCGTCAGATTAGCTGGGGACGCTGGGGACATGTCCCCAGCACTATTTATTATGAACAATTTTGTCCCCACCACTTTTAAAATGTTTCTCAATTTATCATTAAAGAAGGAAAAAATGTTGGTGGCATATAACCTATTGTGACCGAAAAATGCCCACATAATCAACCGAAACATCCGAAACAATCGGATTCTGTGCGATTGTTTCTGTGACACATAGCAGGGCAGGCTACCAACCACAAACTCTTGATCCTCTACAAAAAGTAGACTTGTAGTTCTCGAGACCGAGACCGGTCTCAAGACCACTTTTTTGTGGTCTTGGTCTTGTCACGGCCTTGACAGTCTTTGGTCTCGGTCTTGTCTCGGTCTCTGGTCTCTCAGTCTCGCACTGTCTCGGACTGGCCGAGCGGTCTCGAAGGGATTTGTAACGCACAATATCCAGGCAGGCACAGTTTTTTTGTGACTTATTATGCGTTCTTATATGTGCAGTATGTGCTTTAATTTAGGAAAAACAAGGTAAACAAAACTGTGTGACCAACCCCCTCCCGATTGTACACTGTGTTGAGCCCGTAAACGCCGACCTGCGGCTTCGTTTGAAAAACCGCTCAGTCCGACTGTCACATTCTCTGCTGTCTGATGCAGCCACAGTCCACTCTGAGTACAGGCCTGATATTTTCCGTTTAAAATGTGCCTGTTACCATTGTTGTCTGTCAGCTATGTTATTTTGCAGTGCAGCCGATGTTCATGTGAACATTTGATCTAAATGCCTCCTGAACCGCTCAGCGTCTCTGGGCGCATGCTCTTCCGTTTGCCGGTGAGCGTAAAGACGCAGACAGACGATCATCACAGGAACAGTGAGGGATCATCAGTCACTGTGTGTGATTTTATAATTCTAACGGTGTCTTGATTGCTCATGTGCACGGTTCCAGTGAACACAAAGACTTAAAAATGACGAGTCAGCGTTTTGATGAATCAAAACTCAACACTCTTCATCAGTCCAGCTCTGAGCCGCTGTTTTCACTCACTCACTGTTTTCGAAATGATAAATTCATCCTGAAGTTTCCTGCATCACGTATTCTCCATGATATAAGAACAATTTTTGAAGGATCAAGCTCCAAATACAATCTACTAATACAGCGGTTCTCAACCAGTGGGTGGAGGCCCATAAGGGGGTCTCAGAGCTGATTTCAGTGGACAGTGTTCACTCATTCATTACCATTCATTAGACTTTTTTTGAGGTGCAGGGTGGTGTTGGGAGTCAATCCTCAAATAGTGTAGAAATAGCGGTCATGCAATTGCCACACATATTTGATCTCAGCCAATTGATGAAAACATTTATAATGAGTTCACACACAAGAAATGCACTGTCTCTGTATTATTGTGCCTGTAGTTGAATACAATCTCATATTTATACTAAGCAGCTGAACCCAGTATGGTGCTTATGTTCTACAACTCATGTGTTACGGGTTTCAAAAGGTAATTGTAACCCAGGTAACAAATGAACTGACTGGAGTTCACTGCCCTTCACTATCCTGGATGGGATCCTGGAAAACAGAGTTTTTGACGAGAGTTAGTGAAGGAGTGAACCGCCATTTCTTCTCCGAATCTCTGTTTTTTTTTTTAATTCCATGAAGCACAGTATGCATAAACATTTAAGTATAATAAACAGAAAAGTAAACATATCCCTGCATAGTTATGTCCCAGTTTGGATGTCTCAGTACCATTGTCTCTACTCTTCACATTTCCACAGACAACATCTCACTCAAAACACACATGGAAAGAAATAACAAGTTTACAAAAATAAATATCACTTTCTTTTACTGCAATAATCTCGGCAAAGATGAATCATATTTTAATCTACATGATTATATATTTGTTTTCAACTCAAATGCAAACTTCAAATGCATCTTTCATGTTACTGTAATAAAATAGTTAAATCTTAAACCCTCCTTGGCTTGGAAATTAATATTCAAGTGGCTTTAGAGTCGAAACCATGAAACAACTCACACACAGGGAAAAATCATTCAACTTATAGTGTCTTTAAACACTGACCAGACACATATTTAACTTCAATAAAACATCTGTTCAAGTTATGAAAAGTAGTTTTTCTTTCATTCAACATTAACTGTATTTTTTTTCTAACATATAAGAATGCCATAGAAACCGAAATAAAACGTGTCGGGGAGTGAAAACAACAACATACTGAGTCACACATACACAGTCACGGTGCACACATGCTAAATGGCCGCTAGCGCCATTGTTTACAAAGCTCGTAACTCGCGATTATAAACGCGGCTCGTTAACTTGGACACACGCGTGAAGAAAACTCAACACTCATTACACACAAAATACATCACTGTGCATTTAAGGAGGAAGCGGTTTGTCTAAGTTTCACCGTGTACCAACCTGGAAAACAGAGTTTTTGACGAGAGTTAGTGAAGGAGTGAATCGCCATTTCTTCTCCGAATCTCCGTTTGGGAGGAGAGGGAGGGGGGTCCCCCCACCTGAGAGCACCGCGGTGCAACGGTGACCGACCTTTAGTTCCGCTTTCCTTTCCTCCTACATTATGTTTTACCTCACAATAAATTCTAAGAAAAATATCATTTAACATCTGGCTGGCCGTTACCAACATTAATAGAGTAATATGACACTTATATGATCATATAACTGCAAGTGTTCTCTTATTAGGGTGTACCACACAAGCAAGATGGCAAAAAAACTAGTTTTTTTCTGGTCTCGGTCTCTGTCTTGGTCTTGAGCTGAACTAGTCTTTGCCTTGACTTGGTCTGTCTTGGTCTTGGTCTTGTCTTGGTCTTGATACTCTCTGGTCTTGGTAGTGTCTTGGTCTCGGTTTAGGCGGTCTCTAACAAAAAGTGATGCTCATGCTCAGGACATTGTTTCATTTCATTACTCCTTCTCTATATATAATAGCCTATGGTCAGGCAATGTTTGTCTGGTAAACCTTTGTCAGGAGGGGGACTTGCCAACACTGTGCTTTAACCCTTAGCCAGTAGCCTAATGGTTTCCAACACCGTTTTGAAAACAAGACAAAACATTTGTGTGGCTTTCAACTTTTAATAATAATTGTTATCTGTACATCGCTTTTACTTAGAGGAAAGACGCTTTACAGAAGGACGAATAAAAACGCAGTGAACAATCAATTGATTGAATACGATTTTCAACACGTCATCAATCAATACACTGTAATGCAGTGCTTAATGAAACGTCAAACTGATGAATACATAATTGTCCCCAGCACTTTCCAAACCACACTCAAAATTATGGTTAATGTCCCCAGCGCTTTTAAAAACAAACTGACGCCCTTGCTGATTTGACTCTAGTGATGATGACATGCCTGAGTGGATACAAGAGGATATTTTTATGAACTGGAGGACACAGAGGAAGAATTTTTGCAGATGGAGTCAACTGTTGTGTTAACTGAGGAGCAGGATGGATCACAAGTTACCTGGTGGTGCAGATGCATGAACTGTGAGACCATGACCTCGACCCCAGGGGCCCATTTTTGTCCTGAGTGGGACATTTAATGCTGTTTCTCCTGGACTTTTCTGATTGGGCACTGCAAACATGATGTTCTGTCACTGCAGAGGGGGAATCCTGATGTCCATATTCAAAACAACAAGAGACGGTTGGCACAGGCCCATGTTACACAACAAAAATCAGTACCATGACCATTTGTTTTACCTTATTTTCATTGGGAATAAATACAGGATCAGCCAATCGTCTAAATATTCAGAAAAGTTAGGTTTGAATCAGTTTGTGCTCTATGACTGACCCTGTTGCAGCACTCTTACCTGAACAGCTGATGAGTGCAGCGCAGCATGTTGCTGGAAGATGAACATGTAGCCCATTTGTTGCATCACAAAATAATTCTAAACTCATGAGCTTTGTAAAAAAAAAAGTGAAGGGCTGTATAGAATCTTACTGTAGCGTTTAGTTGAGCAACAGTAGGTTTTAGGTGTAGTTACAACCTAAAAGTGGGTTGGTGTGACAGCTCACATCACCTCTGAGGTGGACCATTGCACCAAACACTGGTCTTGTTAGGGAATAATCCCAGAGTTTTTACTGTTGGACCCAAAAGCTTCAAGGAGGAGGCAGGTAAAAGTTGGCAATGATCTTATTCAGGGACAATCCAGGGGTAAGGGCAACCTCAGTGAACAGGTGAGTATATTTACAGTGACAGCAGTGGTGAGGGCTTGTGGAGAAACACTGTAAAAAAGGGAGCAGAGAAAAAAGATTAGTGATGAGGCAGAAATAGGTTGGAGCATTCAGTTTCAAGCACCAAAACAATGATGAGCTCCTGAAAGGAGACAAAAGGCTTCAGGCCAACACAAGGGCTAGTAGCACTGTTAGCAATGAGGAGAAACGGCCTGAACAAACCACATAGGAAGTGGAATCCACCGGCGACTGAAGAGAGCCACGGTTTGTCTAACAGAGAGTGCTGATTAGCTTGAAGTGGCTGCAGGTGTGTTCAGCAGGCTCCAGGGAGGACAGCCTCCTCGCATGCAGCAGGAGAGCAGGAAGGGAGGGGGGAGGGAGAGTGAGGACAGAGGAGGAGGAATCCTCACAGGTTTGCCAAAAAACAGAGCTGTTGGTTCCTTTCAGTGCAAACCAGAAGTCGTCCAAACCAAACGAGGACCAAACAAGGCAAGTGAAACGAAAAGCAATGAAAAGGGGCTTGAATTTGGCTGAATGTAACAACAACTTGTACGCTAATGTAACGTTCACTAATATCAAGCAGCATCTGGTTACAGTTAGCATTGCTAGGACAGCCTGTCTTCTGTGTTTTTTAACATGTCAAAATCTATAAGTTAATGTGTGATACCCCTTTCAGACTGGCCAAAGAACCCGTTTAAACCCGGTAACAATCGGCTCCTTTTGGCAGTTTGAAAGGGTATAATTGGCATACTTCTTCGGGGCTTCAGTGGCAACATCACACCCAGGTCAACCCGCTAATTTACGGATGACGTCAGAGTAACGTGCCTACGGCATAACATCATGCCCGTCCCCTCCGTCTGTAACTTACGTTACTCTTTGCCATCTCAGCAACAAATTCCATCTGCCTTTGTATCATCAGCGCCGAGTTTGTACATTTTTAAAAAGGGACTGAAGTAAAAAGTACAGAAAACCATGTCCACGTCTTCCATGCTCCTTTCCATTGTTTAAGTGGTCATGTTTCATCGCGCTGATGATGTCATTAATGTGATGACATCAGTTTGATGCGCCAGAGAATAAACACAACTATGCAGCTCGTCTGCTGCCGACTAGACCCTGGTCTGCTGGCAGTGGGAAGGGAGTCACTTGCCGATTGTTAACAAGTTAACCCGCGTTGAAAAAACCCACGTTGACCCACTTATTTTAGAGCAAAAGTGGTATAAGTCTGCCATTTTCTTCTGAACAGCCTAAATGCAGCTTTTTTTTGTTTCATCGATCAAAATACTGCAGAACTGCTTCGAGCTAAAGAACACCATTTGTGACCTGGTTTATATCTCTGTGTCAAAGTGCAACAATAGGCCGGATGGCACGAACAAACACAGCACAGCTCCAACTGGTGGCGATATTGCAATACTACCCTACCATAATATTTAATTACCTCCACCAAGGAGGTTATGTTTTCGCCAGGGTCTGTCTGGTTGTCGGTTTGTTTGTTTGTTTGTATGTTAGCAAGATTACGCAAAACTACTGGATGGATTAACATGAAAATTTTACCAGAGGTGTGGTTTGGTCCAAGGAAGAAGCCATTACATTTTGGTGGTGATCTGCACATTCGTCTGAATGCAAAAAATTTCCAAAATTTTCTGAAAATCCTACAAGTTAACATTGGCTGCATTTAAAAAAAAAATCATATCTCTGACATCACTTCATGGATTGGCTTCAAAATTTACAGGGTAATATATATAATATAACTCTATCATCAAGATGAATTTCATCTGGATCCCATTCAGATTGACGCCATAAAAAAAAAAAAATATTAAACTTCATAATTTCAAATCCCATTCATTTCTCTTCAGCTGCTGTGAGGGTTCCGCCCCCTTTACCTCTTCATGGGAATTGTGGTTTATCTGATAAACTGACGTCAACGTTTTTCAAGCCTATGTCACTACATTTCGCAGCTTCCCTTGCAATGCCAGCAGAGGAGTTCTCCACATGGACAGACATGAGCGGACACTCGGCCGTCCAATCAGAGTGCGTGGTGATCCTGAATTGTGTCTTTTACAGATGTTGTGGAAAAGCCACTGCCGTAACTGAGCTGCATGGCAGAGGTCTGCGCTCTCTGAGTGCTTTGCTAGTTTTTTATTGGATCACTTATATTGAGTACAGCCAAGTAATTTTGTTTAAAGACACATATTAGCGTCAACCTCGGGCAGTTGGACCCAAAATGTCATTTAAATTGTTTTCATTTATCTTACAATCAGCCCTTGTGAATGTCTCATATCTTAACTTTGTAAAATATTCTAAACAGTTGCAAATAATTCCATGTTCCTGCTCTATAACCTGTTTTTTAAAGGTCCAAATATTTCTAAATGCTATCTGTAAAACAAAATGCATTCATGGACCTAGTAACCTGAAATCAATGTTAAAAAGCACCATGTTATTGAAAAAGAAAGTTTTTTAAAGGACATACAGATGAAAAACATACCTAAATGTTGTTTTGTTGCACCTTCAGCAAGAAGTGAATACTTCTACTGTATATGTGTAAATTTTGCATTTGAGGGACCTCTACCTGTCATGGGCCCCAAGACTCCTTCTAAAACCACTTCCCCTTGTGGAAATTTTATTTAACATTTGACAGGCCACTGTTGTCATCACACAGTTCAGTGTGAAAGCGGCCTGTGAAACAGCAGCATCCTGCTCTGCCTCCAGGTACCTGGATGCTCGCCTTTAAAAGTTATAAACAATAAAGACAATAATTAAAGGAGAATAAAATGAGTATATCTGTCACTTCATAAACGTTGTTGACTTTCATCTCCAACACAGTCAAGGTTTCTATAGAGCAAATGAAAAACATCCTGCTACCAGAGAGGTGAGCAGTAGAGCTACAACGTGACATGTGGTTGTTTCAGAGTTTTTTTCAAGTTTGATCTCTGGGTGGGATTTGGCCGTTGGTGAGAGAGAAGAGCATGAAGAACAAACAGACAGCCCTAAAGTGAGCACCTCACTATGTTTCCTCTGTAGATTCTATTTCTATTCAGCCAATCAGATGCAGCGTGGTCTACAAAGAGAGCAGAAGCTGTCAGTTCTCCTTCATTCACTGAGCACAATGACATCTCCAACATTTGTCCTCATCCTCACATGTTTGGTCCTGGGGGAAATTGGTGAGTTGAGTTTCTGTTGCTCTGTTTCTAAGTCTGCATATGTTCACATTTTATTCAATGTTTTTCAATTTTTCTGATGTTAAAGTGTTCCAACATTAAGACTTTTGTCATTTATTTCAGCCCAGAGAGTTGATCTGAAATCACCCTCATCAGTTCATCATGAGAGACGACATACTGGAGAGACTCTGACTTTAACATGTGATCATGGTGGCTTCACTTGGATTTATTGGTTTAAGCAAACTCTTGGAGAGGAACTAAAGCTCATCTCTGCCAGAAATTACAATACTATTTATAGTTTGTTTGGTGAATTTAAGAATGAGCTACGCTTCACACTAGATGCTCAAGATGGAAAAAGTCTCCTCACAATCTCAGATTTACAGCCATCAGATTCAGCCACTTATCACTGTATAAACTTTGAAGGATACATGGTAGAAATTCTGGAAACAGTAACTCTCAGTGTAGAAGGTTCTGGGTTGACCGTCCCAGCTTTGATCCATCAGTCTGAATCTGAAGCCGTCCAGCATGGAGGCTCTGTGACTCTGAACTGTACAGTCCACACTGGGGGCTGTGATGGAGGACACAGTGTTTACTGGTTCAAGGACTCTGAAGAATCTCATCCAGGACTCATTTACACCCATGGAGGCAGGAACCATCAGTGTGAGAGGAGACACACCACAGAAACAAACACCTGTGTCTACAACTTACCTCTGAGGAGCCTGAATGTTTCTCATGCTGGGACGTATTACTGCGCTGTTGTCTCATGTGGACACATTCTGTTTGGAAATGGGACCAGGCTGGACTTTGGAGGTGAGTGTCTTCTTACCAAGAATGTCCTGAATGTTCAGAGATGGACAAGATGGACAACTTCAGTACTTTAGTAAAAGTATAAATCCTGCTCGTTGAATATGACCCCAATGCAATATTACTGAAGTAAAATTACTAAAGTAATAGTAACTGAAAATAATTTGTTTATTTGAAAGCACTTTTAAAACACTGTACTCTGGCTTACAAACAGTGTAATATATTTTAAAAGAAGCACACGAACCAAGGCAGAAAGAAGAAATCCGGCAACAACAAGAAGCAAAAATATACACAAATAATGTAAATAACCAATGCACAATAAAAACCTGATTAATTTGTCATGAAACCCCAGATACTGCAGGAATCCTGCAAACATAAATGAGACCATGAGGCCCAAAGATAAAAGACTAGAATAAAGTAAAATTAAACTAGAAGTGCAGCATGAGAGCAAACCCCCACAAAGGCAGCTCAGACATTGTTAACAAAGTAATTACTGAAAATGGAAAACTGTCCTTTTGCACAATGTTAATAAATCCTCTGAACTAGAAATGCTCAAAGAGCACAGACCTTCACCAAGGCAGTCTTTGGATCTTGATTCAGATCCAGACTTAACTGGTTTTGCATGGATCCTCATGATGTTAGACTGCATGAAGATTTCCACCGCATTTCTGACATATTTAGCTGAGTTATTAGTGACACTAGGAAAGCTCCCCTTCTTATCACTTTAGTAAATATCTAAAGAAAAATGACCAAGATCTGCATCATTCTTTTAATCACCAACAAAATTCAAACACTTTTTTCTTGTGCCATGACCAACATTCCCTGACAATGTCATCATAGTTGGTTGAGAACTTTCTGACTTATCCTGAAACAGACAAAGAAACGGATGAATGAGATTTATTCATATTCGCTTTAAGAGATATAGAAAAAGTGGAAGAACTAAAAAATAATCACCATGGGGCAAACAGTATACATGAAAACAAACAAAGAAGAAACACTTAGTACACAGATGCTGCATACAAATAACTAAAAAAATGAATAAATCTGTAAAAAAGAAATAACTAGAAGTGTTCCAATGGCACAAACCTCCACAAAGGCAAGACTGACATTCTTAACCAAGATATGACTGAAAATTCAGTAAACTACCCTATCACAAAATGCTAACAAATCTTTCAAAAAATTCTTGGATCAAACTCCATCTTTAGTTCACTACCAAAATCTAATCCTTTCTCCTTTGTGCCATGAACAAAGTTACTGAAAAATATGATCACAATCTGTCCTCATCCTCACATGTTTGGTCCTGGGGGAAACTGGTGAGTTGACTTTCTGTTGTCCTGTTTCTAAGTCTGCATATGTTCACTTCTCACTCAATATTTCTGATGTTAAAATGGTTGAACATAAAAATTTTGTCTTTTATTTCAGCACAGAGAGTTGATCTGAAATCACCCTCATCAGTTCATCATGAGAGATGGCAAACTGGACAGACTCTGACTGTAACATGTGATCATGGTGACTCCACTTGGATTTATTGGTTTAAGCAAACTCTTGGAGAGAAACTAAAGCTCATCTCTGCCAGAAATAACAATACTTTTCATATATTGTATGGTGAATTCATTAATGATCCACGGTTCACACTAGATGCTCAAAGAGGTCAAAGTCTCCTCACAATCTCAGATTTACAGCCGTCAGATTCAGCCACTTATCACTGCATAAACTGTGATGCAGACAGGGTACAAATTCTGGCAACAGTAACTCTAAGTGTAGAAGGTTCAGGTTTGAACGTCCCAGCTTTGGTCCATCAGTCTGAATCTGAAGCCGTCCAGCATGGAGGCTCTGTGACTCTGAGCTGTACAGTCCACACTGGGGGCTGTGATGGAGGACACAGTGTTTACTGGTTCAAGGACTCTGAAGAATCTCATCCAGGACTCATTTACACCCATGGAGGCAGGAACCATCAGTGTGAGAGGAGACACACCACAGAAACAAACACTTGTGTCTACAACTTACCTCTGAGGAGCCTGAATGTTTCTCATGCTGGGACGTATTACTGCGCTGTTGTCTCATGTGGACACATTCTGTTTGGAAATGGGACCAGGCTGGACTTTGGAGGTGAGTGTCATCTTACCAAGAATGTCCTGAATGTTCAGAGGTGGACAAGGTGAAATAACTTCAAATAACTTACTGCGATAACATTATTGGTTTGGAATTTTTACCAGCAACGGTTAGAAAGTGCTTTGAAAAACTATACATGCAGAAAAATATTAAAAAGTAAGAACAATAACCCAGACACAGACAAAGTGCCCCAGCAACATACACAAAGACATAAAGAAAGCAAACCTGACAAACCCAAACAATAAACTAAGTAAAGATGCAATTACAACCTGTATTAATTGTCATAAAATTCCATGAAATACAAGAAACCAGCTACATAAAATGAGACAAAGCTTTAATTTGAAAATGCAATAAAAAAAAAGAAGAAAGATAAAATAGAATTATAGGTACATGTATGAGAGAAAGACTGAAAACATTCTGAAGTATAGCACACACATACATTTTGGTACTTTAAACCACAGCGATAGAAAAATTTGTGGTGAAACAGAAAACAGACTCTTTTGCGCTGTATGAGGAGTCGCCTTGTTTGTATGTGTCAATCAAAATATTGAAACTGGGCATGTGCACATCAGATTATTTCATTTAGTGAATGTTTCGGGGGAAAAGCCTCAAAGAAGTGAGTCTTAAATGAGATAAGAAAAGAAGACATGTTTATCCTCTTAATGTAGAAACATTTCTCCTTGGAGGGAACACACAAGCACTCATGGGTAAATGATGAAGGTCACAAGACAAATAAAGTCTATCTATATCTCTGCCTCAAGGTGGACCACTCCTCACAAATGGTTGAGGAAACACTGTTTGCTGATCTATGATGGTAATTGTTCTTGTTGGAATAGAAGTTGGGGGAACTTCAGCATCATTTAAAAAGGGTAAAATCATCTTTTATTGATTGGTTAAGTCTCCTAAAATGTGCATAACCACTCTGTGTGTCTCTCTATCTGCAGATGATAAGAACTTCCTTCAATCACTTGTTTATGTCTTAAGTGGAGGTTTGGTGTTCACCAGCACCCTGGTTGTTGCCCTGATCATCTCAGTGTGCATGAATAACAACAGAAGCTGCAAATGTGCAGGTCAGTGTTCCTGATCTTGTCTTACACATGGTATTTCTTTATAACTGCTCTTAAATAAGGAGCCTTTCCTGTTTCATTACAGACTCTCAAAGAGAGGAAGCCTCCACCACGACAGCTGCAGAGGTGAGAGTTTTCACACATTCAGCTTTTAAAGTGTCAAAGTGACAACAACAGGATAAAATAAAATCACAAACTGGGCAGAGAGGTTGAACATTTCGCCACATTCTAATGCATCATTAAGAGTGTTATAGATGAACAGTAGGTATCATGATATTCAAGACCACAGATATTAGAACAACCTCATGAAACTCTTGACCTTTACTCAGATAATCCAGTTTAAGTCTACATTAAGACTGCACTGTTCAAAAGACAAATTCAAAGGTCGGTTTCACACAAAACCCATTTGGTTCAAACACCGTACTGTGGATGAAATAACTGAGCTCTGGTCTGCCTGAAAACACGGGGTCTTGGTTTGTTTCCAAGTGAACTACAGGTCAGTTTGTGGGTGTAAAAGCCATCTGAATCAATAAAGAAACAAACAAGGGACCAAAACAACAAAAGCAGTGCACTGTGGCTTGAGTTTTGCCAAATGTCCCATCAGTAAGCATGCCAATGTAGCATTCACTGACAATATCAGGCAGAGTATGGCTCATGCTAGCATTGCTTGCACCACAAGCCTGCAGTTATATTAAGGACTAATGGACTACAAGTCTGTGGACATTGCACTGGACAGTATGCAAGTTTCACCTGGCACAGCCTGAATGCACTTTTGTCTTTACTTTATGTCTCATTGTTACAAAACAAAACTCTCTCTGTGTGAAACCTCTGGCTGGTTTTTGTCCCTGCTCTGTTAAAATGCTCAACATTACCCTTGACTGGAAGTCTTATGTTACATCATAAGTTTTTGAAAGATGTACCTGAACAGAACACCAGTTATCAGCAATGAACTATTTTATAAATAAAAAAACAGAACAAGAAAAAAAGGCTCACATTTTGGTAACTAAATATTTGGTTTGTTCCAGGGTTTCCAAGAAGCAGACATCGTCCAGTACACTACTCTGAGATCAAGAAAACAGATGGACAACACCTGGAGTGAATGTGTGTACTCCTCTGTCAGGCAGTAGAACTGGAAATGTTTTGGTCTCTTTTAAACTTGAGCTCTGTTTGCTGTTTGATTTCATGTTGCTGTGAACAAAATTTTCAAATGAACGCTCTGCTGTGACTTTACTTTTTTATCTGACTGTAAATGTACAGAACAAGTACTCCTTTTTCTATTTAGTTCAAAAGCTTTCAGTCATTTTCAAATGGTTTCTTTATGTACCTGTAAAATTATTTCTACATTATATATTATGCTGTTAAAAGATGAAATATCTAAATGCTTATCCAATGAATTAAAATAAAGGAAATAAAAACCTCTTTGTGTTTTTGTATTTAAAGCAGGAGGAACATTGTGTCTTTATTAAAGAAACATTGTTATGCAATAAATCTTTAAGAAGCTCTCGTTATACTTTATTGAGTTTTAATTGATGGGAAGATAAAAGCAGCACAACAGGGAGATTTCTCTGACAGAAACAGTAGTGAAGTGGACATACAGTCTCGCACAAACACACAATGACACAGCATCTACCCCTTGAACAACACTGAGTGTTTACAGCATGTTTCCTCCTCTGAAAGCGACATAAAAATCAGTATGACTGCTTTGTACAACATCAGATTATGCCTCCCTTACACTATAGATGACTTTACAGAGTTTTTGATAAGACTTTATTAGCACTGTAGTCTAACACGGACTAACATCGAGGGACAAACTGACTACAGTTCTCGCTGTAACATAACATCATTGCGTAACATTAATCCAATGTCCACTGGTGCTGTTTTTTTTTTTTTTTTTTTTTTTTTTTTTGCAGACAGCAGGGTAGTCATTTTTGCAAAATAAACAAATCAAAAATCCACAAGTAATAAATTGTGAGATTTTACACTTTCCTGAAATACTCTCTGTCTCTCTGTCATGCGAGCAGCACCACTCCTTCCGCAAACAAACACACGTGGAAGTGAGAAAACTCAATGCGTTCTTTTCATTGGATGGCTGGTTGCCTAGGTGATGGAAGGACCCCAGACAGTCAAGACAGGTCAAAAAATGCAAAGAAAAATTGACTCTATGTTCAAGAGAAAGAGGGATGACAGGCAGGTTGAGTATGAGAGAGCGAAAAGTGCAGAGGAAGCAGATGGAGCAGGTAGGCTATGCAGAAGACCAGAAATGAGCCATGAAGTCTATCCTTCTGTCAAAAATGGCTGACAGTATTAGTAGACCACAACACAACAGTAGGCTGTATGATTTTTTGTGTAGTCTACATTTACTGTGGGCCTAGGTTGTAAGCCAGCTTCTGTGCACTACTACTACTGTTATTATTGTTCTGATGTTATTTCCCCCGAAAGAAGTACTTTACCTGAACATTTTTGGCCATATATTACATTATGTGTCTGACATCTTACATTATGCACTCAAGGATGTGCACAGTAGTCAGAAAAAGGCAGGTTTTATTAACATCCTTCTTGTATGATGCCCGTGCACGAGTTGCACAGTTCCTGCAAGAATCTTATCTTACTTTCACCCCTGGGTGTTGGGCTGGTCTCCTGTTAATGATGATCACCTCGACTGATTCCTGAAATAAATACTGAGGTCAGTGCTGCAGTGAACTGTACAGAATATATAATCAACGCATACACCGAAGCTGTAAGTTTTCTATATTATCAGCTGCAATATTATAGTGAGCTAACTTCAAACCATCTGGTCTGGGGAAAAAAACAATCTATGCACACAATGCAGAATGCATAAGTCAAAGTCCTTTTCTTTATCAATTTCCTTAACTCATGACAATCATTAGAACGTTCTTATCAAGTATAATAAACTATCAAGGTTATACAACACTTTAATCATCATGAAATTAATAGATACACATCACATCACACCAAGGTAATTTTGTGCAATGAGCAACCAATCATGTACTCTTGTTCTGTAAATATACAGAACAAGAGTGAATCAGCATGAATCATGTATATTTGAAATATAAGAACACATATAATATATTTAATCAGTAACAAAACAAGTCCTCCCTCAATGAAATGGCTTCTAACTCAAAACCAAGTATAATGCACCTTTAATGCTGTGAAATATTATGAATGCTCTGCCCATCGTACTGCTGCATTTACCCTAATGCTAGCGGTTAGCTTGATGCTAACATAATTAGCGATCTCTCACAATCACTTGTAAATATGGGGAAGGTTAACTCAGGCAAACGATTGACAATCAGCAAGTCACGGATTAAGGTATACATGGCAATGCCAGCATCTTGTAGATAGACGGCCAAGTACTCCACCACTTGCATCCACGGCTCGGATCTTTTAAGTTTCACACTCAAAGTGCGACAACAAGCCACCTGACAGTCATTGAGTTTTTGATGAGACTTGCGAGGGCTGTAATCACCACTCCACTGAGCAGATATGTTCGATTTAGATGAGCTGAGGCACCTTCTATCATGAATCTGAATCATGCATTCTGAACTGCTGCTCGCTGACATGACACAGCTTTGGACTCAACTGAGCAAACAAAGGCACAGAGAGTTGCCAATACATCATCAGGTTCTAGTCAGTTACAGTCTTGGACAGTGATGTCTTGAACACTCTCAAGATTCTTGGCTATGAAATTGTGGTATGATCGTATCATGGCAATGTGAATCAGCGTGTGGTATTCATCTCTATGATCGGCAACATCAAGTAGACCGTTTCGCATGATGAGCGGAATTAGCTTTGCATCACAGTTCATCTTTTTAGCAACACCCCTTAAAAACTTGCGTGGCTCATCAAAGCCGATAGTCAGCAGAGCGGACAATAAGGAACATGTGAAAAGTTGGCATTTGGTATCCCCATGGTTTGGCAAGAGCAAAAAGATCATTGCACAGACTGTTACTTTTGTTTAGTGAAAACATCGGGATTTAACAAGAAAAATAAAACTAAAATAGAATATCCTTATCTACTGTCAGCTATAAGACCAATGCGTCATTCAGCTGAAATTCCAATGCCAGTTTTCGAACAACTACCTCCTCTTGAAGATCTGAGCGATGTTGAACGCAGTGACAGCAATGATGCAGATTTTGAAATTCACACGGATTCAGTTCGTAGGGGATTTGATCAGCACGAGTTGAATGATTTGGCATGTGATTTGGGCCTATCAAAAAAAGCTCGTGAAATCCTTGCATCAGGACTGAATGAGAAAAACTTACTTGAACAAGGAGTGAAGGTATCATACTTTCAAACCAGAGAAAGTACATTTCTGCAGTACTTTCGAAGTGACAGCGGCTTTGTGTTTTGCTATTACATTCCTGGTTTACTGAAGGAATTAGGGCTTTCAATCTACAATCCTGTGAGGATTCACAGTCCGCTCCAGTCTGCTCTCCCCCTCCCTCACCTGTTCCTCATGCTCCTGGCAGCGTGGGCGTGGTTCCAGATGTGCTGCAGCCTCCACACCTGATCCATATTACTCCTGATCACCGCTCACTATTTAAGCCCTTCTTCAGATGACTGCAGCGCTAGTGGATTGCACTCACGACGTTGGTTTGTGCTTCTCCTTTGCTCCTCGTTGCTCCTACTCTAGCTTCAAGTCTTTTGTCCCCGTGCAGGGGCGTATTGGTGATTTTTGTGAACTTTACCTGTGATACTTACCTTCTCCTTTTGTTCCCTTTTTCCAGGCCTTCAGGAGCTCCTGCCACCGCTGCCTTCTAGCCTTTTGTATATACCTTTGTTGAATTTTTGTACACCCCTGAATCCCTCATTAAACAACATCAACTGCTCCTCTGCCTGTTCCTTGAGCTTTTGGGTCCAACTTAACATCTCATCTGGGTCATATCCTGACAAATCCTATAGTTCAAAAACTTGATGTTATAGAGAAAAACTGAGATCAGTTTTGGATTCAGCACCCAAACAGCTGTCAGACCTAACTCAACAAAATTGTGTTCCCCAGTGTTATCAATTTTGGGGTAATTAATTAAAAATGGCTGCTCTCCTGTATGATTTGCAAAACCCCAAACCAGTGAAGTTGTTGTGTAAATCGTAAATAAAAACAGAATACAATGATTTGCAAATCCCTTTCAACCTTTATTCAATTGAATACACAGCAAAGACAAGATATTTAACGTTCGAACTGGTAAACTGTGTTATTTTTTTCAAATATTAGCTCATTTTGAATTTGATGCCTGCAACATGTTTAAAAAAAGCTGGCACAAGTGGCAAAAAAGACTGAGAAAGTTGAGGAATGCTCATCAAACACTTGGAACATCCCACAGGTGAACAGGCTAATTGAGAACAGGTGGGTGCCATGATTGGGTATAAAAGCAGCTTCCCTGAAATGGTCAGTCATTCACAAACAAGGATGGGACAAGGGTCACCACTTTGTGAACAAATGCGTCAGCAAATTGTCGAACAGTTTAAGAACAACATTTCAGGAATTTAGGGATTTCATCATCTACGGTTCGTAATATCATCAAAAGGTTCAGAGAATCTGGAGAAATTACTGCACGTAAGCGGGAAAGGCCGAAAACCAACATTGAATGCCCGTGACCTTCGATCCCTCAGGTGGTACTGCATCAAAAACCGGCATCACTGTGTAAAGGATATCACCACATGGGCTCAGGAACACTTCAGAAAACCACTGTCAGTAACTACAGTTCGTCGCTACATCTGTAAGTGCAAGTTAAAACTCTACTATGCAAAGCGAAAGCCATTTATCAACAACACCCAGAAACGCCGGCGGCTTCGCTGGGCCCGAGCTCATCTAAGATGGACTGATGCAAAGTGGAAAAGTGTTCTGTGGTCTGACGAGTCCACATTTCAAATTGTTTTTGGAAAGTGTGGTCGTCGTGTCCTCCGGACCAAAGAGGAAAAGAACCAGCCGGACTGTTATAGGCGCAAAGTTCAAAAGCCAGCATCTGTGATGGTATGGGGGTGTACTAGTGCCCAAGGCATGGGTAACTTACACATCTGTGAAGGCACCATTAATGCTGAAAGGTACATACAGGTTTTGGAGCAACATATGTTGCCATCCAAGCAACGTCTTTTTCATGGACGCTCCTGCTTATTTCAGCAAGACAATGCCAAGCCACATTCTGCAGGTGTTACAACAGCGTGGCTTCGTAGTAAAAGAGTGCGGGTACTAGACTGGCCTGCCTGTAGTCCAGACCTGTCCCCCATTCAAAAATTGGTCTCCTCAGTTCCCAAACGTTTACTGAGTGTTGTTAAAAGGAAAGGCTATGTAACACATCGGTAAAAATGCCCCTGTGCCAACTTTTTTGCAATGTGTTGCTGCCATTAAATTCTAAGTTGATGATTATTTGCAAAAGAAAATAAAGTTTCTCAGTTCGAACATTAAATATCTTGTCTTTGCAGTGTATTCAATTGAATATAAGTTGAAAAGGATTTGCAAATCATTGTATTCTGTTTTTATTTATGATTTACACAACATGCCAACTTCACTGGTTTTGGGTTTTGTAGAAAATTGGCCCCTCTGACCCCTCCCATGAGCTGCCACCTTATCACAGTGGAGGGGTTTGTGTGTCCCAATGATCCCAGGAGCTATGTTGTCAGGGGCTTTATGTCCCTAGTAGGGACATCCAAGGCAAACAGGTCCTGGGGGAGGGGCCAGACAAAGTGTGGCTCAAAGACCATAATGACGAATTACAAAAATGGTTCCCAGTTTGCCTCACCCAGACGTGGGCTTAGCAGGTCCCCCCTGAGCCCAGCCTGGGGGTAGAGCTCATTGGCAAGCACCTGGTAGCTGGGCCTATGTCCATGGGGCCTTGTTAGGCACAGCCCGAAAAGGTCAACAAAGGTCAGGAAACATGGTCAACTCTGGCCTGGAAACACATCCATACAGAGAGGATCCACACAGCAGAGCCATGAGGGTTCACTCAGATTTCATCTCAAAGTTTAACAAGGAGTGAACTTCGGATGCAGCGGTTCGCTCTGAAACACTCAACCAGCCCCCAAGGATAATGCCACAAGTAAGATCATTGCACTTCTTTGTGCTGTGGCGTCATGCCCAGCAGTATGTGAGGACGCAGGGTGCAGTGACAGACCAGCTGAGCAGCAGACGGGTCCAAGTCTACCAGTTCTACAGCCGCCCCAGTGGGAAACGCGTCCAGATCCACGGCAAGAGAATCACCGCCACCGCCGAGGATGGAAATGTGTATGCTCATCTATTTGTGGAGACGGACACGTTTGGCAGTCGGGTGAGGATAAGAGGAGTGGAGAGTGGACGATATCTCTGCATGAACCGGACAGGGAAATTGGTTATAAAGTGTAACGGTCGGAGCAGGGGCTGCATCTTCGTAGAGAAAGTTCTGGAAAACAATGACACGGCCTTCCAGAGTGCCAAGTATAAGGGCTGGTATGTGGCATTCACCCGGAAAGGAAACCCCATCAAAGGCCCCAGGACGCGGGAGAACCAGAGAGAGGTCCACTTCATGAAGAGGCTTCCCAAGGGCCGGCTTCCCACGGGCCAGCTTCCCACGGGCCGGCTCCCCTTCCCCAACACGGACCAAAGCAAACAATTTGAGTTCATACAGTTTCCGTCCACATGTTGAGTGAAGCGGAACAGGAAATCACGCATCGTTTCTTAACACGCAGAGACAGCAAATGGCTGATGACAGAACTGTGACAGGCAGTTTTATTTTTGTTTAATAGGTATAATGTGGATAAAGAGCCATACATTTAAGTAAATATTGCTGTAATATGATCCTTTGTAAGTACTGAAAAGAGTAAAGCAGATGGGTTTAGGGGCGTCAGTGGCACAGCTGGATAGTGCGCTTGGTCAGTGATTGGGAGGTTGCAGGTTCAAGCCCAGCTCCAGGCGACACATGGCGATGTGTCCTTGGGCAAGACACTTAACCCCAAGTTGCTCCCACTGCTGCGTCAGTGGCGTGTAAATGGGCATGAAAGGGCGTGAAAGTGTTAGCTGATACTGATGGATAACTCACATAGAAACTCTGAACTATCATTGAGTGAATGTGAGAGAGAGTGGGTGTGAATGTGTAAGTGTGACCTGCGGTGTAAAGCAGCTTTGAGTGGTCAAAAGACTAGAAAGGCGCTATATAAGCTCAAGTCCATTCAAGTCCATTTACCATTTAACATGGGACCGTCCTCAGCTCCAGAAGCTGGCTCTAGGAATGTGGAATGTTACCCTCTGGAGGGGAAGTAGTCTGAGCTGGTGCACAAGGTTAAGAGTTTCCAACTAGATGTAGTCAGACTCACCTCAACTCATAGCTTTGGCTCTGGAACCAGGGGTTCGACTCTCTTCCACTCTGGAGTTGCCGATGGTGAGAAGCGTCGGGCGGGGTTGACAGTACTTGTTGGCCCTAGGCTAGATGCCTGTACGTTGGGGTTTACCCTGGTGGAAGAGAGGGTCGCCTCCCTCCTCCTTTGGGTGGGGATACCAATGATTTTTCATTCTGCTTATGCACCAAACAGCAGCTCAAACAGCTGGTGGTGAGTTGGCTCTGATGGTGGGGGAGGATGCCTGGTCTGGCTTGGTAGACCCAAACTTGTTGTGCGGGTCTGCAGGCAACATCTGGCAGAGCCTCCCATCAGAAAGAGCTTCAACTCCCACCTCCAGGAGAGCTTCGACCATGTCCAGGGAAAGGCAGGGGACACTGGGTCTGAGTGGGCCTTGTTCCATGCCTCTATTGTTGAGGCGGCCAATCGGAGCTGTGGCCATAAGATGGGTGATGCCTTTTGTGGCAGCAACACCGGAACCCGCTGGTGGACACCAGCAGTGAGGGACATTGTTGATCAGTGACGGAAATTTTGAAGACTTCCTTAAATTTAACAGCACGTCTTCCAGTGTGGAAGCAGACCTGGGGGACTCTGTGGTAGGCTCTCCTATCTCTGGGGCTGAGGTCACTGAGGTGGTCAAAAAACTCTTCGGTGGCAGGGCTCCCGGGCTGGATGAGATCTGCCCAAAGTTCCTTTGAAGCCCTGGATGCTGTGGGACTGTCGTAGCTGACACGACTCTGAAACATTGCCTGGACATCGGGGGAGGTGCCCCTGGATTGGTAGACTGGGTTGGTGGTCTCCCTTTTCAAGACGGGGGAAAAAGTGTGCTCCAACTATAGGGGATCACACTCCTCAGCCTCCCTAGTAAGGTCAATACGAGGATACTGAAGAGGAGGGTCCGCTGGATAGTTGGACCTCTTATTCAGGAGGAGCAATTGTGGTTCTCGTCCTGGCCCTGGAACAGTGGACCAGCTTTATACCCTCCGCAGGATCCTTGAGGGTGTGTGGGAGTTTGCATAACCAGTCTACATGTGCTTTGTGGAAGGCATTCGACCGTGTCCCTCATGGAGTCCTGAGGGGGATGCTTTGGTAGTATCGGGTACTGGACTCCCTGGTACGGACCATCTGTTCCCTGTATGACAAGTGCCAGAGTCTGGTCCGCATTGCCAGCAGTTGGACTCATTTTCAGTAAAGGTTGGACTCTGCCAGGGCTGCCCTTTGTCACTGATTCTGTTCATAACTTTCATGGACAGAATTGTTAGGCACACCCAGGGTGTTCGGTGGGTCCAGTTGGGTGACCTCAGGATCAGCTGCTTTTTCAGATGATGTGGTGTTGTTGCCGTCATCGGACAGTGACCTGCAGCTCTTGTGGGATCAGTTTGAGCTGAGTGTGAAGCAGCTTGGATGAGAATCAGCACCTCCAAATCTGAGTCCAAGGTCCTCGACCGGAAAAGGTTGGAGTGCCCTCTTGGTGTCGGGGATGAGATTCTGCCCCAAATGGAGAAGTTCAAGTATCTCAGGGTCTTATTCATGAGTGAGGGAAGGATGGATCATGAGAATGTAGTTGTGGATAGTGACTGAAAGAACAAGATTGCGGGTTTTTGATGTGAGGTTATCAATGGCATAAAGAGTTTCCAATGGGAATGAAATCAGCTCTGACGCAAACTGGATCTTTGTAGGACTGCAGATGGGGAAACCACCTGTGCATAGTTTACAGGATTTTAGAAGAAGTCACAAAACAGAAGGACTGCATGCTACATTCCATTCTTTACAACAACTTACTTTTCCACTAGTACTAGTACCAAAACTTTCTCTATTGTGGTACTACTGTCCTGATTGTGGCTTATCTTCTCCTAAAGATCTTTAAATTTGGCTAAGATTTCATCCGTATCTACATCAATATGAAGCCCTACCTTTCATGCAGATTCTTTCTGTACAGAAGCAGACCCTATCTCCATCACTTAGGCTAATATTTATACTATTATCATGAACCAAATACAACCACACTTAAAAAATCCTGAACCAACCCTTGAATGCACATCCTACGAAGAACATGCTAATGTTCAAAAAACCTGAAAACAAACTTTTGCCAGGACAGTAGCATTAACAGCATTGAAAGAGAAGTTATATATCTGTAAATTAAGAAACACTGATGACTGTCATCTCAAACAAATCCAAGA
This sequence comes from Cetoscarus ocellatus, assembly GCA_037902135.1. Lineage (NCBI taxonomy): Eukaryota > Metazoa > Chordata > Actinopteri > Labriformes > Labridae > Cetoscarus > Cetoscarus ocellatus. The sequence continues at coordinate 203,653 of JBAMNC010001467.1, read as the reverse complement.
CTGCAAAAGAGCAAAAGAGAAACACGCTGCTAACAAAGAGTTGAGCTCAAGAGCTACATGTTGTCAGGTACATGTGGTCAATTCTGAGGTTGCTTTTAGTATAAGCTCTGGGTGGGATTTGATCATCGTGTGAGAAGAAGGGCTGAACAACAACACACTGCTCTATGCTAATCATCTCACCGTGTTTCCTATGAAAGCTCTACCTCTAGCAGCAAATCAGATGCAGCGTGGTCTACAAAGAGAGCAGAAGCTGTCAGTTCTCCTTCATTCACTGAGCACAATGACATCTCCAACATTTGTCCTCGTCCTCACATGTTTGGTCCTGGGGGAAATTGGTGAGTTGAGTTTCTGTTGCTCTGTTTCTGAGTCTGCATATGTTAATTTCTCATTCAATATTTTTCAATATTTCTGATGTTAAAATGTTTTAACATAATACTTTTGTCTTTTATTTCAGCCCAGAGAGTTGATCTGAAATCACCCTCATCAGTTCATCATGAGAGACGGCATACTGGACAGACTCTGACTTTAACATGTGTTCACAGTGACTCCACGTGGGTTTATTGGTTTAAGCAAACTCTTGGAGAGGAACTAAAGACCATCTCTATTACAAATTACAATAAATTTCATAGTTTGTCTGGTGACTTCAAAAATGATTCACGCTTCACACTGGATGCTCTAGATGGAAAAAATCACCTCACAATCTCAGATTTACAGCCATCAGATTCAGCCACTTATCACTGCATAACCTGTGATAATGTCATAGTACAAATTCTGGCAACAGTAACTCTCAGTGTAGAAGGTTCTTGTTTGACCGTCCCAGCTTTGGTCCATCAGTGTGAATCTGAAGCCGTCCAGCATGGAGGCTCTGTGACTCTGAGCTGTACAGTCCACACTGGGGGCTGTGATGGAGGACACAGTGTTTACTGGTTCAAGGACTCTGAAGAATCTCATCCAGGACTCATTTACACCCATGGAGGCAGGAACCATCAGTGTGAGAGGAGACACACCACAGAAACAAACACCTGTGTCTACAACTTACCTCTGAGGAGCCTGAATGTTTCTCATGCTGGGACGTATTACTGCGCTGTTGTCTCATGTGGACACATTCTGTTTGGAAGGTGGGACCAGGCTGGACTTTGGAGGTGAGTGTCTTCTTACCAAGAATGTCCTGAATGATCAGAGGTGGACAAGGTGGACAACTTCAGGACTTTAGTGAAAGTATAAATGCTGCTGGTCAAATATTTGTCCAAAATTGGTCAGTCAAGTTTTTACTTTTTATGTTTGGCACTTTTTCTAGGAAAGATTGAAAAGTGCTATGAAAAACTGTACATGCAGATAAATATATAAAAACTAAGTACAGTAACCCAGACACAGAGAAGGCACTCCAACAACATACACAAAAATGTTAAAGAAAGCAAAACTCACAACACTCAAACAATAAACTAACTAAAGCACAATTATAACCTGTTTGATTTGTTCCAAAATCCCAGGAAATACAAGAACCCTGCTGAATAATATGAGACAAAAATTTAAGAATAAATTACAAAATTAAATGAAATGAAAAATGATCAAATATAATAAAACCAAATATATTAAAGTGTTTTTGACAGTGCGTGATAGCAGCTTCAAGAGGAAATGAAAGACATTAAAAGTAAAAGACTGACAGTTAAAAAGTCAGAACAAGTAAAAGTAAAACACTTAGAAAACATAAAATGTTAACACTTTCTATGATGCCCCTATTGTTAATGCAGGATAACACATTATAAGCATGTTAATCATTATTGTTCTAATGTAAACTGGTGTTAAATTATTATTATTATTATTATTATCATTACATACAGGGGGATATAATAAACTACATACATTTTTACAGTGAATCATAATGTGCATATACCTCTGTGCAATAAAAAAAAAATACAGAATACTTCATAACCACAAATTTGGTATATATATATATATATATATATATATATATATATATATATATATATATAAATGATCTCTATTTTCTAATTTTTTTTTTAGATAATACAGTCTTAATGTTATCTTTAACATTTCTTTAAAAAATGTCTTTGGGAATCTCATTTCAGGTATATAACATTAGCAATATGACATTATGACAATATGACGTTTTGAATTTCTGCAATGATTTGACCTGCTGATCATGCAAAAAAGAAAGTAAATGGAATAAAATGGAATAAATGTGTTTTTTCCCTTAATTGCCTTTAACGAATCCTGTTTTTCCATAATGTACTTAGAACACCTAATGACTGCTCAAATGACATAATCTTATTATCATGGATTATTTTAGTGTTCATAATGTGTTATGAAGTGGTTAAATTTGTTACAAGAATGAAAGTCTCAATAAATTACAGTCTTTTAAAAAAGTGAATGATCTGCACATTATGTTTAATCAACAACTAGTAATTAACTACTGTTTTCAGCTTTTTGGTGTAAAGAATTATGTTAGGATTTCTTATTGCTTTAACCATGACTGCAGCTTAATATGCTATTAGTGTATATAACTCATTACAAACAATATTATTATAATGCTTTATGATAACATGCTAAACAACTATGATTATCCAGCATTTTAAGTGCAGTATGACTCTACCTAATACAATAATATCTTATAAACATGCTTACAATGCATTATTAAGAGGAGCTTCATGTCACTCATAAAATCGTAAAGAATAAAAGGTGATGAGAGCCTGAAAAATAACAACTCAAAGTGCACCAAGAGTAAAAACCTCTAAAATTCTTCTAAATTCTTCACCGAGTCATTAACCAAAAGCTGCAGAGTCTCATTATGTGTAGTGACATTTTTTGGTGTTCAGTAATCTGTATTTAAAATATGATGGGACAGGAAAAACAATGACAGTTTAGACAAAGTTAAACAAGACCACAGATCTGTCCAATTATTACATTGTAAGATCACAAATAAGTATTTCAGCTAAGAATTTCCCCCTGGGCCTTGTCTCTGTAGTCATCCATGGAGGCAGGTTTACAGCTTAGATCAGCAGAGTGTGTATGTGTCTGTCACTACAGACAGGACCAACAGGCAGTGTGTATGTGTGTGTCTCAGGAGCCGCTGATAAGCACACACACACACAGCCCTCTGTTTGCATGAAGAGGTATTAGTAGGTGCCTTGACCTTCTGGCTGATGTATGATATATAGCATTGTGCAAGCTTTCCTGAGCCAGGACATCTCTGAAGGCCCGGCTTTCAGATCTCTGAGCAGTACTCCTCCATGAAGCCAGGGATCCGAATGCATCCATGTGAAGGAGTCATTTTTGATTCCAACTTCACCTTCTCCACCCACATCAGTAAAATCATCCAGTCCTGTTTCTTTCACCTGCGTTCAATTTCAAAAATTAAACAAATACTCACCCCTCCAGACCTTGAAAAAATAATTCACGCTTTCATTTTCTCAAGGCTGGACTACTGTAGCTCTCTCCTCCCTGGTTTAAATAAAAAAAATCCCTTTCTCGCCTCCAACTAGTTCAGAATGCAGCAGCTAGGCTTTTAACTGGTTTTAGTAGACGGCATCACATCACTCCAATTTTAGCCTCCCTCCACTGGCTTCCTGTCTGTTTTAGAATTGATTTTAAGATTTTATTGATTACTTTTAAGGCACTCGTGGGCCTGGCCCCCAGCTATATCTCAGATCTATTGATACCTTATGAGCCGGCCCGTAGCCTCAGATCCTCTGGCGAAGGTCTCCTGGTCGTTCCAAAGTCGAGACTCAAAACTAAAGGTGACAGAGCTTTCTCCATCAGAGCTCCTCGACTTTAGAACGACCTGCCAGAGGAGATAAGGCGTGCAGAGTCTGTCGCTTCTTTTAAGTCACTTTAAAAGTCACTTTTACAGACTTGCTTTTATGTGATGTCGTCTTTTATCTTTTATTTTTTATCTTTTATCCCTTTTTTTTCTTATTTTCTTTTTTACTGTCTTTTAGCTTTTCTCTATCAGTATTGCTCTTATCATTTTACCTCCTACCTCTTTTAAGTCCATTTTATTTACATTTTCTATGCAATGCTTCATATTAATGCCATGACTTACTTTAATTCAGATTTTATCTAATTATGCTTCACTTTTGTTCCAATTTTAATCCTTTTATAGGTAACATTTTTAGTCTCTTATCGTTTTATCTCCTGCTCATGTCTGTTGTTTTATTCTATCACTGCTATCATTATTATTATTTTATTGTCATTACTAATATCGTCCTTTTCACATCCTTTTTACATTTTTCTTACTGTTTTTATTTCGGTCCTCATGGTCTCATTTTACGTTGCATAGTTCTTGTATTGTCTGGGTTCTTACGACATGACGTGTTTTTCTGTAACATTGCCTTGATTTAAACTGGGCTTTTTGTTTTGTTTTTTGTTTTAATTTCCTTTTGTGCTCTTGTGATTGCTGTCTGTATGTTCTTGTCTGATTGTCAAAGCACTTTGTAAACCACTGTTTTTAAAAAGGGGTATACAAATAAAGTTATTATGAGGCTGCATACCCTCAATGGACCCAATTAGTAGGGACTGCTCATGGCCCTTATCTACTTGTCTCTGCACTTCAGTCTTAGACACAAGGGGCTCTAATTTCCTGGCACAACTCAGGGTGGCGCAGGGTGGCCAACTTGGCAATTTGGTAGACTGGCTGCGCCAAGATGGGTGTGACGGCGCACCAGGGGGAGGTGTCCACAGATTCAGCTTGGCGCAGTTACAATTTCGTGCCAAAAAACCGTGCGGAAGGTGCGCTGAAAGCTCGCCAGCTCCAACCTGGTCTATTCTTGGCGCAGGAGAGGCGCACCCTGGGCAGTGGTAAATTGGCTGGCAGGCGCACAGTGCGCACACGTCACCAAAACCTCACAGGCAGGTGTCCAGAGTGTCAGGCACATTTCAATGCAATAAACAATCACAGCAACCACTATTTAATGTAACTGTCTAAAGCAGCACATACATTTGTATCTATATTAATTGTCCCGTCACATCTGATGTCAGATCAGAGACGTTTGTCACAACTAACGAGTTCACATCTCTCAGTCAGAGAGAGATGCTCGCTGAATAAATGTCAGTCACTCGGTGTCTTAAGGATTTACCTGCGATTGCCCATGTTTCTCTGTTTTAATCTTTATTCGTAATGTGATCTAAAAAGATGGAGTACATTATTGCAAGGAGGATGAGGAGGAGATATAATTTCACCTAAAGGCGCTGCTATTTGGCGATGACAGACCAGGAATGCAGGTGGATCACAAGCATGATGAATGGATTAGCCTGCTGCTGTGTGTAAATGTAATTGTCACTTAATTTTGTACTCCTATTATGACACAGGAACAGATTACATCTGTCCCGCGAAGTGGTCCACACGGTGATGCGCATCTTGTCCTCCGATGCGCGGCCCGGTGGCACCTGCACTCTCCCAGCTGTTGTAAAAGTGACAGCGGCTCTGACCTTCTTCTCCACTGAGGTGAAATTGTCACTGCGCCTCGCCCGCAGCGCATTTAAAGGCGAGGAGAGGCGTTCATTTGATTGGTGAAGATCACACTCAACTGTGTTAAACCCACTCAAGTCTTATCTCCTCCCTCTCTGCTACGTGCGCCAGTAGGAGGGACGGAGGCATGGGTGGGCCTGCCTGCGCCAGACTGCGCCGTGCACGAAACTTGCAAAATGCCCTGGACACACCCTGTTGGCGCGGCGCAGGCGCGGCGTAGGGCAGGTGCACCCCGCCTGAGCCTGATCTACGAAATTAGAGCCCAAGGTGGACGTGTATTTATATATGTTTTTCAGACACATCTCTCCCTGTACAGTACAGTGAACAAGCAGCTCTGTATCAATTGCAGAGACCTCAAAGTTGCACATCGTGGAGCATCCTTTCCTGGAATTATTGAAACCTTCCAATCAGATCCAGGTTCAGATCCCCACCAAAATGTAATCACCTGTCCCTTGTGCGATGACCAAAATTCTCTGAACATTTTATCAAAATCTGAGACAACGTTTTGTGTTATCTTGCTGAGAGACGGACAGACAAACAAAGCTGGCAAAAACATAACTTCATACATACACTGCCTGGCCAAAAAAAAAGTCGCCACCTGGATTTAACTAAGCAAATAGGTACGAGCCTCCTATTGGATAATTATCGCATGGGCAATTGTCTTTCAGCTGGCAACAAGTTATTAAATCCCAGCTGATGCAATGAGTAGCTTCTAATTTTTTAAACAACCATGTCGAAAGACACATCCTGTGTTCATGGAAAAGATGTTTGTAGTTCAAAAAGGGTCAAATCATTGGCATGAATCAAGAAGAGAAAACATCTAAGGAGATTGCAGAAACTACTAAAATTTAATCAAGAACTGTCCTGGAAGAAGGTCATGTGGTCTAATGAGTCCAGATTTACCCTGTTCCAGAATGATGGGCACATCAGGGTAAGAAGAGAGGTAGGTGAAGTGATGCACCCATCATGCCTTGTGCCTATTGTACAAGCCTGTGGGGGCAGTGCTATGATCTGGGGCTGGTGCACTTGGTCAGGTCTAGGTTCAGCAACATTATGTGCCCAAAGAATGAGGTCAGCTGACTACCTGAATATACTGAATGACCAGGTTATTCCATCAATGGATTTTTTTTTCCCTATTCCAAGATGACAATGCCAGGATTCATTGGGCTCAAATTGTGAAAGAGTGGTTCAGGGAGCATGAGACATTTTCACACATGGATTGGCCACCACAGAGTCCAGACCTTAACCTCATAGAGAATCTTTGGGATGTGCTGGAGAAGGCTTTGCATAGTGGTCAGACTCTCCCATCATCAATACAAGATCTTGCTGAAAAAAATAATGCAACACTGGATGGAAATAAATCTTGTGACATTGCAGAAGCTTACTGAAACAATGCCACGACGAATGCATGCTGTAATCAAAGCTAAAGTTGGTCCAACAAAATATCAGAGTGTGTGACCTTTTGTTGTGGTGGCAACTTTTTTTTTGGCCAGGCAGTGTATGGAGAAATTCCTGGATTGACACACAAATTTGGATCACCACTAAAATCTATTAAGTTTTCTATTTTGCCATGCAAAATATTCTCTTTTAAAAATTTAAAAATGTAAAAATTTAATCAAAATCTTAAATACTTAAAAAAAATTCTGGAACAGCATCCGGATTCTGATCACCACCAAAATCTTTACACTTCTTCTATGCAACATGACCAACATTCACAGATAATTTCACCAAAAGCTTTTGAGTACTTTCGAGTTATCTCTCAGACAGACAAACTGACAAATAGCAAACATAAAATTTCCTCAGGGGGAGTAAAAGATGAAATAATATAAAACAACATGATATTGATTTAACTGAAAGATTCTTTGTACTCAGCCAGCATTTAAGAATAAAAGCTCATGTCTCTGTTTCTTCTGTTTTACTTCACCAACAGACAAGCTGAGCTCTCGTACCTTGGTGTATTCTCTGAGTGGACTTTTGATATTTGAGACCATCCTGATCGTCTTCATGGCCTTCTCATTGTACAAGATGTACAAAAGAATCCTCCTCTTATCTCAAGGTATGATAACTAACACTGTCTGAATCTCTCTGTGGTCATTAAGGACTGATTTTTGATGAAAGACATTTTTATGTTTCATGTTCAGAGGCACGAGCAGCTCCTTCAACAACAAACCGGGAGGTAAGATCACCTCCTCTAATCATTTTCTTTACATCATTCAACTTTCCTCGAGGTCCACATCATGACAGACTTGTCCATATTTTTTACAGGGTGATAGAAACACAGAGGACGTCTGTTACGCTGCTCTGGACGTCAAAATGAAAAACACCTCAAGACGACAGAAAAATAAAACCAATGATGATTGTGTGTACTCCAGTGTAAAACTGTAGATGTTTAAATGTTTTATTTGACTTTAGTTTGACGGGATGTTGTGCCACTTTTTTAACAGTATGAGCTTCATGAATCAAGGTTGTCATCTAATGTTTACGTTCCTTTAAAGGTTTTGTGTACAAATGTGCAATTTAAGACAGAACGTGTATATTATTTTGCCAAAGTGACCCCTTAACTTAACAATGTTTTTACTAGTTACTATTTACTAAACTATTACTTTGAGAAGCCATTTTATGCCAGATTTTGTTTGATGTAATGTGATGCTTGCCACCGTCAATTTGTCCAAACAATCTTTCAGCACTACTGCCATTGTGACTATTTCACTGCTTCCACATAGCCAGGGGCCTCTCGGGTCTCAAATCTAAAGTAAAGACTGTAGATTGTGCTGCCTATGGTGTCATACTAACAAAAGCAGATGAGAGGAAGCAGACCAGGAAGTCTCACATCCTTATATTATTGTTTTGAAAGTCACATACAGTACATAGAAACATGCATAAACACAATGTTACTGTCTTTTTAGTCTGAATTCCATCCATAGTCGTCTCTAGTTGAATTATTTTCATTGCAAACCAGAACTAACACGAGGACAGCAAGCTAAAGTCAATGGTGGTCAGGACCATTATGTAATTGGTGGGGGTGTGTAACAGCAAGGATCTGGTGTTACAGATTATGCGAGATCTTAAGATGAAACACTGTATATTCAAATTACAGATTTCCCCTCCCAGCATGCCAGCTTAGATCCAGCCAGTTACCAACATCCAGCCCATGAGGGTCAAAATAAAGTTTTGTTTTGGGTGTTGGGTGTTGGGTGTAGACCAGGTTGGAGCTGGCGGGCTTTCAGCGCACCTTCTGCACATTTTTTTGGCACGAAATTGTCACTGCGCCAAGCTGAACCTTTGAACAATTCCCTCTGGTGCGCCGTCACACCTATCTCGGTGCAGCCAGTCTACCAAATTGCCAAATTGGCTGCGCACAGCGTTGCGCCGGACAAAATTACCACTGCGCGGGATGCGCCAGACTGTGCCACCCTGAGTTGCGCCAGGAACTTAGAGCCCGCTGTCTCTCAGCTGGCCTGGGAACGCTTCGGGATCCTCTGGGAAGAGCTGGACGAAGTGTCCGGGGAGAGGAAAGTCCAGGCTTCTCTGCTTAGACTGCTGTCCCCACAACCTGACCACGGATAAGCAGAAGACAATGGTATGGTACTTTCAGAACATTAGAAATTATCCAAAGATGACTGAATAACTTCATACATTAAAGGGAAATCTCTTTAACTATTTAAATCTCCAGTCAAAACTGACAAGATCAGGCAGATGAACCTGATGATAGACCTCCTTATGTCATGATACCGCAGCTCTGTTTTTTTTTTTGTCTGCTATTTTCCTTGTGTTCCTTGTTTAGACCTCTTGTGTTTCCTGTTTTACTGTCATGATCCTGCTCTTTGTCTTAGTTAAGTTACCCATTTTGTGTTCATGTTTTGTCTTGTGTTTCCTGTTTTATTTTGAAATCCCTCTGTTCCATGTGGTGTTTCCTGTCCTCCCCTCTGTGTGCCTCTGATTATGATTCCCTCCACCTGTGTGATTGTCTCACTTGTGTTGATTACTCCCCAGTGTATTTAGTCTTCGTGTCCCCCCTTGTTGTTGTGGGTTCATTCGTCTTCATGTCACGGCCTCTTCGTAAGTTTAGTGGTTTTAGTTTGTCTGTTTTTGTTGAACTTTTCAGGGACTTTGATTTGTACTTTTTGAGTTTCGCTCCTAGTGTTTTCTTTTTTTGTTTTCCTGGTTTGATTTGGTACTTTGTTATAGATTTTGTTCAGTGTTATGGATTTTTTTGAATTTTTTCAAATCTTCTTTTTCAGTTTAAAATAAAACCTTTTGATTATCTGCATTTGTGTCTCAGAGTTTACTGTTGTTACAAGTCCTGACACTTGCTGTGCATCAGATAACTGTGGTCTTAAAGCATAACAATACTTGGCTCTATTGTCAGGAGATGGTTCCACCAAAAGCCTCATAAATACTCCACTTTTGGGGTAAAGCTACTCAGAAAACATTTGCTTGACTAGATGCTACAGTAAGATTCTTTACAGTGTTTCATTTTTCCTCAACAAAACCCCTGTCAATGGAACTTTTGTGTGACACAACATAAAGTTATGTATACCCCTACCTGCAAAACACTACCTCCCTTTCCATTCCAGCACTGCCTTATTCTGCCAACCATCTTTTTCAACCCTCCTTACTGGACCAGATGTTTCAGGAATGGCGGAGACTGGGTATTGAGCGCTTCAGAGATCTCGGGCTCTAATTTCGTAGACTAGGCGCCTCTCCGCGGGCGAGGCGCAGTGACAATTTCACCTCGGTGGCAAAGGTCAGAGCCGCTGTCACTTTTGCAGCAACTGAGAGCGCAGAGGCCACTGGGCCACGTATAGGAGGCCACAATGCTTGTCACCGTGTGGACCACCGCGCGGGACAGATGTAATCTGTCCCTGTCTCATAAATAGGAGTACAAAATTTAGTTATAATTACATTTAAACACAGCAGCAGGTTAATCCATTCATCATGCTTGTGATCCACCTGCATTCCTGGTCTGTCATCACCAAATAGCAGTACCTTGGGTGAAAATATATCTCCTCCTCATCCTCCTTGCAATAATGTACTCCATCTTTTTAGATCACGTTATGAATAAAGATTAAAACAGAGAAATATGGGCAATCACAGGTAAATCCTTAAGACACCGAGCAACTTACATTTATTCAGCGAGCGTCTCTCTCTTTTTTCTTTTCTTTTGAATTTCATGAGATGAGAGAAGCGGATACTCCGTATCGGAGGATGTGGCTGTTTGTGGTTGGCTTGAGAGATGTGAACTCGTTAGTTATGACAAATGTCTCTGATCTGACATCAGATGTGACGGGACAATTAATATAGATACAAATGTATGTGCTGGTTCAGACGGTTACATTAAATAGTGGTCCCTGTGGTTGTTTAAAGCATTGAAATGTGCCTGACACTGTAGAAAACCTGCCTGTGAGGTTTTGGTGAAGTGTGCGCCCCGTGCGCCTGTCAGCCAAATTACCACTGCCCGGTGTGCGCCTCGCCTGCGCCGACAATAGACCAGGTTGGAGCTGGTGGGCTTTCAGCGCACCTTCTGCGCTTTTTTTTTGGCACGAAATTGTAACTGCACCAAGCTGAATCTTTCGACACCTCCCCCTGGTGCGCCGTCACACCCATCTCGGCGCAGCCGGTCTACCAAATTGCCAACTTGGCTGTGCGCAGCGGCGTTTTGGGCAAAATTACCACTGGGTGGGGTGCGCCAGGCTGCGCCACCCTGAGCTGCGCCAGGAAACTAGAGCCCCTTGTCTCTTGTGTTAGATTTGTATTGTTTGAGCAACTGACTGAAAAGTTTAGTCTCCCAAAGTTTCACTTTTTTAGGTATCTACAAATAAGATACTTCCTCTGCTGTCAGATACCAAACTTCCCTCAGACACCTGATGTAGACATTGCCAATACACTTCTAAATTTACAACCATCATGCAAAGGTTTGATCTCTGATTGATTGCATCTTTATTTCGAGCATATACACAAATGCGTACATCAACAAAAGCAGAGAAAAAAAAAAGCAAACATCCACAACAAAATCCTCAAAGATGCCCAATGAAACAAAAAAACAAGCATGCTCGAAAAGGAGTAGGAAGAAGTTAAAAACGTATTCAATCCTACCCTTATCTCCACCATCTACAATACACTGCTAGGCATAAGGCAGGTCCCACTCAACATCAATAAAATCTGAACTGAATCTGACCTTGTCTGAAGACATATGCAGGGCTCCCACGTGTCCTGGAAAGCCTGGAAAACCTGGAAAATAATTGAACAATTTTCAGGAATGGAAAACATATCAAAAATGAGGAAAAAAGTAAAATGTCCTGGAAATTTATTTATCCTCCTTCTACCTTGTTAGCGAACAAAAATCAAACATAGGAAATTAAGTAATGCACTTGGTAACTAATACACACTTAGCCGTAAAATATAAAAACTCAAAATAATGGTAACAAAAAGAAATAATAAAATATTGCAAAATAAAACTTAGGCTTCTTAAACAGAAAATCAACCAAATCTATTTATCAAAAAGCAGAGTAAATAAAGATTAAAAACATGACTACATCCTGAAAAAGTCCTGGAGAATGATTTCTAGAAAAGAGTGGGAACCCTGGTATGGGATACCATTTTTAAGTTGTTAACTCATCTTCTCTTTGTGCCCAACACTGCTTGTATGGGATACCATTTTTAAGTTGTTAACTCATCTTCTCTTTGTGCCCAACACTGCTTGTCGTGATTCAAAGTTGTACACAGGACCAATATATCCAAATCAAAATTGTCTCATTGTTACCCGGATGTAGAACCTTGTTGTTACAAATGTAAGAGAGAAGAGGCTTCATGTATTCACATGTTTTGGACATGTCCTAGCTTGGAGAAATCCTGGAGGGGAGTCTTGAAAACTTTATCCCTGACTGAACATGGAACCCAACCCTCTGATTGGTCTTTTTGGCACCACAGACGACGTCGATGTGTGCCTAACCCCTGCCAAACACAGAACTCTGTCTTTTGCTTCTCTCTTGGCCAGACATGCAATATTGCTGGGGTGGAAGGATGCTCCACCCATGCTCAGTGGTTTAGAGATGTTGTGACTTGGTCAAACCTTGAAAAATTACATTACTTCATTTGTAACTCCGAAGAAAAGTTTTTAAAAAATCATTGAAAGTGTTCAGGCACTGATGCGGGCAGCTTGGTGTCCTAAAATTTGTAGTGATAGCAGAGATTACTGGGAATGTCTTCAGAAGAGTCTTTAAAGTATCTTTAAGTTGGCTGTGGTGGTTTCTTGAGGAAGTAAGTGCAGAGTTAGATGGCAGGTTATATTTAATGAGTTTGTTTTAGTTGAACGTCTCAGGTGAGGCATAGTTGTTGTTGTTTATGTGACAGAGAAGAGCATTTCCCTTTATATTACACTGCTGATGCCACATAGCAAGATGAATGCTGTAGTTATGTCTGGCAGACATATTTCCTGATTTGTGCCTTCTGGTCATGATTATTTCCTAAAATACCATAAACTGTCAGCTCATACTGTTGAGGTGCTGATCAGTTACTGTTTGACTCCATGTCATTTATCACTTCATACTCCTCGTTCATTATTCTCCACACTTCATAACGTTGTTGTATTGCTGGTAAAGGAGAGATGAAAGAAGCTGAACTGTGAACTATGTGTCTGTGTTTACTCTCTGACCAAAGTATCTGAGTGGATAAGGTGTCCCAGAACTATTTCAAATTATAACACAGAAGTTAATATTCAGTATTTGTTTATTATTGATTGATATTATTTTATTCTTTTTACCTTCTTGGATTGAAACCTGACTTCGAGCTGTTACTTGTGTCACTCCAGGACTGAAGCACAACTGGTTTATTTGTCCTGTTGATTCTTTTATGTTAAAATCTAGCTTGGTAATGATGGGTGAAGTGGGTTGGGTAGATACGGTCTTGTGTTTTCTGTTGTGTTTTTATTTTCATCCTGCTGTGCATGGACAGGATTATTTTTCTCAGTCTGCTTTGACTGTGTATTTTACAAAATTCCTATCAATATTTTACATTTAAACCATATATTTGATAAAAATTGAATAAAAATATGAGGAAACAAACTACTGCCTTCTCCCATCACCTGTTCAGGTTGTTGGTCTCCAGAGGAAACAACAAACACTAACTTCACTTAAGCTGAGCTAAAACTGATTTTGACTCTAGTGATGATGACATGCCGTCGGTAGTGGATACAAGAGGATATTTTTATGAACTGAAGGACACAGAGGAAGAATTTTTGCAGATGGAGTCATGGGTAGTATGAAAAAACTGTTGTGTGAACTGAGGAGCAGGATGGATCACAAGTTACCTGGTGGTGCAGATGCATGAACTGTGAGACCATGACCTTGACCCCAGGGGCCCATTGCTGTCCAGAGTGGGACATTTAGTGCTGTCTCTCCTGGACTTTTCTGGTCCTAATGGGTAAACTGGGCACTGCAAACATGATGTTCTGTCACTGCAGTGGGGGAAATCCTGATGTCCATATTCATAACAACAAGACGAGATTGGCACAAGCCCACGTCACACAACAAAAATCAGTACCATGACCATTTGTTTTACCTTATTTTCATTGGGGATAAATACAGGAGCAACCCATCGTCTAAATATTCAGAAGAGTTATATTTATATCAGATGGTGCCCAACACTGGTCTGCCAAAAAACAAGGGTCTTGGTTCCTTTCAGTGCAAACCCAAGAGTCCTCCAAACCAAACGAGGACCAAACAACACCGTAAGGGACCTGTTGTATATTTCAAGGTCAAAGTGCAACAAGGCTGTATGGCAGGAACAAACACAGCACCGCTCCAACTGGTGGAAATATTCCCACTTTACCTGTAATTTTTGGGCCCATGAAAATATATCATATTGGGCCCTGTCCTAAACTAGCCCTGCACACTTTCTCACACCAAACCTCTGCAGAGGACATTAAGAAGTTTAAAAATATTTTTTTTTTTTTTTGATGGACCACTTATATTGAGTACAGGCTAGTTATTCCCTCCACCAAGGAGGTTATGTTTTTGCCGGCATTGGTTCGTTTGTCTGTCTGTTTGTTTGTTTGTTTGTGTTCAAGATAACTTGAAAAGCTATGGACGGATTTGGATGAAATTTTCAGGAAATGTGTGGAATTGGATCAGGAAGAAATGATTACATTTTGGGACTGATCCGAATCACCATCCGGATACAGAAATTGTTTAAAGGATTCTTTAAACCTGCCAGATATCACCATTTTCACCAAAATGAACTGAAGCTGCTTGGCGGAGGTCTGCGCTATCTGAGTGCTTTTCTAGTTTTGTTTAAAGGCACATTTAAGCTTCAACCTTTGGCATTTGGACAAAAAATGGCATTTAAAATGTTTGCATTTATTACCTCTGCCAAGGAGGTTATGTTTTTGCCAGCGTTGGTTTGCTTGTTTGTCTGTTTGTTTGTGTTTAAGATAACTTGAAAAGTTATGAACAGATTTGGATAAAACCTTCAGGAAATGTGTGGAATTGGATCAGGAAGAAATGATTACATTTTGGGACTGATCCGGATCACCAGCCAGATACAGGAATTTTTTAAAGGATTCTTCAACATTGTGAGATAGGACCATCTTCACCAAAGTGGACTGAAGCTGCTTGTGGGAATTGTAGTTTCTTTGCAAACTCACGTCAACATTTTTCAAGCCTATATCACTACATTTCCCAGCTTCCCTTGCAATGCCAGCAAAGGAGTTGTCCATCTGGACAGGCAAGAGCGGAGACTCATGTCTCAAATCCCAACTCAAAACTCACCTGTTCAAACTGGTATATTCCCTCTAACTGGACATTGTTCACCCCACTTGCTTTTGTGTTGATGTTTTGTTTTAATAATGTTCGCAATTGCTGATGCTTTTATGCTTTTACTTCTGTAAGGTGACCTTGGGTGACTTGAAAGGTGCCCCCAAATAAAATGTATTATTTATTATTATTATTATTATTAGACTCGATCGTGATATCGGAGCATGTGGTGATCCAGTATTTTATCTTGGCAGAGGTCAGCGCTCTCTGAGTGCCTGTCTAGATTTACAATCAGCCTTTGTGAATGTCTGAATATTAACCTTGTTAAATATTCAAAACAGTTGCAAACTATCTCATTTTCCTGCTCTATGACCTGTTTTCTAAAGACCCAAATATTTCTACATGCTACCTCTAAAAGCAAAATGCACACATGGAACTAATACCCTAAAATCGATGATAAAATGCACCATTTTATCTAAAAACAAAGCTTTTAAAGAACATTACAGATATAATAAACGCCTAACTGTTTCTTTCATACACCTTCAGTAAAAAGTTATTCCTTCTACTGTATATATGTAAATCACTGATAATATTGTTGTGACGACTCTGCTGTGAGTGAGTTTTATTTGTAGACTGTTCCTGCTCCCACTCTGTGTTCCTGGTCCTGTTGCTCCCTCCCTCCTGGTGAGGGGGCATGTCTACCTGCTGCAGAGACACTCTGCTGCAGCACACCTGTTCCTGATGTCCTCATCACCTGCTGCTACAAAAGCCTCCAGAAGACTCGTCACAGTGCCAGGTGATTCCTGCAACTTCATGTGGTGTTGTTGGCTGTCTCCTGAGCTCTAGTGTTCTCTTGTGTCCTTGGATGTGTTTTGTGAACCTGACTGACACTTACCTGCATTTCTCGTCTTCTCTTCCAGTGTCTCCACGCACCCAGCCACTCGTAGCCACACTCTGGATCACAGCCACTCGTAGCCACACTCTGGATCACAAGCTCCCTCAGCCTTCACAGATCCCCCCACACAGTCCCTCGGACTGTTTCCCCAATAAAAATATCATTTTTTGCTTTGGGTCCTCTGAAAACCTAAGGAACTTGTTCCCTATTGTATTTTCAAGGACCTCTACTTGCCAGGGACCCCCAGAATCCTCCCAAATCCAACTTCCCTTGTGGCCCCCAAAAAATTTTATCTAACATTTGACAGGCCACTGCTCACTTGCCAAAGTTCAGCCTAAAAGCAGCCTGAGATGTAACAGCCTCCTGCTCTGTCTCCAGGCACCTGGATGCTCACCTTTAAAAGTTATAAACAATAAAGAAGATAATTTACTGAGAATTTAAAGAGTACATCTGTCACTTCATGAACATTTTTGACTTTCATCTCCAGCACAGTCAAGATTTTGAAAGAGCATATGAAAAACATCCTGCTACCAGAGAGGTGAGCAGTAGAGCGACAATGTCACATGTGGTTGTTTCAGACTTTTTTTTTTTTTTTCTTTTAGTTTGATCTCTGGGTGGGATTTGGCCGTTGGTGAGAGAGAAGAGCATGAAGAACAAACAGACGGCCCCAAAGTGAGTATCTCACTATGTTTCCTCTGTAGATTCTACTTGTTGTCAGCCAATCAGATGCAGCGTGGTCTACAAAGAGAGCAGAAGCTGTCAGTTCTCCTTCATTCACTGAGCACAATGACATCTCCAACATTTGTCCTCGTCCTCACATGTTTGGTCCTGGGGGAAATTGGTGAGTTGAGTTTCTGTTGCTCTGTTTCTAAGTCTGCATATGCTCACCTCTCATTCAATATTTTTCAATATTTCTGATGTTAAAATGTTTTAACATAAAACTTTTGTCTTTTATTTCAGCCCAGAGAGTTGATCTGAAATCACCCTCATCAGTTCATCATGAGAGACGACAAACTGGACAGACTCTGACTTTAACATGTGATCATGGTGACTCTGTGTGGGTTTATTGGTTTAAGCAAACTCTTGGAGAGGAACTAAAGATCATCTCCGTCAGGAGTCACAAAAGTATTATTAGTTTGTTTGGTGAATTCAAGAACAATTTACGCTTCAAACTAGGTGCTCAGGAGAGGAAAAGTCTCCTCACAATCTCAGATTTACAGCCGTCAGATTCAGCCACTTATCACTGCATAGGCGTTGAAGGATCCATGGTAGAAATTCTGGCAACAGTAACTCTCAGTCTAGAAGGTTCAGGTTTGACCGTCCCAGCTTTGATCCATCAGTCTGAATCTGAAGCCGTCCAGCATGGAGGCTCTGTGACTCTGAGCTGTACAGTCCACACTGGGGGCTGTGATGGAGGACACAGTGTTTACTGGTTCAAGGACTCTGAAGAATCTCATCCAGGACTCATTTACACCCATGGAGGCAGGAACCATCAGTGTGAGAGGAGACACACCACAGAAACAAACACCTGTGTCTACAACTTACCTCTGAGGAGCCTGAATGTTTCTCATGCTGGGACGTATTACTGCGCTGTTGTCTCATGTGGACACATTCTGTTTGGAAATGGGACCAGGCTGGACTTTGGAGGTGAGTGTCTTCTTACCAAGAATGTCCTGAATGATCAGAGGTGGACAATGGGCATAAGGTGAAATAACTTCAAATAACTTACTGCAAAAACTTTATTGGTTTGGAATTCTCACCAGCAAAAGTTAAAAGTCCTTTGAAAAACTGTACATGTAGATAAATATTAAAAACCAAGTACAATAACCCAGAGACAGAGGAAGTGCTCCAACACCATGCACAAAAACATTAAGAAAACAAAACTGACAAAACCCAAACAACAAAACTAACTAAAGTGAAATTATAACCTATTTTATTTGTCATAAAATTTAATGAAATACAAGAAACCAGCTACATAAAATGAGACAAGGCTTATAGATAAAACATAAAGTTAAATAAAACTAAAAATGATAAAACAGAATAAAATAAAATGAGTTTGAGACAGTGAGTGTCAGCAGCTTCCAGAGGAAATAAAAACAAAAGTAAGACATTAGAAGTTAAAGACTAAAACTTAAAAAGTCAGAACAAATAAAAAATAATAAAAATAATAATAAAAAGGTAAAATGGTCACACTTTCTATGAAACCCTTATTTATAATGCTTTATTAGCGCATTGTAGCATGTTCATAATACTTATAATAATGACTACTGGTGTTAATTTGTTACTATTATCATTATACACTATTGAATAAAATGAGGAGCATGCACTTGTAGTGGTCCTCGGGGAAATAGGTGAGTCATAATGTGCACATAACTATGTGCAATTTAAAAAATACATAATTCTTTCTAACAATAAATATTGCTCACTATCAGTGTTAAAAATTATAGATTTCCGTGTCTGAACAAAGTTTTGGTCTTTGACTCAGCAAAGATGGAACAAATTGGGACCCTAAATACATGGGAGGATGTTCATAGGTAAATTAATTACAGGGTTCATCATAATGAGGCAACACCAATCTGGGGATCTTTGTCCAGCAGGACAGTCAGACTTTGTTGTCAGGGACTAAAGCAGTGAAAGTTTGCTTACTTAATACAGACCCAACATCATAAAAATCACCAGAACTTTGTTCATTTTAATTACTTACTTATTTATTTTATTTACTGCTAAAAAAGTGTGGATGCAAAAATTTAGCTTATTTAAAGATAAAAGCAAAAAGAAAGACTTGAACAACTATTTAAATTACAACACTCCACTGCAACAATCACAGCTCCAACTGTCTTACTAAAAAATACGTTTGGTAAAATGGTAAATGGACTTGAGTTTATGAAGCGTTTCTCTAGTCTCTTTGACGACTCAAAGCAGCTTCACACTGCAGGTCACATCAACACAGTCACACCCTTTCACTCTCAGTCACTGTCTGATGGTTGGAGTTTCTTAGTCAGTGGTCCATCAGTCTCAGCTAACACATTCACATGTTGTACCCATTTACACGCAACTGGCGCAGCAGTAAGAACAACTTGGGGTTAAGCTTCTTGCCTTCTTACTTCTTCCATGCCTTGTGTCTTTTAACCCTATAATGCCTAAAAACACAAATTATAGCCAGAAAGTTCTAATTTTTTGGAGATGAAATGTTTATTTCACTTTCTACTGAAATCCTAAAAAAATCAATATATATATATATATATATATATATATATATCATTTGATACATTAGGTGTTTTTGGCCACTTGAGGACATTTTTATCATTGATCTGATTGTATTCAGATGTTTATTTTAGTAGTTTGTTGATCATATTGATTAGGTAGAGCTATCATAAAACTATGTACCAAATATGATACAGGCTTGTATCAGGCTTAACAGGGTTAAGTTACTTCTTTAAATACAATACTGCACTGAATCTTTAAAACTCATTTCATGTTTAGACTTTTAATCAAAAATTGTTGTATATTTTAGCTTTTGTTTTACCTCACCATTTTTCTTGTTTTCTCTTTGTTTAAACTCTATTGTACTTCATATTTCTTGGTTTTATTCATTCTTGATAACACTTTGAGTTGCCTTATTGTTGAAAGATTCTACACAAACAAACTTGTTTAGCCTTGAAATCATGACAGTGATTATCCATGAATGCCCAGACCATAAATTTGCCCTTATCATATTTCTCTGTTGAATAAATATTTATTAAAGGTCAGTTCCTTGAGACAAGACATCTCACTTTTAAGAGGGTCCTCCTCTCTAAATGGTAGTAAAAGTAGTTTGTTAAAGTGGTATTATTAATAACAACCATGAATAGAGAGATTGTTCTGATATTGACATTAACAGCTTTGTGATGTTGGTGGTCATGGCTACATTAACATGTGTGATATAGAAAGATAGTTTATTTGTCATTGTGCGGCAGGTTTCACAATGACGACCTGGTGGTACAGCGGAAACTTCTGTATCTTTGGCCTGATGGAAACAGGGTGAACAGGATGTGGCTGAGCTGTGTGTGGTCCTCACCTTGACTGGTTCTCTGTTATGTTGATTTCAGGAACCTTAAAACTGCTCACTTGCTCCTCCTCAGCTCCACTGATGCAGACAGGGTTGTGTCTTTCCTCCTTTTTTCTCAAATCAACAATCAGCTCTTTGGTTTTCCTGATGTGATGTGTGATGTGAGCAGGAAGTTGTTTTCTGTTCACTGTTACACAAGATGTTTGATTTCTTTGGATAGGAAGTCTCATCATTGTTGAAAATCCAGCCAATGATCGTGGTGTCATGTGTGAACTTTGCAGTAGAGTTCTCTCCATGTTGGGGGGCAGTTCTGGGTGTACAGTGTGAACAGGAGTGGGCTGAGCACACAGCCCTGGGGGGCTCCAATGTTGAAAGCTAGAGTGGAGGAGGAGAGACTCCTGATCTGCACTGACTCATTGTAAATGCTTCCTCAAGTCGAGTCGAGTCTGCAGATGAATCTGTTTGTAATATTTTTATTTTTGAATGAAGTTGTTTGAGGTTATAAAGTTTCTCTCATGTTGTCACTGTCAAGTCTCCACCAAGTGCTGCGTTGTGAGTGATTTTGCTCACTGGAGACTCACAAAGTTAATAATTAAAATGCCAGGCACAAACATAACAGCTGCTTTAGATCCAAAAAGATGATTTTTGTGCCCTTCTTTATTGCACCAAATATTGTGATTTTTCTTGATGTTGCAGAGGCTTCGTCTCGAGGTGTTGGTCCAGTCTGTAAAGCTGAGCTTGAGCTCCGTGCATCTCCCCTCATTAAACATCATAGAGCCTCTCTGCTTCATCTGAAGGGCCTCAGCAAAGCTAATGTTTACAATCTGATCTTTATAATTTCACTTTGTCATGGTGGACACAGCAGTCCTCAGTGTCCCTCACACATACTGCTCTCTCTCCCTCGCTCTGAGGAGCAGAGGGTGTGTGCAGATGTCATGTAGCAGGTTCCTGCAGAGATAAGGAGGTCATGATCATGACCGCTCCTCAGAGTCATTCCAGTCATTTTAGTCTGACAGCCCATGAACAAGTAAAAGCTGGCTTGCGAACCATTTTGGGTCGTGACCCAAACTTTGGGAAAGGCTGTTCTAGACCATAAGATGTTAAAGTGAGTTTAGTTTAAAGTCTTGGTCAAAAGAAAAAAAATGTAAGAAACATTCAACCTTTAAAAACTTAAGTGACATAAATGGATGACTTGATAATTATTTATTACCATAAATACAAAAACATATGAAAAAATACATAAAACATGTAGTCCTGTGTTTCACTGATTTCTAAATCTTTTTAAACTAACGATATCAATGTAACAGTTTACAAAATGACTTAAAAATATTTTGTGAAGAGAGCTTTGTATAAAATTGTGTTTTCTTTGTCATTCCTACTTTAGCTTCTTACAAAACAATGTTTTTCTGTCAGTGTGTAAACTTACAGATGCTGATGAGTGCTGAGCAAAACGGCTAAGTGGTCTCCACTGTCACAGAAAGTGGTGCTGCCTTGGCAGAATGAGAGAAAGACTGAAAACATTCTGAAGTAGAGCACACACATACATTTTGGTACTTTGAACCACAGCAATATAAAAATTTGAGGTGAAACAGAAAACAGACTCTTTTGCGCTGTATGAGCAGTCGCCTTGCTTTCATGTGTCAATCAAAATATTGAAACTGGGCATGTGCACATCAGATTATTTCATTTAGTGAATGTTTCGAGGGAAAAGCCTCAAACAAGTGAGTCTTAAATGAGATAAGAATAGAAGACATGTCTATCCTCTTAGAAACATGTCATGAGGAAACACACAAGCACTATGTCTCTGCCTCAAGGTGGACCACTCCTCACAAATGGTTGAGGAAACACTGTTAGCTGATCTTTGATGATTGTTGTCATTGGACTAGAAGTTGGGGGAACTTCAGCATCATTTAAAAAGGGTAAAATCATCTTTTATTGATTGGTTAAGTCTCCTAAAATGTGCATAACCACTCTGTGTGTCTCTCTATCTGCAGATGATAAGAACTTCCTTCAATCACTTGTTTACGTCTTAAGTGGAGGTTTGGTGTTCACCAGCACCCTGGTTGTTGCCCTGATCATCTCAGTGTGCATGAATAACAACAGAAGCTGCAAACGTACAGGTCAGTGTTCCTGATCTTGTCTTACAGATGGTATTTCTTTATAACTGCTCTTAAATAAGGAGCCTTTCCTGTTTCATTACAGACTCTCAAAGAGAGGAAGCCTCCACCACGACAACTGCAGAGGTGAGAGTTTTCACACATTCAGCTTTTAAAGTGTCAAAGTGACAACAACAGGATAAAAAAATCACAAACTGGGCAGAGAGGTTGAACATTTCGTCACATTCTAATGCATCATTAAGAGTGTTATAGATGAACAGTAGGTATCATGATATTCAAGGCCACAGATATCAGAACAACCTCATGAAACTCTTGACCTTTACTCAGATAATCCAGTTTAAGTCTACATTAAGACTGCACTGTTCAAAAGACAAATTCAAAGGTCGGTTTCACTCAAAACCCATTTGGTTCAAACACCGTACTGTGGATGAAATAACTGAGCTCTGGTCTTCCTGAAAACACGGGGTCTTGGTTTGTTTCCAAGTGAACTACAGTTCGGTTTGTGGGTGTAAAAGCCATCTGAATCAAACAAGAAACAAACAAGGGACCCAAACAACAAAAGCAGTGCACTGTGGCTTCAGTTTTGCCAAATGTCCCATCAGTAAGCATGCTAAAGTAGCATTCACTGACAATATCAGGCAGAGTATGGTTTATGCTAGCATTGCTTGCACCACAAGCCTGCAGTTATATTAAGGACTAAAGGACTACAAGTCTGTGGACATTGCACTGGACAGTATGCAAGTTTCACCTGGCACAGCCTGAATGCACTTTTGTCTTTACTTTATGTCTCATTGTTATGCCTGGCTACGGGTGGCCAAGACACTGCACTTCTTCTGCTTTCCACAAACTTGCATCGAAGCAGCAGTGACCAGGTCTCCTTGGGCCAGATTAAAGCAGCTGCAATTCTCTTGAATCAACTTCAGATTCATGAAATGGGGGAACAAGAGCAATGTACCTGCTTATATCAAACGCTTGAGAGACAGAATAAGCACTCTGGTTTACTGATACTGGGCTGGAGGCCGAAGGTGCTCCTCACTCAAGCTCCAAGACCCTGATTCTGAGGTGCATGGACTGCACCTCTAGCTGCTTGTTCTCGTGAAGCAGCAGTCTCCGCTGCTTTCACCTCCTCCGCAGGTGATTTAGCCTTTCAGAAACAGGAGGGAGCTGAGGTACCTCAACTTTCTCAACCAACTTGTCACAGAGAATCTGTTTGACTTCTGACTTTTGAGTTCGAGTCTCAACACAGCTGGCTTTGAACGCCGACAGAGGTGACATGAAAAACTGTGCCAGGTACAAGGCATGATCCCTGATGGGAACCAAAACAACTGAGTAAAGCTGAGCCAAGATGAGCTGATACCATGTCATGGAAAAGCCCCATAACAGATTTGGTGGTCTCATGCTGCTTTCTAGTTACATCGGAACTTGGAATGTGGGAATGACGTCATCTCCGAGTTATCAGCGTTCCAGTTACAAAGTCGAAAAAAACGTGCCGACCTATCAGGCTATTGTTAGCCGCTGTTAGCACACCCTGCGTTATTGTTCACACATACTACATGAAGAATGCAAATAACACTATAGCAGCATTTCCATAAATAAAAGTCGAACAGTACTATGTATACAGCTGATTTAGTGCAACAAACACGAGTCAGAGGTGCTAATAAACGGATTATAACAGGAGCTTAACCCTTTGGGCGCCAAAGTCGCAAAATTGCGACAAGCAACATTACTGGATGAAACAGGCCATAGCTGCATATATAGTGCTGAATAGTGTTACCACTTTTCACCAGGAGATAGTGGACATGTGTCACTTTAATCTGAGGAGCATTTGTGGGCGTGTTTCTATTCAAAGTTTTGGCGTAAATTTAGTTTGAAACACACACACCAGATCGGGGAGACGCGCAAGTGGCTGTAAAGAGGAGCAGAGGGAGAGACACGCACAGAGAGAGAGAGCAATATAGAGAGTGAGTTAGAGTACTGACAATGCTGAGAGTACTTCATCAAGTACTGGCTGACTCTGATTCTGAGGATATTTACCCTCTGAGATGACGTTCAGTTGTCCAGTGAGGACGAAATCGGCGGTGCGTATGCGCACACAGCGGCACCGGGTCCGTGCACCATGACAGTCCCCAAGCAGCACATACTGAGGCTGATGCTTTGCCTCCCCGTGGCAGGGGTGAAAGTAATTGGCGAGGGCCGAGGAGGGGACGTGGTCTGGGAAGCAGGGGAGCTCGAAACACCGCGAAAAATGAAGGTGGTAGCGTGAATGAGAAGAAAACTGCGGAGCCGGCAGACGAGGGAGAAGCCGGGAGATGAAAAGCACTGTCAAAATAGTGGTGGGGCGTTCATGCTGGGCCCGTTAATTACAATGATGATGCACTGGGTTTACTTAGGGATGAGGAAGAGTACCAAAAGTGGATCAGACATTCTGATGAGCCTGTTGGGTATTGTGGAGACAGGGATCTGACAAATTTTGAGCCCAATGACTTCTTGTCTCTTTTTTTGGATGATGAATTCTGGCCTAATCAAAAATGAGACAAACAGATATGCCCAGCAGTTCTTAGAGAGGGAAAACCCCAAACCAAACTCCAGATTTCATGACTTGTATGATGTTACAGTCCCTGAGATGAAAGCTTTCATGTCATTTCATTTGCGTAAATTTTCCAATATGGCCGCCACTTGGTGATCACAATATGCAAATTAGATGAGTTTATTTACTTCCATTCCAAATTTTGGGTCATACTGAAGATTTTTTTCAATCACAGATTGCCTTTATCTCTAAACACTTTCAAACTACAGCCTTTTCAAATATTGATAGAAAAATTTAATATTTTCTTGAAAAACTCTGGCGCCTAAAGGGTTAATAACTGTTTACACTGGGGGCAGCCATCTTCAATTGTCAACTCAGGGTGGTGAGGATCCCCTGAGTTCCTAGTAGGAAATCCCGACCCTGGGGGGGTGTTCCGGTTGAAATTTCCCACTCGGAACTCGGAAATCCAGACTTCCGAGTACAACTGGAACACACCATCATTGGCAACAAAACAAAACTCTCTCTGTGTGAAACCTCTGGCTGGTTTTTGTCCCTGCTCTTTTAAAATGCTCAACATTACCCTTGACTGGAAGTCTTATGTTACATCATAAGTTTTTGAAAGATGTACCTGAACAGAACACCAGTTATCAACAATGAACTATTTTATAAATAAAAAAACACAACAAGAAAAAAAAAGGCTCACATTTTGGTAACTAAATATTTGGTTTGTTCCAGGGTTTCCAAGAAGCAGACATCGTCCAGTACGCTACTTTGAGATCAAGAAAACAGATGGACAACACTTGGAGTGAATGTGTGTTCTCCCCCATCAGGCAGTAGAACTGGAAATGTTTTGGTCTCTTTCAAACTTGAGCTCTGTTTGCTGTTTGATTTCATGTTGCTGTGAACAAACTTTTCAAATGAACGCTCTGCTGTGACTTTACTTTTTTATCTGACTGTAAATGTGCAAAACAAGTACTCCTTTTTCTATTTAGAACAAATGCTTTCAGTCATTTTCAAATGGTTTCTTTATGTATCTGTAAAACTATTTCTACATTATATATTATGTTGTTAAAAGATGAAATATCTAAATGCTTATCCAATGAGTTCAAATAAAGGAAATAAAAACCTCTTTGTATTTTTGTATTTAAAGCAAGAGGAACATTGTGTCTTTATTAAAGAAACATTGTTATACAATAAATCTTTAAAAAGCTCTCGTTATACTTTATTGAGTTTTAATTGATGGGAAGATAAAAGCAGCACAACAGGGAGATTTCTCTGACAGAAACAGTAGTGAAGTGGACACACAAACACACAATGACACAGCATCTACCCCTTGAACAACACTGTGAGTGTTTACAGCATGTTTCCTCCTCTAAAAGAGACATAAAAATAAGTGTGACTGCTTTGTAGAACATCAGATTATGCCTCCCTTACACTATAGATGACTTTACAAAGTTTTTCATAAGACTTTATTAGCACTGTAGTCTAACACAGACCAACATCTAAGGACAAACTGTCCACAGTTCTCTGGGTTTTTAGTCTCAGACTCAGATTTGACAAAGACTGAAATCATTAAGGGTCACTAACTGCATAATTTGTTCCCATGACAACAGCTTTAGACACACACCTGTAAGTTAGGCATTATTCAAAGGAGACAACATCTGGATGTAAGAAGGGTATTTTATGAAAGACTTTGTCAAATTTAGGGAATTGTGGCTGTTTCTTTAGTTAGAGGCACATTGTGTGCCACAGGGTTCTAAAGTTTTGGTTTCAGGTCAGAGTGAGATTTTTGCTGGCTTGGGTGGAGGTGGGGGGACAATGTGCAGGCCTTTGGGTGACAGTTTATAAAGGATTCAAATATGTCATCAACCATCTATATGCGCTTATCCAATTTTAAAATAAAATTTGGGTTAATTAGTAATCAGGTGTTTTTTTGCCACCACAATTACCATTAATTAATTAATGGGTCTTATTGTTACTTTGTGGTGTCAGTTTAATATATCAAGTAATGATGCAACATAATAATAGAAATTATTGTTCTTTGGATTATTACTTACCTCCAAAGTTTGATCATGCTCTTTCAAACTGAAAATGTGCAATTTTTATGTTAATTATAGCCAAACATCTGTCACGTTCTAAGTATAGCTATTAACTAATTCAACATTGATGATTTTGTTGTGATGTGACGTCTGGTAACCACAGTCTGTAAGTCAATGTGATTGGACTTTGCTTTACTGTTTAATGGTAGGTGTGGAAGAGGAATAAGACAAAGCTCTCATTGTTGTCCTTTTGTGCAGTTAGTAATATCGTTATCAGTCGGCCACAAAATCAAACGATGAGATAACTTACTGTACTCATGTGATAAGGCATCCTGTCGTGTACCTGCAGTATGCATCCTATGCGGTCAGATCAACTGTATCTTAGCCAGATTAAGCAGTGTTATTTTCTGATTGGCTGAAACGTAGCTGTATGTAATTTTTGTGATTGGTTGATGGGTAGTTGAGCTTATTGAATGGGTTGTGTCAAGCTCCCGTTGAGCTCTATGATGCTCAGAGTGTCTGGCTACATGTTACAGTGCATGTATTGCAGTGTAACTCAATGGGCGTTACGGACAAATTAAATTTTCATGCATGAGAAATACCAGGCTTGGCGTGTGAGAGTGTGAAAAGCTTCAAATGTGTGTTTCACATGCTGAATGCATATAATCTTACAGTATAATCTTCTCACAAAAATACAGTTTTTACAGTTTTTTTTTTAACTATTCAAATAGTGCAAGCACACAAATGCTAATTAATGACAGCAAACAGCAATACTATTATCAGAAATTTTTCAGCCCTGCAGACATTTCAGAGAACATACCTGCTGTTGTCTGACTCCAGTAGTGGTGTTGGCAGAGGTGAAAGTAAGCCGGAACGCCGTGCCGGTAAGAACTATACAGGAAAAGCAACTTTCACCCATGCATACAATACGAGCCCTTTCTTTTTCAAGTGAATTTTACCGAAATAAAAGTAAAATCGATGAATACATAAAAATCAGCTCCAGATTATGCCTTCTGTGATGTGTTGAACTAGGTTTTAGTGCGCTGGACGAACACTATATTTTGTAGGCTACGGTACTCGCTTACCATGATAGGTTGCAACTTGTAGTAGGCAGTGACTCGATGTAGCGTAGAATTATTCAAATGTCCACTGGTGCTGTGTTTTTTTGGTTTTTTTTTTTGCAGACAGCCGGGTAGTCATTTTTGCAAAATAAACAAAACAAAAATCCACAAGTAATAAATTGTGAGATTTTACACTTTCCTGAAATACTCTCTGTCTCTCTGTCATGCGAGCAGCACCCCTCCTGCCGCAAACAAACACACGTGGAAGTGAGAAAACTCAATGCGTTCTTTTCATTGGATGGCTGGTTGCCTAGGTGATGGAAGGACCCCAGACAGTCAAGACAGGTCAAAAAATGCAAAGAAAAATTGACTCTATGTTCAAGAGAAAGAGGGATGACAGGCAGGTTGAGGAAAAGTGAGCAGAAAGTGCAGAGGAAGCAGATGGAGCAGGTAGGCTATGCAGAAGACCAGAAATGAGCCATGAAGTCTATCCTTCTGTCAAAAATGGCTGACAATGTTAGTAGACCACAACACAACAGTAGGCTGTATGATTTTTTGTGTAGTCTACATTTACTGTGGGCCTAGGTTGTAAGCCAGCTTCTGTGCACTACTACTACTGTTATTATTGTTCTGATGTTATTTCCCCCTAAAGAAGTACTTTACCTGAACATTTTTGGCCATATATTACATTATATGTCTGACATCTTACATTATGCACTCAAGGATGTGCACAGTAGTCAGAAAAGGGCAGGTTTTATTAACATCCTTCTTGTATGATGCTCGCATGCGAGTTGCACAGTTCCTGCAAGAATCTTATCTTACTTTCACCCCTGGGTGTTGGGCTGGTCTCCTGTTAATGATGATCACCTCGACTGATTCCTGAAATAAATACTGAGGTCAGTGCTGCAGTGAACTGTACAGCGGCACTGACCTCAGTGCTCCGCACCGTCCAGCCCATGGTCCCGCCTCCTCCCCACTACCTCCCTGTACCGGTGAGCAGCTAGCTGCACAGCTACTGAAGCGTCATGGAGCCGGAGAAGACCAGCATTAGCATAAGTTAGCCACGCATCGTTAGCATTGTAAACTGAGCTGGTGAAGACACGCCGAGAAAGGTAAATCCTTATCGGCTAACAGTGGCGACGCCAGACCCGCTTCGCCGCCGGTCCAATTGAAATGGCTACCGCTGTGTGTTACAAGGTGGATGAATGTCGTGTTTGTTACTTTCAGCTATGAGCAATCTCAAGTTGTTGTTGCTGCTGATATTTTCTGCCGGCCAGCTTCGTGCTCTATCGGAGGGGGCGTGTTGTTAGGAGGCGACACGAGCTGGGGGGCGGGATCTTGGAACACGGAGGGGAGGGGTGAGTGAAGGGGGGGCAGGCTACGTTTTTCAAATCTGTCTTAACAGCCAAACTGGTTTTCAGATTGTAGACCATAGCTGTAAGATATACATGGCAATGCCAGCATCTTGTAGATAGACGGCCAAGTACTCCACCACTTGCATCCACGGCTCGGATCTTTTAAGTTTCACACTCAAAGTGCAACAACAAGCCACCTGACAGTCATTAAGTTTTTGATGAGACTTGCGAGGGCTGTAATCACTACTCCACTGAGCAGATATGTTCAATTTAGATGAGCTGAGGCACCTTCTATCATGAATCTGAATCATGCATTCTGAACTGCTGCTCGCGGACATGACACAGCTTTGGACTCAACTGAGCAAACGAAGGCACAGAGAGTTGCCAATACATCATCAGGTTCTAGTCAGTTACAGTCTAGGACAGTGATGTCTTGAACACTCTCAAGATTCTGAAATTGTGGTATGATCGTATCATGGCAATGTGAATCAGCGTGTGGTATTCATCTCTATGATCGGCAACATCGAGTAGACCATTTCGCATGATGAGCGGAATTAGCATTGCATCACAGTTCATCTTTTCAGCAACACCCCTTTAAAACTTGCGTGGCTCATCAAA
This sequence comes from Cetoscarus ocellatus, assembly GCA_037902135.1. Lineage (NCBI taxonomy): Eukaryota > Metazoa > Chordata > Actinopteri > Labriformes > Labridae > Cetoscarus > Cetoscarus ocellatus. The sequence goes on along the minus strand of JBAMNC010001467.1, from coordinate 173,753 downwards.
GCCGATAGTCAGCAGAGCGGAAAATAAGGAACACGTGAAAAGTTGGCATTTGGTATCCCCATGGTTTGGCAAGAGCAAAAAGATCATTGCACAGACTGTTACTTTTGTTTAGTGAAAACATCGGGATTTAACAAGAAAAATAAAACTAAAATAGAATATCCTAATCTACTGTCAGCTATAAGACCAATGCGTCATTCAGCTGAAATTCTAATGCCAGTTTTCGAACAACTACCTCCTCTTGAAGATCTGAGCGATGTTGAACGCAGTGACAGCAATGATGCAAATTTTGAAATTCACACGGATTCAGTTTGTAGGGGATTTGATCAGCACGAGTTGAATGATTTGGCATGTGATTTGGGCCTATCAAAAAAAGCTTGTGAAATCCTTGCATCAGGACTGAATGAGAAAAACTTACTTGAACAAGGAGTGAAGGTATCATACTTTCAAACCAGAGAAAGTACATTTCTGCAGTACTTTCGAAGTGACAGCGGCTTTGTGTTTTGCTATTACATTCCTGGTTTACTGAAGGAATTAGGGCTTTCAATCTACAATCCTGTGAGGATTCACAGTCCGCTCCAGTCTGCTCTCCCCCTCCCTCACCTGTTCCTCATGCTCCTGGCAGCGTGGGCGTGGTTCCAGATGTGCTGCAGCCTCCACACCTGATCCATATTACTCCTGATCACCGCTCACTATTTAAGCCCTTCTTCAGATGACTGCAGCGCTAGTGGATTGCACTCACGACGTTGGTTTGTGCTTCTCCTTTGCTCCTCGTTGCTCCTACTCTAGCTTCAAGTCTTTTGTCCCCGTGCAGGGGCGTATTGGTGATTTTTGTGAACTTTACCTGTGATACTTACCTTCTCCTTTTGTTCCCTTTTTCCAGGCCTTCAGGAGCTCCCGCCACCGCTGCCTTCTAGCCTTTTGTATATACCTTTGTTGAATTTTTGTACACCCCTGAATCCCTCATTAAACAACATCAACTGCTCCTCTGCCTGTTCCTTGAGCTTTTGGGTCCGACTTAACATCTCATCTGGGTCATATCCTGACAAATCCTATAGTTCAAAAACTTGATGTTATAGAGAAAAACTGAGATCAGTTTTGGATTCAGCACCCAAACAGCTGTCAGACCTAACTCAACAAAATTGTGTTCCCCAGTGTTATCAATTTTGGGGTAATTAATTAAAAATGGCTGCTCTCCTGTATGATTTGCAAAACCCCAAACCAGTGAAGTTGTTGTGTAAATCGTAAATAAAAACAGAATACAATGATTTGCAAATCCCTTTCAACCTTTATTCAATTGAATACACAGCAAAGACAAGATATTTAACGTTCGAACTGGTAAACTGTGTTATTTTTTTCAAATATTAGCTCATTTTGAATTTGATGCCTGCAACATGTTTAAAAAAAGCTGGCACAAGTGGCAAAAAAGACTGAGAAAGTTGAGGAATGCTCATCAAACACTTGGAACATCCCACAGGTGAACAGGCTAATTGAGAACAGGTGGGTGCCATGATTGGGTATAAAAGCAGCTTCCCTGAAACGGTCAGTCATTCACAAACAAGGATGGGGCGAGGGTCACCACTTTGTGAACAAATGCGTCAGCAAATTGTCGAACAGTTTAAGAACAACATTTCTCAACGAGCTATTGCAAGGAATTTAGGGATTTCATCATCTACGGTTCGTAATATCATCAAAAGGTTCAGAGAATCTGGAGAAATTACTGCACATAAGCGGGAAAGGCCGAAAACCAACATTGAATGCCCGTGACCTTCGATCCTTCAGGTGGTACTGCATCAAAAACCGGCATCACTGTGTAAAGGATATCACCACATGGGCTCAGGAACACTTCAGAAAACCACTGTCAGTAACTACAGTTCGTCGCTACATCTGTAAGTGCAAGTTAAAACTCTACTATGCAAAGCGGAAGCCATTTATCAACAACACCCAGAAACACCGCCGGCTTCGCTGGGCCCGAGCTCATCTAAGATGGACTGATGCAAATTGGAAAAGTGTTCTGTGGTCTGACGAGTCCACATTTCAAATTGCTTCTGGAAAGTGTGGTCGTCGTGTCCTCCGGACCAAAGAGGAAAAGAACCAGCCGGACTGTTATAGGCGCAAAGTTCAAAAGCCAGCATCTGTGATGGTATGGGGGTGTACTAGTGCCCAAGGCATGGGTAACTTACACATCTGTGAAGGCACCATTAATGCTGAAAGGTACATACAGGTTTTGGAGCAACATATGTTGTATCCAAGCAACGTCTTTTTCATGGACGCCCCTGCTTATTTCAGCAAGACAATGCCAAGCCACATTCTGCAGGTGTTACAACAGCGTGGCTTCGTAGTAAAAGAGTGCGGGTACTAGACTGGCCTGCCTGTAGTCCAGACCTGTCCCCCATTGAAAATGTGTGGCGCATTATGAAGCGTAAAATACAACAACGGAGACCCCAGACTGTTGAACAACTTAAGCTGTACATCAAGCAAGGATGGGAAAGAATTCCACCCGAAAAGCTTCAAAAATTGGTCTCCTCAGTTCCCAAACGTTTACTGAGTGTTGTTAAAAGGAAAGGCTATGTAACACATCGGTAAAAATGCCCCTGTGCCAACTTTTTTGCAATGTGTTGCTGCCATTAAATTCTAAGTTGATGATTATTTGCAAAAGAAAATAAAGTTTCTCAGTTCGAACATTAAATATCTTGTCTTTGCAGTGTATTCAATTGAATATAAGTTGAAAAGGATTTGCAAATCATTGTATTCTGTTTTTATTTATGATTTACACAACATGCCAACTTCACTGGTTTTGGATTTTGTAGAAAATTGGCCCCTCTGACCCCTCCCATGAGCTGCCACCTTATCACAGTGGAGGGGTTTGTGTGTCCCAATGATCCCAGGAGCTATGTTGTCAGGGGCTTTATGTCCCTAGTAGGGACATCCAAGGCAAACACGTCCTGGGGGAGGGGCCAGACAAAGTGTGGCTCAAAGACCATAATGACGAATTACAAAAATGGTTCCCAGTTTGCCTCACCCAGACGTGGGCTTAGCAGGCCCCCCCTGAGCCCAGCCTGGGGGTAGAGCTCATTGGCAAGCACCTGGTAGCTGGGCCTATGTCCATGGGGCCTTGTTAGGCACAGCCCGAAAAGGTCAACAAAGGTCAGGAAACACGGTCAACTGTGGCCTGGAAACACATCCATACAGAGAGGATCCACACAGCAGAGCCACGAGGGTTCGCTCAGATTTCATCTCAAAGTTTAACAAGGAGTGAACTTCGGATGCAGCGGTTCGCTCTGAAACACTCAACCAGCCCCCAAGGATAATGCCACAAGTAAGATCATTGCACTTCTTTGTGCTGTGGTGTCATGCCCAGCAGTATGTGAGGACGCAGGGTGCAGTGACAGACCAGCTGAGCAGCAGACGGGTCCAAGTCTACCAGCTCTACAGCCGCCCCAGTAGGAAACGCGTCCAGATCCACGGCAAGAGAATCACCGCCACCGCCGAGGATGGAAATGTGTATGCTCATCTATTTGTGGAGACGAACACGTTTGGCAGTCGGGTGAGGATAAGAGGAGTGGAGAGTGGACGATATCTCTGCATGAACCGGACAGGGAAACTGGTTATAAAGTGTAACGGCCGGAGCAGGGGCTGCATCTTCGTAGAGAAAGTTCTGGAAAACAATTACACGGCCTTCCAGAGTGCCAAGTATAAGGGCTGGTATGTGGCATTCACCCGGAAAGGAAACCCCATCAAAGGCTCCAGGACGCGGGAGAACCAGAGAGAGGTCCACTTCATGAAGAGGCTTCCCACGGGCTGGCTTCCCACGGGCCGGCTCCCCTTCCCCAACACGGACCAAAGCAAACAATTTGAGTTCATACAGTTTCCGTCCACACGTCGAGTGAAGCGGAACAGGAAATCACGCATCGTTTCTTAACAAGCAGAGACAGCAAATGGCTGATGACAGAACTGTGACAGGCAGTTTTATTTTTGTTTAATAGGTATAATGTGGATAAAGAGCCATACATTTAAGTAAATATTGCTGTAATATGATCCTTTGTAAGTACTGAAAAGAGTAAAGCAGATGGGTTTAGGGGCGTCAGTGGCACAGCTGGATAGTGCGCTTGGTCAGTGATTGGGAGGTTGCAGGTTCAAGCCCAGCTCCAGGCGACACATGGCGATGTGTCCTTGGGCAAGACACTTAACCCCAAGTTGCTCCCACTGCTGCGTCAGTGGCGTGTAAATGGGCATGAAAGGGCGTGAAAGTGTTAGCTGATACTGATGGATAACTCACATAGAAACTCTAAACTATCAGTGAGTGAATGTGAGAGAGAGTGGGTGTGAATGTGTAAGTGTGACCTGCAGTGTAAAGCGGCTTTGAGTGGTCAAAAGACTAGAAGGCGCTATATAAGCTCAAGTCCATTTACCATTTAACATGGGACCGTCCTCAGCTCCAGAAGCTGGCTCTAGGAATGTGGAATGTTACCCTCTGGAGGGGAAGTAGTCTGAGCTGGTGCACAAGGTTAAGAGTTTCCAACTAGATGTAGTCAGACTCACCTCAACTCATAGCTTTGGCTCTGGAACCAGGGGTTCGACTCTCTTCCACTCTGGAGTTGCCGATGGTGAGAAGCGTCGGGCGGGGTTGACAGTACTTGTTGGCCCTAGGCTAGATGCCTGTACGTTGGGGTTTACCCTGGTGGAAGAGAGGGTCGCCTCCCTCCTCCTTTGGGTGGGGATACCAATGATTTTTCATTCTGCTTATGCACCAAACAGCAGCTCAAACAGCTGGTGGCGAGTTGGCTCTGATGGTGGGGGAGGATGCCTGGTCTGGCTTGGTAGACCCAAACTTGTTGTGCGGGTCTGCAGGCAACATCTGGCAGAGCCTCCCATCAGAAAGAGCTTCAACTCCCACCTCCAGGAGAGCTTCGACCATGTCCAGGGAAAGGCAGGGGACACTGGGTCTGAGTGGGCCTTGTTCCATGCCTCTATTGTTGAGGCGGCCAATCGGAGCTGTGGCCATAAGATGGGTGATGCCTTTTGTGGCAGCAACACCTGAACCCGCTGGTGGACACCAGCAGTGAGGGACATTGTTGATCAGTGACGGAAATTTTGAAGACTTCCTTAAATTTAACAGCACGTCTTCCAGTGTGGAAGCAGACCTGGGGGACTCTGTGGTAGGCTCTCCTATCTCTGGGGCTGAGGTCACTGAGGTGGTCAGAAAACTCCTCGGTGGCAGGGCTCCCGGGCTGGATGAGATCTGCCCAAAGTTCCTTTGAAGCCCTGGATGCTGTGGGACTGTCGTAGCTGACACGACTCTGAAACATTGCCTGGACATCGGGGGAGGTGCCCCTGGATTGGTAGACTGGGTTGGTGGTCTCCCTTTTCAAGACGGGGGAAAAGTGTGCTCCAACTCTAGGGGATCACACTCCTCAGCCTCCCTAGTAAGGTCAATACGAGGATACTGAAGAGGAGGGTCCGCCGGATAGTCGGACCTCTTATTCAGGAGGAGCAATTGTGGTTCTCGTCCTGGCCCTGGAACAGTGGACCAGCTTTATACACTGATGACTGTCATCTCAAACAAATCCAAGACTGCAAAAGAGCAAAAGAGAAACACGCTACTGACAAAGAGTTGAGCTCAAGAGCTACATGTTGTCAGGTACATGTGGTCAATTCTGAGGTTATTTTTAGTATAAGCTCTGGGTGGGATTTGATCATGGTGTGAGAAAAAGGGTTGAACAACAAACACACTGCTCTATGCTAATCATCTCACTGTGTTTCCTATGAAAGCTCTACCTCTAGCAGCAAATCAGATGCAGCGTGGTCTACAAAGAGAGCAGAAGCTGTCAGTTCACATTCATTCACTGAGCATGATGACATCTCCAACATTTGTCCTCGTCCTCACATGTTTGGTCCTGGGGGAAATTGGTGAGTTGAGTTTCTGTTGCTCTGTTTCTAAGTCTGCATATGTTAACTTCTCATTCAATATTTTTCAGTATTTCTGATGTTAAAATGTTTTAACATAAAACTTTTGTCTTTTATTTCAGCCCAGAGAGTTGATCTGAAATCACCCTCATCAGTTCATCATGAGAGACGGCAAACTGGACAGACTCTGACTTTAACATGTGTTCACAGTGACTCCACGTGGGTTTATTGGTTTAAGCAAACTCTTGGAGAGGAACTAAAGATCATCTCTATTACAAATTACAATAAATTTCATAGTTTGTCTGGTGACTTCAAAAATGATTCACGCTTCACACTGGATGCTCTAGATGGTAAAAATCACCTCACAATCTCAGATTTACAGCCGTCAGATTCAGCCACTTATCACTGCATAACGTGTGATAATGTCATAGTACAAATTCTGGCAACAGTAACTCTCAGTGTAGAAGGTTCTGGTTTGACCGTCCCAGCTTTGGTCCATCAGTCTGAATCTGAAGCCGTCCAGCATGGAGGCTCTGTGACTCTGAGCTGTACAGTCCACACTGAGGGCTGTGATGGAGGACACAGTGTTTACTGGTTCAAGGATTCTGAAGAATCTCATCCAGGACTCATTTACACCCATGGAGGCAGGAACCATCAGTGTGAGAGGAGAAACACCACAGAAACAAACACCTGTGTCTACAACTTACCTCTGAGGAGCCTGAATGTTTCTCATGCTGGGACGTATTACTGCGCTGTTGTCTCATGTGGACACATTCTGTTTGGAAATGGGACCAGGCTGGACTTTGGAGGTGAGTGTCTTCTTACCAAGAATGTCCTCAATGATCAGAGGTGGACAAGGTGGACAACTTCAGTACTTGAGTAAAAGTATAAATCCTGTTGGTCAAATATTAGTCCAAAATTGCTTAGTCAAGTTTTTACTTTTTATGTTTGGCACTTTTTCTAGCGAAGGTTTAAAAGTGCTATGAAAAACTGTACATGCAGATAAATATATAAAAACTAAGTACAGTAACCCAGACACAGAGAAGGCACTCCAACAACATACACAAAAATGTTAAAAAAAGCAAAACTCACAACACTCAAACAATAAACTAACTAAAGCACAATTATAACCTGTTTGATTTGTTACAAAATCCCAGGAAATACAAGAACCCTGCTGAATAAAATGACACAAAGCTTTAAGAATAAATTACAAAATTAAATGAAATGAATAATGATCAAATATAATAAAACCAAATATATTAAAGTGTTTTTGACAGTGTGTGATAGCAGCTTCAAGAGAAAATGAAAGACATTAAAAGTAAAAGACTGACAGTTAAAAAGTCTGAACAAGTAAAAGTAAAACACTTACAAAACATAAAATGTTAACACTTTCTATGATGCCCCTATTGTTAATGCAGGATAACACATTATAAGCATGTTAATCATTATTGTTCTAATGTAAACTGGTGTTAAATTATTATTATTATTATTATATACAAGGGGATATAATGAACTACATACATTTTTAAAGTGAATCATAATGTGCATATACCCCTGAGCAATAAAAAAAAAAATACAGAATACTTCATAACCACAAATTTGGACGAGCATTTCTTAATGCTTCCAAATTGTAGATTTACCCCTCAAACTATATATATATATGTGTGTGTGTGTGTGTGTATAAATTATCTCTATTTTCTGAATTTTTTTAGATAATACAGTCTTAATGTTATCTTTTAAATTTCTTAAAAAAATGTCTTTGGGAATCTCATTTCAGGTATATAACATTAGCAGTATGACATGACAATATGACGTTTTGAATTTCAGCAATGATTTGACCTGCTGATCATGCAAAAAAAATAAAAATAAATGGGATAAAATGGAATAAATGTGTTTTTTCCCTTAATTGCCTTTAATGAATCCTGTTTTTCCATAATGTACTTAGAACACCTAATGACTGCTCAAATGACATAATCTTATTATAATGGATCATTTTAGTGTTCATAATTTGTTATGAATTGGTTAAATTTGTTACAAGAATGAAAGTCTCAATAAATTACAGTCTTTTAAAAAAGTGAATGATCTGCACATTATGTTTAATCAACAACTAGTAATTAACTACTGTTTTCAGCTTTTTGGTGTAAAGAATTATGTTAGGATTTCTTATTGCTTTAACCATGACTGCAGCTTAATACGCTATTAGTGTATATAACTCATTACAAACACTATTATTATAATGCCTTATGAAAACAATTGCTGAACAACTATGATTATCCAGCATTATAAGTGCAGTATGACTCTACCTAATATAATATTATCTTATAAACATGCTTACAATGCATTATTAAGAGGAGCTTCATGTCACTCATAAAATCGTAAAGAATAAAAGGTGATGAGAGCCTGAAAAATAACAACTCAAAGTGCACCAAGAGTAAAAACCTCTAAAATTCTTTTAAATTCTTCACCGAGTCATTAACCAAAAGCTGCAGAGTCTCATTATGTGTAGTGACATTTTTTGGTGTTCAGTAATCTGTATTTAAAATATGATGGGACAGGAAAAACAATGACAGTTTAGACAAAGTTAAACAAGACCACAGATCTGTCCATTTATTACATTGTAAGATCACAAATAAGTATTTCAGCTAAGAATTTCCCCCTGGGCCTTGTCTCTGTAGTCATCCATGGAGGCAGGTTTACAGCTTAGATCAGCAGAGTGTGTATGTGTGTGTCACTACAGACAGGACCAACAGGCAGTGTGTATGTGTGTGTCTCAGGAGCCGCTGATAAGCACACACACACACAGCCCTCTGTTTGCATGAAGAGGTATTAGTAGGTGCCTTGACCTTCTGGCTGATGTATGATATATAGCATTGTGCAAGCTTTCCTGAGCCAGGACATCTCTGAAGGCCCGGCTTTCAGATCTCTGAGCAGTATTCCTCCATGAAGCCAGGGATCCGAATGCATCCATGTGAAGGAGTCATTTTTGATTCCGACTTCACCTTCTCCACCCACGTCAGTAAAATCATCCAGTCCTGTTTCTTTCACCTGCGTTCAATTTCAAAAATTAAACAAATACTCACCCCTCCAGACCTTGAAAAAATAATTCACGCTTTCATTTTCTCAAGGCTGGACTACTGTAACTCTCTCCTCCCTGGTTTAAATAAAAAAATCCCTTTCTCGCCTCCAACTAGTTCAGAATGCAGCAGCTAGGCTTTTAACTGGTTTTAGTAGACGGCATCACATCACTCCAATTTTAGCCTCCCTCCACTGGCTTCCTGTCTGTTTTAGAATTGATTTTAAGATTTTATTGATTACCTTTAAGGTACTCGTGGGCCTGGCCCCCAGCTATATCTCAGATCTATTGATACCTTATGAGCCGGCCCGTAGCCTCAGATCCTCTGGCGAAGGTCTCCTGGTCGTTCCAAAGTCGAGACTCAAAACTAAAGGTGACAGAGCTTTCTCCATCAGAGCTCCTCGACTTTAGAACGACCTGCCAGAGGAGATAAGTCGTGCAGAGTCGGTCGCTTCTTTTAAGTCACGTTAAAAAAACCTCACTTTTACAGACTTGCTTTTATGTGATGTCGTCTTTTACAGTCTTTTATCTTTTATCTTTTATCTCTTTTATTTCTTATTTTCTTTTTTACTGTCTTTTAGCTTTTCTCTATCAGTATTGCTCTTATCATTTTACCTCCTACGTCTTTTAAGTCCTTTTTATTTACATTTTCTATGCAATGCTTCATATTAATGCCATGACTTTCTTTTAATTCAGATTTTATCTAATTATGCTTCACTTTTGTTCCAATTTTAATCCTTTTATAGGTAACATTTTTAGTCTTTTTATCGTTTTATCTCCTGCTCATGTCTGTTGTTTTATTCTATCACTGCTATCATTATTATTATTATATTGTCATTACTAATATCGTCCTTTTCACATCCTTTTTACATTTTTCTTACTGTTTTTATTTCAGTCCTCATGGTCTCATTTTACGTTGCATGGTTCTTGTATTGTCTGGGTTCTTACGACATAACGTGTTTTTCTGTAACAGTGCCTTGATTTAAACTGGGCTTTTTGTTTTGTTTTTTGTTTTAATTTCCTTTTGTGCTCTTGTGATTGCTGTCTGTATGTTCTTGTCTGATTGTCAAAGCACTTTGTAAACCACTGTTTTTAAAAAGGGCTATACAAATAAAGTTATTTTGAGGCTGCATACCCTCAATGGACCCAATTGGTAGGGACTGCTCATGGCCCTTATCTACTTGTCTCTGCACTTCAGTCTTAGACACAAGGTGGACGTGTATTTATGTATGTTTTTCAGACACATCTCTCCCTGTACAGTACAGTGAACAAGCAGCTCTGTATCAATTGCAGAGACCTCAAAGTTGCACAGCGTGGAGCATCCTCACCTGGAATTATTGAAAACTTCCAATCAGATAATATTTTCTAGAGTGATGGACCCTGTGCTCTGGACCCTGTGCAACTATGGAACGCCTGCAAAATACACTATAAAAATGCTGTCTCATCTTTGTTCTTTGGAGTTGATTCTGCAGACCCAACTCACATGTTCGTTTGTTGACTGAATAAAGACCGCTGGCTGCAAGTTGGTTGGACTCTTCTCCTGATTTTGACGTTGCATCTAGTTCTACAACAAATCTTTTGTCTCTTGCACAGCGCTAGTAGATTAGACTTAGAGCAGTGAAGTGTTTAAGTATAGAGGCCCAGTGCCTGGCAAAATCGTCCAGAAATTGGACACAACATATGATGGCCAATTCCTTTAAAAATTCCTGGATCTCCATCCAGATTCAGATCACCACCAAAATGTAATCACCTGTCCCTTAAGCGATGACCAAAAATTTTCTGAACATGTTATCAAAATCTGAGACAACGTTTTGTGTTATCTTGCTGAGAGACAGACGAACAGACAGACAAACAAAGCTGGCAAAAACATAACTTCACACATACACTGCCTGGCCAAAAAAAAAGTCGCCACCTGGATTAACTAAGCAAATAGGTACGAGCCTCCTATTGGATAATTACCGCATGGGCAATTGTCTTTCAGCTGCAACAAGTTATTAAATCCCAGCTGATGCAATGAGTAGCTTCTCATTTCTTAAACAACCATGTGGAAAGACACATCCTGTGTTCATGGAAAAGATGTTTGTCTGTTTAAGAAGGGTCATATCATTGGCATGCATCAAGAGGAGAAAACATCTAAAGAGATTGCAGAAACTACTAAAATAGGATTAAGAACTGTCCTTGAGGAAGGTCATGTGGTCTAATGAGTCCAGATTTACCCTGTTCCAGAGTGATGGGTACATCAGGGTAAGAAGAGAGATAGGTGAAGTGATGCACCCATCATGCCTTGTGCCTACTGTACAAGCCTGTGGGGGCAGTGCTATGATCTGGGGTTGCTGCAGTTGGTCAGGTCTAGGTTCAGCAACATTATGTGCCCAAAGAATGAGGTCAGCTGACTACCTGAATATACTGAATGACCAGGTTATTCCATCAATGGATTTTTTTTTTCCCTATTCCAAGATGACAATGTCAGGATTCATCAGGCTCAAATAGTGAAAAAGTGGTTCAGGGAGCATGAGACATTTTCACACATGGATTGGCCAGCACAGAGTCCAGACCTTAACCTCATAGAGAATCTTTGGGATGTGCTGGAGAAGGCTTTGCATAGTGGTCAGACTCTCCCATCATCAATACAAGCTCTTGATGAAAAAAATAATGCAACACTGGATGGAAATACATCTTGTGACATTGCAGAAGCTTACTGAAACAATGCCACAACAAATGCATGCTGTAATCAAAGCTAAAGTTGGTCCAACAAAATATTAGAGTGTGTGACCTTTTGTTGTGGTGGCGACTTTTTTTTTGGCCAGGCAGTGTATGTAGAAATTCCTGGATTGACACACAAATTTGGATCACCACTAAAATCTATTAAGTTTTCTATTTTGCCACGCAAAATATTCTCTTAAAATTTAATCAAAATCTTAAATACTTAAAAAAAAATTACTGGAACAGCATCCGGATTCTGATCACCACCAAAATCTTTACACTTCTTCTATGCAACATCACCAACATTCACAGATAATTTCACCACAAGCTTTTGAGTACTTTCGAGTTATCTCTCAGACAGACAAACTGACAAATAGCAAACATAAAATTTCCTTAGGGGGAGTAAAAGATGAAATAATATAAAACAACATGATATTGATTTAAATGAAAGATTCTATGTACTCACCCAGCATTTAAGATTAAAAGTTCATGTCTCTGTTTCTTCTGTTTTACTTCACCAACAGACAAGCTGAGCTCTTGTACCTTGGTGTATTCTCTGAGTGGACTTTTGATATTTGAGACCATCCTGATCGTCTTCATGGCCTTCTCATTGTACAAGATGTACAAAAGAATCCTCCTCTTATCTCAAGGTATGATAACTAACACTGTCTGAATCTCTCTGTGGTCATTAAGGACTGATTTTTGATTAAAGACATTTTTATGTTTCATGTTCAGAGGCACGAGCAGCTCCTTCAACAACAAACCTGGAGGTAAGATCACCTCCTCTAATCATTTTCTTTACATCATTCAACTTTCCTCGAGGTCCACATCATGACAGACTTGTCCATATTTTTTACAGGGTGATAGAAACACAGAGGACGTCTGTTACGCTGCTCTGGACGTCAAAATGAAAAACACCTCAAGAAGACAGAAAAATAAAACCAATGATGATTGTGTGTACTCCAGTGTAAAACTGTAGATGTTTAAATGTTTTATTTGACTTTAGTTTGACGGGATGTTGTGCCACTTTTTTAACAGCATGAGCTTCATGAATAAAGGTTGTCATCTAATGTTTACTTTCCTTTAAAGGTTTTGTGTACAAATGTGCAATTTAAGACAGAACATGTATATTATTTTGCCAAAGTGACCCCTTAACTTAACTATGCTTTTACTAGTTACTATTTACTAAACTATTACTTTTTGCCCTGAGTACACCCTCTCAGGAATCAGAAGGTTTGATGTAATCTGACGCTTGCCACTGCCACCGTCAATTTGTCCAAACAATCTTTCAGCACTACTGCCAATATGACTATTTCACTGCTTCCACATAGCCAGGGGCCTCTCGAGTCTCAAATCTAAAGTAAAGACTGTAGATTGTGCTGCCTATGGTGTCATACTAACAGAAGCAGATGAGAGGAAGCAGACCAGGAAGTCTCACATCCTTATATTATTGTTTTTAAAGTCACATACAGTACATAGAAACATGCAGAAACACAATGTTACTGTCGTTTCAGTCTGAATTCTATCCATAGTCGTCTCTAGTTGAATTATTTTCATTGCAAACCAGAACTAACACGAGGACAGCAAGCTAAAGTCAATGGTGGTCAGGAGCATTATGTAATTGGTGGGGGGTGTGTAACAGCAAGGATCTGGTGTTACAGATTATGCGAGAGCTGAATATAAAATACTGTATATTTAAACTACAGATGCAGCCACTTCAACTTTCCCCTCCCAGCATCATGCCAGCTGAGATCCAGCCAGTTACCAACATCCAGCCCATGAGGGTCAAAATAAGGTTTTGTTTTGGAGGTTTTTCCCTCAATTTCTGTACTTGGTGGAAGCATCTAATCAGGATGCCTCCTGGACTTCTCCCTGGTGTGGTGTTCTGGTCATGTCCTTCTGGTAGGAGACCTCAAGGAAGACGCAGGACATGTGGGAGAGACTATGTCTCTCAGCTGGCCTGGGAACGCTTCGGGATCCTCTGGGAAGAGCTGGACGAAGTGTCCGGGGAGAGGAAAGTCCAGGCTGCTGCCCCCACGACCTGACCACGGATAAGCATAAGACAACGGAACGGTACATCCAGAACATTAGAAATTATCCAAAAGGCGACTGAATAACTTCATACATAAAAGGGAAATCTCTTTAACTATTTAAATCTCCAGTCAAAACTGACAAGATCAGGCAGATAAACGTTATGATAGACCTCCTTATGTCATGATACTGCAGCTCTGTTGTATTTTGTCTGCTTTTTTCCTTGTGTTCCTTGTTAAGACCTCTTGTCTCTTGTGTTTCCTGTTTTACTGTCATGATCCTGCTCTTTGTCTTAGTTAAGTTACCCATTTTGTGTTCATGTTTTGTCTTGTGTTTCATGTTTTATTTTGAAATCCCTCTGTTCCATCTGGTGTTTCCTGTCCTCCCCTCTGTGTGCCTCAGATTATGATTCCCTCCACCTGTGTGATTGTCTCACTTGTGTTGATTACTCCCCAGTGTATTTAGTCTTCCTGTCCCCCCTTGTTGTTGTGGGTTCATTCGTCTTCATGTCACGGCCTCTGCGTAAGTTTAGTGGTTTTAGTTTGTCTGTTTTTGTTGAACTTTTCAGGGACCTTGATTTGTACTTTTTGAGTTTCGCTCCGAGTGTTTTCTTTTTTTGTTTGCCTGGTTTGACCTGGTACGTTGTTATAGATTTTGTTTTGTGTTGTGATTTTTTTGAAAACGATAAGTTTTGGGGGTTTTTTATCTCTTTTTTAATTTAAAATGAAACCTTTTGATTATCTGCATTTGTGTCTCAGAGTTTACTTTTGTTACAGGTCCTGACACTTTACTGTACATCAAATAATTGTGGTCTTAAAGCACAACAATACTTGGCTCTGTTGTCAGGACATGGTTCCACCAAAAGCCTCATAAATACTCCACTTTTGGGGTAAAGCTACTCAAAAACATTTGCTTGACTAGATGCTACAGTAAGATTCTTTACAGCGTTTCATTTTTCCTTGACAACACCCCTGTGAATTGAACTTTTAAGTGATGCAACATAAAGGTGATGTACACTTCTACCAGCAAAACACTACCTCCCTTTCCATTCCAGTACTTCCTTATTCTGCCAACCATCTTTTTCAACCCTCCTTACTGGACCAGATGTTTCAGGAATGGCGGAGACTGGGTATTGAGCGCTTCAGAGATCTCGGGCTCTAATTTCGTAGACTAGGCGCCTCTCCGCGGGCGAGGCGCAGTGACAATTTCACCTCGGTGGCAAAGGTCAGAGCCGCTGTCACTTTTGCAGCAACTGAGAGCGCAGAGGCCACTGGGCCACGTATAGGAGGCCACAATGCTTGTCACCGTGTGGACCACCGCGCGGGACAGATGTAATCTGTCCCTGTCTCATAAATAGGAGTACAAAATTTAGTTATAATTACATTTAAACACAGCAGCAGGTTAATCCATTCATCATGCTTGTGATCCACCTGCATTCCTGGTCTGTCATCACCAAATAGCAGTACCTTGGGTGAAAATATATCTCCTCCTCATCCTCCTTGCAATAATGTACTCCATCTTTTTAGATCACGTTATGAATAAAGATTAAAACAGAGAAATATGGGCAATCACAGGTAAATCCTTAAGACACCGAGCAACTTACATTTATTCAGCGAGCGTCTCTCTCTTTTTTCTTTTCTTTTGAATTTCATGAGATGAGAGAAGCGGATACTCCGTATCGGAGGATGTGGCTGTTTGTGGTTGGCTTGAGAGATGTGAACTCGTTAGTTATGACAAATGTCTCTGATCTGACATCAGATGTGACGGGACAATTAATATAGATACAAATGTATGTGCTGGTTCAGACGGTTACATTAAATAGTGGTTGCTGTGATTGTTTATTGCATTGAAATGTGCCTGACACTGTGGATACCTGCCTGTGAGGTTTTGGTGACGTGTGCGCACAGCGCGCCTGTCAGCCAGATTACCACTGCCCGGGGTATGCCCGGGGTATGCCTCGCCTGTGCCGAGAATAGACCAGGTTGGAGCTGGTGGGCTTTCAGCGCACCTTCCGCGCTTTTTTTTGGCACAAAATATTCACTGCGCCAAGCTGAATCTTTCGACACCTCCCCCTGGTGCGCCGTCACACCCATCTCGGCACAGCCCCTTGTCTCTTGTATTAGATTTGTATTGTTTGAGCAACTGACTGAAAAGTTTAGTCTTTAGGTCTCTGCTTTAGGCCCCACTCAACAACATTAAAAAATGAACTGAATCTGACCTTGTCTGAAGACATATTGGACACCATTTTTACTCCTCTTTGTGCCCAACACTGCTTGTTGCAATTCAAAGTTGTACACAGGACCCATATATCCAAATCAAAATTGTCTCATTGTTACCCAGATGTCTGATCCCTGTTGTTACAAATGTAAGAGAGAAGAGGCTTCACGTATTCACATGTTTTGGACATGTCCTAGCTTGGAGAAATCCTGGAGGGGAGTCTTGAAAACTTTGTCCCTTACTGAACATGGAGCCCAACCCTCTGATTGGTCTTTTTGGCACCACAGACGATGTCGATGTGTGCCTAACCCTAGCCAAGCACAGAACTCTGTCTTTTGCTCCTTCTGGCCAGACATGCAATATTGCTGGGGTGGAGGGATGCTCCATCCATGCTCAGTGTTTTAGAGATGTTGTGACTTGTTCAAACCTTGAAAAATGACATTACTTCATTTGTAACTCAGAAGAAAAGTTTCAGAAAATTATTGAAAGCTTTCAGGCACTGATGCGGGCAGCTTGATGTCACAAAAGTGGTAGTGATAGCAGAGATTACTGGGAACGTCTCCAGAGGAGTCTTTAAAGTATCTTTAAGTTGGCTGTGATGGTTTCTTGAGGAAGTAAGTGCACTGTGAGATGGCGGGTTACATTTAATGAGTTTGTTTTAGTTGAACGTCTCAGGTAAGGCATAGTTGTTGTTGTTTATGTGACAGAGAAGAGCATATTCCTTTATATTACACTGCTAATGCCACATAGCAGGATGAATGCTGTAGTTATGTCTGGCAGACATATTTCCTGATTTGTGCCTTCTGCTCATGATTATTTCCTAAAATACCATAAACTGTCAGCTCATACTGTTGAGGTGCTGATCAGTTACTGTTTGACTCCATGTCATTTATCACTTCATACTCCTCGTTCATTATTCTCCACACTTCATAACGTTGTTGTATTGCTGGTAAAGGAGAGATAAAAGGAGCTGAACTGTGAACTATGTGTCTGTGTTTACTCTCTGACCAAAGTATCTGAGTGGATAAGGTCTCCCAGAACTATTTCAAATTATAACACAGAAGTTAATATTCAGTATTTGTTTATTATTGATTGATATTATTTTATTCTTTTTATCTTCTTGGATTGAAATCTGACTTCCAGCTGTTACTTGTGTCACTCCAGGACTGAAGCACAACTGGTTTATTTGTCCTGTTGATTCTTTTATGTTAAAGTCTGGCTTGGTAATGATGGGTGAAGTGGGTTGGTTAGATACGGTCTTGTGTTTTCTGTTGTGTTTTTATTTTCATCCTACTGTGCATGGACAGGATTATTTTTCTCAGTCTGCTTTGACTGTGTATTTACAAAATTCCTATCAACATTGTACATCTGAACCATATATTTGATAAAAATGGAATAAAAATATGAGGAAACAAACTACTGCCTTCTCCCATCACCTGTTCAGGTTGTTGGTCTCCAGAGGAAACAACAAACACTAACTTCACTAAAGCTGAGCTAAAACTGATTTTGACTCTAGTGATGATGACATGCCGTCGGTAGTGGATACAAGAGGATATTTTTATGAACTGAAGGACACAGAGGAAGAATTTTTGCAGATGGAGTCATGGGTAGTATGGAAAAAACTGTTGTGTAAACTGAGGAGCAGGATGGATCACAAGTTACCTGGTGGTGCAGATGCATGAACTGTGAGACCATGACCTTGACCCCAGGGGCCCATTGCTGTCCAGAGTGGGACATTTAATGCTGTCTCTCCTGGACTTTTCTGGTCCTAATGGGTAAACTGGGCACTGCAAACATGATGTTCTGTCACTGCAGAGGGGAAATCCTGATGTCCATATTCATAACAACAAGACAAGATTGGCACAAGCCCACGTCACACAACAAAAATCAGTACCATGACCATTTGTTTTACCTTATTTTCATTGGGGATAAATACAGGAGCAACCCATCGTCTAAATATTCAGAAGAGTTATATTTATATCAGATGGTGCCCAACACTGGTCTGCCAAAAAAACAAGGGTCTTGGTTCCTTTCAGTGCAAACCCGAGAGTCCTCCAAACCAAACGAGGACCAAACAACACCATAAGTGACCTGTTGTATATTTCAAGGTCAAAGTGCAACAAGGCCGTATGGTAGGAACAATCACAGCACAGCTCCAACTGGTGGAAATATTCCCACTTTACCTGTAATTTTTGGGCCCATGAAAATATATCATATTGGGCCCTGTCCTAAACTAGCCCTGCACACTTTCTCAAACCAAACCTCTGCAGAGCAAATTAACAAATTAAAAAAATATATATTTTTTTATTTATTCATTTTGATGGACCACTTATATTGAGTACAGGCTAGTTATTATCTCCACCAAGGAGGTCATGTTTTTGCCGGCATTGGTTTGTTTGTCTGTCTGTTTGTTTGTTTGTTTGTGTTCAAGATAACTTGAAAAGTTATGGACGGATTTGGATGAAATTTTCAGGAAATGTGTGGAATGGGATCAGGAAGAAATGATTATATTTTGGGACTGATCCGAATCACCATCTGGATACAGGAATTGTTTAAAGGATTCTTTAAACTTACCATATACCACCATTTTCACCAAAGTGGACTGAAGCTGCTTGGCAGAGTCTGCGCTCTCTGAGTGCTTTTCTATTTTTGTTTAAAGGCACTTCAACCTTTGGCATTTGGACAAAAAATGGCATTTAAAATGTTTGCATTTATTACCTCCGCCAAGGAGGTTATGTTTTTGCCAGGGCTGGTTTGTTTGTTTGTTTGTCTGTTTGTTTGTGTTTAAGATAACTTGAAAAGTTATGAACAGATTTGGATAAAATTTTCAGGAAATGTGTGGAATTGGATCAGGAAGAAATGATTACATTTTGGGACTGATCCGGATCACCAGCCAGATACAGGAATTTTTTAAAGGATTCTTCAACATTGTGAGATAGGACCATCTTCACCAAAGTGGACTGAAGCTGCTTGTGGGAATTGTAGTTTCTTTGCAAACTCACATCAACATTTTTCAAGCCTATATCACTACATTTCCCAGCTTCCCTTGCAATGCCAGCAGAGGAGTTGTCCAAATGGACAGACAAGAGCGGAGACTCATGTCTCAAATCCCAACTCAAAACTCACCTGTTCAAACTGGTATATTCCCTCTAACTGGACATTGTTCACCCCACTTGCTTTTGTGTTGATGTTTTGTTTTAATAATGTTCGCAATTGCTGATGCTTTTATGCTTTTACTTCTGTAAGGTGACCATGGGTGACTTGAAAGGTGCCCCAAATAAAATGTATTATTTATTATTATTATTATTACACTCAATTGTGATATCGGAGCATGTGGTGATCCAGTATTTTATCTTGGCAGAGGTCAGCGCTCTCTGAGTGCCTGTCTAGATTTACAATCAGCCTTTGTGAATGTCTGAATATTAACCTTGTTAAATATTCAAAACAGTTGCAAACTATCTCATTTTCCTGCTCTATGACCTGTTTTCTAAAGACCCAAATATTTCTACATGCTACCTCTAAAAGCAAAATGCACACATGGAACTAATACCCTAAAATCAATGATAAAATGCACCATTTTATCTAAAAACAAAGCTTTTAAAGAACATTACAGATATAATAAACGCCTAACTGTTTCTTTCATACACCTTCAGCAAAAAGTTATTCCTTCTACTGTATATATGTAAATCACTGATAATATTGTTGTGACGACTCTGCTGTGAGTGAGTTTTATTTGTAGACTGTTCCTGCTCCCACTCTGTGTTCCTGGTCCTGTTGCTCCCTCCCTCCTGGTGAGGGGGCGTGTCTACCTGCTGCAGAGACACTCTGCTGCAGCACACCTGTTCCTGATGTCCTCATCACCTGCTGCTACAAAAGCCTCCAGAAGACTCGTCACAGTGCTAGGTGATTCCTGCAGCTTCATGTGGTGTTGTTGGCTGTCTCCTGAGCTCTAGTGTTCTCTTGTGTCCTTGGATGTGTTTTGTGAACCTGACTGAAACTTACCTGCATTTCTCGTCTTCTCTGCCAGTGTCTCCACGCACCCAGCCACTCGTAGCCATATCTGGATCACAAGCTCCCTCAGCCTTCACAGATCCCGCTACACAGTCCCTTGGACTGTTTCCCCAATAAAAATATCATTGTTTGTTTTGGGTCCTCTGAAAACTTCAGGAATTTGTTCCCTAACAAATGTATTTTCAAGGACCTCTGCGTGTTAGGGGCCCCCAGAATCCTTCTGAATCCAACTCCTCTTGTGACCCCAAAGAAATTTTATCTAACATTTGACAGGCCACTGCTCACTTGCCAAAGTTCAGCCTAAAAGCAGCCTGAGATGTAAAAGCCTCCTGCTCTGTCTCCAGGCACCTGGATGCTCGCCTTTAAAAGTTATAAACAATAAAGAAGATAATTTACTGAGAATTTAAAGAGTATATCTGTCACTTCATGAACATTTTTGACTTTCATCTCCAGCACAGTCAAGATTTTGAAAGAGCAAATGAAAAACATCCTGCTACCAGAGAGGTGAGCAGTAGAGCGACAACGTCACATGTGGTTGTTTCAGAGTTTGTTTTTTTTTCTTTTAGTTTGATCTCTGGGTGGGATTTGGCCGTTGGTGAGAGAGAAGAGCATGAAGAACAAACAGACGGCCCCAACGTGAGTATCTCACTATGTTTCCTCTGTAGATTCTATTTCTATTCAGCCAATCAGATGCAGCGTGGTCTACAAAGAGAGCAGAAGCTGTCAGTTCTCCTTCATTCAGTGAGCACAATGACATCTCCAACATTTGTCCTCGTCCTCACATGTTTGGTCCTGGGGGAAATTGGTGAGTTGAGTTTCTGTTGCTCTGTTTCTAAGTCTGCATATGTTCACTTCAATTGAAAATTTTTCAATATTTCTGATGTTAAAATGTTTGAAAATAAAACTTTTGTCTTTTATTTCAGCCCAGAGAGTTGATCTGAAATCACCCTCATCAGTTCATCATGAGAGACGACAAACTGGAGAGACTCTGACTTTAACATTTGATCATGGTGACTCTGTGTGGGTTTATTGGTTTAAGCAAACTCTTGGAGAGGATCTAAAGCTCATCTCTATCAGAAGTCACAAAAGTACGTATAGTTTGTTTGGTGAATTCAAGAATAATTCACGCATCATTCTAGGGGGTGTTAAAAGTCACCTCACAATCTCAGATTTACAGCCGTCAGATTCAGCCACTTATCACTGCATAAGCATTGAAGGATCCATGGTAGAAATTCTGGCAACAGTAACTCTCAGTGTAGAAGGTTCAGGTTTGACCGTCCCAGCTTTGGTCCATCAGTCTGAATCTGAAGCCGTCCAGCATGGAGGCTCTGTGACTCTGAGCTGTACAGTCCACACTGGGGGCTGTGATGGAGGACACAGTGTTTACTGGTTCAAGGATTCTGAAGAATCTCATCCAGGACTCATTTACACCCATGGAGACAGGAACCATCAGTGTGAGAGGAGACACACTACAGAAACAAACACCTGTGTCTACAACTTACCTCTGAGGAGCCTGAATGTTTCTCATGCTGGGACGTATTACTGCGCTGTTGTCTCATGTGGACACATTCTGTTTGGAAATGGGACCAGGCTGGACTTTGAAGGTGAGTGTCTTCTTACCAAGAATGTCCTGAATGATCAGAGGTGGACAAGGTGGACAACTTCAGTACTTGAGTGAAAGTATAAATCCTGTTGGTCAAATATTAGTCCAAAATTGTTCAGTCAAGTTTTTACTTGAGTAAAAGTACTGAAGTTAAAATAACTTATAACAATAACTTTATTGGTTTGGCACTTTCACTAGCAAAGGTTGAGAAGTGCTTTGAAAAACTGTACATGCAGATAAGTCCAACAAACTAAGCACAAAAACCCAGAGACAGAGGAAGCGCTCCAGCATACACAAAAATATTAAAACAGAAAAACTCACATAACCCAAATAAACTAACTAAAGCAGAAATATAACCTGTTTAATTTGTTACAACATCCGAGGAAATACAAGAACCTTGCTACATAAAATGAGACAAAGCTTGAAGACAAAATTATGAAATTACATAAATCCAAAAATGATAAAATACAACGGAACAAAACATATTAAAGCGTTAGAGACAGTTGGTGATAGCAGCTTTGAGGAAATGAAAACGGTATTCAGACATTAAAAGTTAAATACTGACATTTAAAAAGGCAGAACAAATAAAACTAAAACAATTAAAAGATAAAATGGTAACACCTTCTCTGAATCCTCTCTATGAAGTGCTTTATTAACACATTATAAGCATGCTAATAATGCTTATAATAATGTAAACTGGTGTTGATTTATTATCAACATTATATACTATTGGATAAAATTAGTTCCATACATACTTATAGTGAGTCATAATGTGCATATATCTAGGTGCAATTAAAAAATAAAATTCTTTACAACATTTAATCTGAACAAGCATTTCTTTGTGCTTTGCATTTGGATTGCCAAATGTCAGTGTTAAAATTCTTGATATACCCTAAAAAACAACATCAGAAACTGATCAATATGTTTTCTGTTTTGTTAACAGCAACAAGCATTTTAGTATTTAACTTTTTTTCTTTTCTTTTCTTTCACAGTCTCAATTTTATCTTTTACATATCTTTCAAACATGTCTTTGGAAATCTCATTACAGTTCTATACTATTAGCAGTCAAAATCATGTCTTGAATTTCAGCAATGTTCTGATATGCTAATCATAAAAGAAATAATAATTAAATGTAATAAAATGTTGTGTTTTTGCTTTATTGCCTCTTGCAAATCTTAGGTTTTCCATAATTTACTTGGGGCATCTAATGACCACTCAAGTGACTTAAAATCTAATTACAATGGATAATTTTAGTGTTCATCGTGTGTTATAAATTGGTTAAATTTATTACAAGAATGAAAGTCTCAGTAATTTCCAGTCTTTTAAACACAGTGAATGAACTGCATATATGTTAAGTCAACACCTAATACTTAACTGTTCATAAGTTTAATCATAACTTATGAACAGTTATGATTTCTTATAGCTTTAAGCATGACTGCAGTTAAATACACCACATTTGTTTATATGTCATTATAAACGCTGTTATTAAAGTGACTAGTGATTACAACTGCTAAAAACTATGATTGCACAGCATTATGATTTCAGTATGAATCATAATAATACCTTATGAACATGTTAATAATGCATTATGAAGACAAGCGCCATACCATGTGTCACTGATAAGGTGATAAAATAAAAGTGGAGCAGTGCCTGAAAAGTAATAAACTCTAAGTGCACCAAGAACAAAAACCTCTGCTGAGGCATTTCTTAGCCAACTTTTTAGCAAAATCTGCCAAGTCTGGCTATGATGACCAATACTTCTAAATATTCCTGGACCTCCATCCAGATTCAGATCAAAATGTAATCACCTTTCCCTTGTGCAATGACCAATATTCCCTGAAAAACTCATCAAATCTGAGAGAACTTTTTGAGTTGTATTACAGAGAGACAGGTGGTTAGACAGATAAATTACACTGGCAAAAATATAACTTCTCAGCAGATATAGAAATTTCTGGAGTAACATACAGATTTGGATCACCACAAAAATCTATTCAGTTTCTCATTTTGCCATGAAAATTATACGCTTAAAATGTAATCGAAATCCGTCTTTAACTGTCAGAGTTATTAGCCAAAACGTGGGGAACTGGTCTGAGTCAAAACATGGTGGGTTGGCCGAACTCCGCGGGCTGGATGACAGCTGAATGAGTAGAGAGAGGAAGCATTTTTAAATTTGACAGCTAAGACTGATTGGTTAGGAGGGAGAGTGTGGCCGATCGTGACTGGATGAAAAGGGATGCTGAGATTGGAGCGTGAGGGATAGCGGGAAATTGAATGAGACTTAGAGAGCATGCGTGAAGAGATAGTCTTCCTGACTGAACTTTCGCTAAGCTTCATTAAATACTTTAAAATTTTCAGGAACAGCATCCAGATTCTGATCCATCAAAATCTAAACACTTCTTTCTTGTAACTTGGCCAATATTCCCAGATAATTTCACCAAAATCTTTTGAGTTCTTTAGATTTATCTCTCAGAAGGACAAACTGACAAATGCAGGCAAAAATAAAATTGCCTTAGTGGAGGTAAAAGATGAAATAATAATAAACAACATGAAATTGAATAAACTGAAATAAAACCAGGAGTTTGCTTCTCTGTTGGACGTTAAAGATGCAATAATGAGAATATAATACTTATAAATTAACATTAAAAATGTATAACAAATAGGACAACAAACATTTAGAAGTTGCAAATGAAACAGTGAAAGGAAGTAGTGCATAAAATGCTCAATAAGACATTAAAGGCCTAATGCATGGAAAACAGATAAAACTCTAGCAGATGTAAGAGCAAAGTAGCATAGAACAAACAGGAATAGAGAAGATGTTACAACAAACAAAAAACATCAAACAATGGAAGAAATCATATTGAGGTAATAATGATTTAACAGGATGAATATTTCAAAAGCAATAACACTTTTGATAAAAACCTTTGCAAAACCACTTAACGTACTGAAATACAAACTCATGTCTCTGTTTCTTCTGTTTAGCTTCACTAACAGCTGAGCTCAGCTCTCGTATCTTGGTGTATTTTTCAAGTGGACTTTTGTTCTTTCAGTCCCCTATGAGGCATCCAGACCCTCAAAATCTATCAAATAAATATTCTACATTTTAGCGTTTGTTTTAGCCCACACTTACTTTTTGTATTAACTTTTTTGAAACTTCTTTCTATTTATCTCTCTTGGTTTCATTAATTCTTGATAAAACTTTGAATTGCCTTGTTGTTGAAAGGTGCTTTACAGATAAACTTGTTGAGCCTTGAATTCATGACATGACAGTTGCAAATGTAGTAGTTAAAGCTATGCAGGTCCACAGCAGCAGGCTGTCCACACCAATGATCCTGAGCAGCAACCAAGAAACTAGAAAGCACTCAGAGAGGGTAGCCAAGGTAGTTCACATTTGCTGTTAAATCTATAAGCAATAGTTCCATGATAAAGTTACCATCATAATACGATTCCTTGACCATGAAAACGCACAGCATTTGGAACCATGTTGATATCATTACCTCCGCCAAGGAGGTTATGTTTACTCCAGGGTGTGTTTGTGTGTTTGTGTGTTTGTTTGTGTGTTTTTGTCTGTAGGCAAGATAACGCAAAAACTACTGGATGGATTTACGTGAAAATTTTTACCATAGGAGTGGTTTGGTCCAAGGAAGAAGCCATTACATTTTGGTGGTGATCCACATATTTGTCTGAATGCAAAAAATTCCCATAATTTGCGACTAATCCCATAAGTTTACATAGGGTTGTATTTTGACAAAATCATATCTCTGACATCACTTGATGGATTGGCTTCAAAATTTACCTGATAATGTATATAATATAACTTTATCATCACGGTCAGCTGTGAGGGTTAAGCCCCTTTTTGTCATTATAGTAATCGAAGTTTATCGGCAAAGTCGCGTCAACATTTTACCCAGCTTCCCATGATAAAAGACCTTTGCAAGCCCACCCAGTGTATAACAATAAAAGCTCATGTTTGTGTTTCTTCTGTTTCACTTCACCAACAGACAATCTGAGCTCTCGTACCTTGCTGTATTCTCTGAGTGGACTTTTGGTATTTGAGACCATCCTGATCGTCTTCATGGCCTTCTCATTGTACAAGATGTACAAAAGAATCCTCCTCTTATCTCAAGGTATGATAACTAACACTGTCTGAATCTCTCTGTGGTCATTATGGACTGATTTTTGATGAAAGACATTTTTATGTTTCATGTTCAGAGGCACGAGCAGCTCCTTCAACAACAAACCTGGAGGTAAGATCACCTCCTCTAATCATTTTCTTTACATAATTCAACTTTCCTCGAGGTCCACATCATGACAGACTTGTCCATATTTTTTACAGGGTGATAGAGACGCAGAGGACGTCTGTTACGCTGCTCTGGACATCAAAATGAAAAACACTTCAAGAAGACAGAGAACAATGACCAGTGATGATTGTGTGTACTCCAGTGTCAAACTGTAGATGTTTAAATGTTTTATTTGACTTTAGTTTGATGGGATGTTGCACCACTTCTTTTTAACAGCATGAGCTTCATGAATCAAGTCTGTCATCTAATGTTTACTGTCCTTTAAGGGTTTAGGCTTTCATGAATGTCTATTGTGTGATATAAGACAGAACATGAGTATTATTTTGCTTAAGTCACTTGGGTCACTATTTTAATCATTAGTGTTACAAAAACTACAATGTTAATCAATTTTATGCCAGATTTTTACCATGAGTACTCCCTTTCGGGATTAAGAAGGTGGTATGTAATTTGATGAGGGTATAAATAAATATTTGTTTGTTTTTTGTTTTATTTTCCTCAATATCTGTACTTGGGGGAATTTTCCATGGTAATTATAATTTTCATATATATATATATATATATTCTTAAAAATAAAAATAGCAGTGGTTACATGTTTAAGACATCCTTACGGGGATCTAATTAAAGCCATGAGGGTGGGAAGGTCTTAGCACTTTACTGTCACAGACCAGACAAGAGTATGCCAAGGAAATAGGGGAAAATTTAAGTGACCTTATCTGTATATAAGCATATGTTACAACGCTATGAGCGGGGCAATATATCATCATTTGTTTTATGACATTTTATGACATTGGTGTGTTTTGGGCCTAACATAATTTAAACCAATCGGTGTCAGCTCTCATTCCCTTTAAATCGGTGGGCATCAGGCGGCTGTGGTTTCACTATTTACACAGCAGGTTTTGCTGTTGGGTCTTAATTTCAGATGGATTATTTGATTCCTCCTTTTATTGTGCCACAGTCCTCAAAGAACAAAAACAGAACAATATATGAAATATGTTACTGCTCAGATTTAAGTGCTTATTTTCACTGAAGCTTTCGCAACATAAGAAATGAGTCAGAAGACATGTCAGAAACTTCATGCATACATGAAATCTCTTTAATTATTTAAATGTCGAGTCAAAACTGACAAGATCAGGCAGGTGAATATTATGACAGACCTCTACTGTAGATCAGATAACTGCGGTCTTTAAACAATCTAGTTTCTTTTTTTACCCTTAAGAATACTTGGCTTTATTGTCAGGAGATGGTTCCACTAAAACCCTCATAATAACCCCACTTTTTGAGTAAAACTACACAAAGAACATGAGCTTGACAAGATGCTACAGTAAGATTCTTCACAGTGTTTCACTTTTCCTCAACAAAACTTGTGACTGGAACTTTTGTGTGATGCAACATAAAGTTTATCTATCCTTCCACCAGCAAAACACCACCTCCCTCTTATCAGCTGTTCAGGTCGTTGGTCTCCAGAAGAAACAACAAACACTCACTTCACTAAAACTCAAGGACTCAAGGACCAAACAAGGCAAGTGAACCAAAAAGCAGTGAAATATGACTTGAATTTGGCTGAATGTAACAACAACTTGCAAGCTAATGTAGAGTTCACTGACAATATCAAGCAGGGACTGGCTAAAGTTAGCGTTGCTAGCGCTGGCTATCTTCTGTGTTTTTAACGGGTTAAAATCTGCAAGTAAATGTGTAAATATGCCATTTTCAACTGAACAGCCTAAATGCAGCTTTTTCTTTGTTTCATCAATCAAAATATTGCAGAACTGCTTTGAGATAAATGCAGCAAGTACACAGGCTAGATTATAGCTTTAAAATGTATTTGCATAAAACTAGCATTTGGGACTAGGTCTACAGAAGACTGGTTCAACTCTTAGAGGTAGTGGTCCAATAAAAAACACAACAAACAGCACTTTTAAATGCGGTTGGTACCATATATTAATGCATGATAATACATAAAGTGAAACCCCAATATTTACAGTCTGCAGAGTGCATTAATGAGACAGAAAAGTGCACTACATGTCTGATGCATCAACAACATTCAAGAATCAAACCAGTCCCAGTAGTAACCAAAATGGCTGTAGTTCCACACACGATATCAACCCCCGCAAAAGCACAAAGTCCACAGAGTTCATAGAGGGTGAGATGCACAGAAACTGTCCAGCATGTGCGCCACAAAATTAGAGTCCAAGTTATTTAGTGTTCATGGGCTAGAAGTCTTGAAGTGCGAGTGCGTGCATGTGTGTGGGTGTAAAAGAAGGTGAGGGGGGAACAAGGCTGCCAGAGCCTCCTACCAGACCAGGAGAGGCTCTTAACTGGGATTTCTCGGCTCCAAGCCAGTATCTTAGCTCGCCATCGATTGGATTCTGCGTCCTTACAGGCACCCCGGCCTGCATAAGGTAAACAGGACCACCATCTCATTAACATTTTGTCAACTAGTTATATTCAGGGTACACAATAATTAATAATTCAATGCTTCATGAGCAAGAATAGAATAACCATTTCATCATTATAAAGTGCATTTGGTTTAAACACATTAATATCAATTCAGCTAATAAATGATCATGACAAATCTTCCCAAACTAGTGTCACTCATTTCTTAAACATGTCAAAATTCACAAAATAGTTCCGTTCATTTCATAAATGAAAGTAAACATTCTATAGTTGTGCTGTAGTGGCACATTAATCTCATGATACCCGTTATTATGAAGTCAATAGCCAGCATTAGCATTTAAAAGCTAGGTGTGCCGTAGCCAGTCCATATACATGCATTGACAAATGCTAAGGCTAACGCTAGCGCTAACGCTTACAACAACCAGGCAGACTCACCAATTCCAGAATATATCCGACGCACCACGCGACCAACTTATCCCTCCCCAGCGTTGGTTGATGTCTAAAGGGTTGAATAATGTAAAGGAGGCATTTTAAAATGATATATAGGAGAATTTATGAGTGACAATAAAATTTGTTTATCCGCGTGCCTCCCCTCACCTTCTGAATGGGAGACAGAGTGGACAGCTTGTAACAGGCGCTACGAGCGACGTGATTGGACAGCCGCAGCCCCCCCAGGTATTTGCCTGACAACGCAACTCTACGTGACCGGAAGTTACACACTCATATGGAAACCTGACGGACTTTGGTATATTAATAATGAACATAAAATAACTTAAATAACCATTACATAATGGACTTCCTCCTTGGATTAAATACAGATTTTCACCCCGGTAACATAAACATCACCATTTGTGATTTGTTTTATATTTCCAGGTCAAAGTGCAACAAAAGGTCACATGGCAGGAACAAACACAGCACAACTGCTGCTTCACACTACCTGAAGTTTTCGGGCCCATAAAAAGATATCATATAGGGCCCTATCCTAAACCAGCTCTTCCCAGTTTCTCAAACCAAGCATCTGTAAAGCATATTAATAAATAAATATTAATATTTATTTTTGTGGTGGACCATTTATATTGAGTACAGCCAAGTTATTTTGTTTAAAGGCACGTATAAGCTGCTACCTCAGACATTTGGACCCAAAATGGCATTTAAAATGTTTTCATTCATCTTACAATCAGCCCTTGTGAATAACTCATATTTAACCTTGTAAAACAGTCTCAAGATATCTCATTTTCTTGCTCTATGACCTGTTTTTCTAGAGACCCATTTCCATACGTTATCTGTAAAAACAAAATGCATACATGGAACTAATACCCTGAAATCATTGTTAAAATGTACCAATTTACTTTACGAAAAGGTTTTTTGAAGGACTTTACAGATGCAAAAGATGCCTATATGTTACTTTTCTACACCTTCAGCAAAAAGTTTATACATCTATATGTGCGTCAAGTGTCTTCACAATGACATGGCTCTCCACACATGATAAAGGAAGGACTAGACCACAATTCAGGAAATTAAGGATTACTTTTTATTTAAATGAGTCAACGGCGAGGTAATGAGGTGAAAAACCTACAATCACAAAATATCAATGTAAATATATTCAGCATTTTCCAAATACAGCAAAAGCACATTTAATTAAGCATTGGCTTTTAAAAGAAGCATTTAAGGACCATTTAGATTTAAATTAACAATTTTTTACATTATGTTTTAGCCTGAATTATTTTATACTTATTTCAGACTAAAAAACACATATTTCTTTCAAAATTTTAACTATATTCTAATTTTTAACTAACATGAAATCAAGTATTTAAACCCATTTCACTGTACATTTTAACACTGCTATTTTTAAACAGAAATAATCTATTTTTATTTAAAAAAAATATTTTTTCATCCGCATTTTAATAAAGCAAAATTCAATAAATTTTGACCAATACTAATCATACATTTATCAACTTAACAAATTAAACTCAGATTTCTGGAAAGGGTCTAAACCATTTTACCCAAATACATTACAAAGGCAGAGATTTTTTTTTTTCTTTTTTTTTTTTTTGAACCAGTGTCTCACATCTCCTTACTGAGTCCAGTGAGGAGATGTGATCTTACAGGTAGCCCTTTTGGATCAAAGTCCTTTTTCCATGCGTGAAGTGCTTTTCTTTAGTGGCTGCTTCTGCTGTCGTCTGCTTCATTTCACCACAGCCAAATGACTGGTGCACTGCTTGATTTCATTCACCTGTTGAGGCACAGAGGAGTGTGCCGCACAGCAGCGCAGAGCAGAGGCACGCGCTCACCGTCATGTGCATGGAGCAGCAGTGCTGCTGTCGCATGAGCAGTCAGACATACAAGCCTTCAGGCAGTGTGCCGCAATACCTCCCACTCGATCTTTGCGCAGGGCTACCCAGAGAGATTGCACCCCTCAGACAAGGTGGTCTCCCTTTAATTGATCCTTCGCTGGGATAAGGATGATGAGGCACCGGACATCCTGCTGCAGTATGGTACCCTGGAAATCCATCTCTATTGACCCAGACTCTTTGACAACAGGTTTTGGACTCTTCACCAGAACACACCCACTTGGACAAACTTTTTGAACATCCTGGACGATGCCTTTGAAATTAGGATTCACAGCAACAATTCTTGCTTAAAATGTCCCCTAAGTGTGTTTTGGTCACAGAGCCAAACTATATCTCCAATGGCAGCATTTCCTTCAGCAGTATGCCACTTGCTGCAGATAAACAGGTTGGGAACTGCAAGTTGGGGACCTCCAAAAGTAGTTGACTTGAGTTCGCTTCTCTTGCAGCCTTCTGAAGGGGTAGGTGGTGTAGTCGAATATCTTAAAGTCTCCACTCTGTGTTGCTTGATCAAGCAACAGGGTGTTCGGAGTGATGTATTGGATGTGGTCTTCGTGGCTCTGGATTTTGGTGTAGACAGGCCTCTTGTTGCCTAGGTTGACAGCTCGCTTGAGCACTATCTGGGATTTGCTGAAGATAAGGCCTTCTCCTCTACCAAGACTTTGAAGAGCTCTTTTGGTGATCTTAACAGCAGCTTTGGCTGCACCATTTCAGTGAGGTGAGCTGGCTGGAAGGATCCTCCACATCCAGTAGATCCCATTATTGGCAGCATATTCTTCAAGTGACACTTTGTTTTGTTGTCTCGGGTACATGTACATTTCTTCCAGGACAGGTTTTGCCCCACTAAAGTTCATACCTGGATCAGACCAGACCTTCTGGGGATCACCTCAGACAGAAGTGAACCTCTGGTAAGCAGGCAGGAGGCTTTGATAGAGTATTTGACAGTTCAACACAGATGGCTCGGCTTGACATACAGCAGAAGAGCACACCCCATACTTTCATGCTTACTCTCCTCTTCACGTCATCCTTCGGGAGGTAAAGCCCGAACAAGTTGACAGACATGAATTGAAATGGCACAGCCGGACTGGACCGTCTCCTCATGTACGTTTCCCATTATTTGCTGTCAGGTTCTTGCTTTTGCCTTTTTGCTGACCACACACTTGTCAACAACTTTGTAGACAACCAGTCTGTTAGTTGTTGTGTTTGGAAAGTGTACACCCTCTTGGGCTGCCAGGCACAGATCTGGGAACGTCATCCTCTTTCTCACTGACTGAAATGACACCGGATAAGGGTACTGCCTCCCATTTTTCTTTATCCCCAGTCTTGTAATGCAGAACCTTCTTTACTGCTCTCCAAGTCCAATCCTGACCAGCTGTCTGCTGAAGCAACTGTTGTCCACTAGTTTTTGGACTGCTGCTGCTGCAGGTGGTCTTGTGGACTTGGACTCTGCCTTCTGGACTCTGGTTGGATCTTGCTCTTTCAGTTGGCTTCGGGTAAGTACTGCAACAAACATTTTCTTTTGTATTCTTCTTATATTTTCTCTTGCTTATGCAACAACATCTTTGGCAGATTTCGTCTGCCACTCACACTCAGAAAGTTGAAGGAGCTTTGGACCCGACTGCTACTCTGACTCCTCTGTTAGGTCACCAGGACTGGCCCCTCTGTTGATATCTGTGATGTTTGATTGTCCTGGAATCGACCACCAATCTTGGACGTCGGTGCTGCTCTGGTTCTCACCAACTTGGTTCGTGAAGGTCTGGTAGCCATAATACTCCCGCTGTATTGCGCCCAGGACAGACTGACTACCGACGAGATGGTACCACCTCTTACCTTAAATTTGATGGTGTTTCTGAAAGTAGCTCTTTAACCTGGCTCCTTAACCTTGCGGTTGAGAGGGGTCATCTTGGCCTTGGACTCAACCAGACTCACGACAATACCATGGTTGCAGCTGTGTAGCTGAACCTCTCACTCCTCCAACCAGATAGAGTTGTACATCTTGCAGATGTCACCAAGGGCAGATAAAACACCAGCTCAGAACCTCAGGAGTACAGCTCTGATTGAGTTAAGAATGTCTGGACCTTTGCTCAGTATGTCATTCAAGCACAGGCCTCTGTACCTCTGGCTGCTGTTCCACACTAGCTTCACTGGGGTGGAGACAGAATGTGGATTTGGTGCGATCAGGTGACTTATATACCCCACCGGCCCAGTCCAGCTCTGCAGAACTTGTGGCTGATCAGGAGTTGTATTTCTCTAGGTCTTGTGAGATCTTTGAGGGGAACATCTGGGAAAATCTTCTGTGACTTAGCAGCTGGAACATGTCTGTGCACTTTCACAGTTTTATCAAGTCCATAGCAGATCAGTTGATGTGATTGAGAGTCCAATGCCGTGGACCACAATATATATTTTATATGGGATTACCGAGTTCCCCGAGCTGTAAAACAAATTTACCGTCTGGTACTAATAAAGAAACCTTAAACCTTGAACCAGTGTCATGTCTTAACTTTTAAGGTTCAACTTGCTTGCAGCTCTATGTGTAATGTAGTTTGTGTCTGATGCCAGGTCAATGAGGGTCTCGATTGTTTGTCCATCGTTGACTATGACGTCGAGGAGCATCAGGATAACAGGGTACTCATTTATGCCGTTTTTCCTCCAGAAGGCTTCTCTCAGCTGCAGTGGAGTTGTATGCCCTGGACGAGATGTTGCAGAAGGCATCTTGACATTGATGCACCAGCTCAGGTGGAAATTTGGAGAGGAACTCTTCTTGAGCTTCGGTATAACTTTTGCCCTCAGCTCTCACTGGACCAGATTTGGGTGTTCTTTGTGTGTTCAGGGATCTACCAACTAGAAACAGAAGATAGTGGTTTTGGTCTTTGCACTCGCTGCCACACAGTCACCGCTGTGGACTTCAAGGCATCTTTTGCAGGCACCGAGTTGTTGTGCTGCATCCCTCCTCTCCGATGGCTTTAGGTCAGTCTTAAACCGGCTGCAGAAATATAGTGTCTTCCTGTGCTTTAGGTCACCACAGATGATACAGCCTGCTGTGTAACTGCTGGACTTTGTCGTCTTTGTTCTGGTATACTTTAGGAACTTGGTCTTCTTTTTGCTGGGCTTAACAACATCTCTCAGCTGATCTAGTTGTTCATACATGGATTCTTGTGATCTCAGGAACATGATGAGCTTGTCAAAGTGATTCTGATGCTAAACAGTGTTTCCCTCATCAGCAGCATGTTAGCCAGTCTTTTTTCAGAGTTTCTGGGAGCTTGCTCTCGATGGATTTAGTCACTAGTGGGTTCTTCATGGTGTCTGCATTTCCCCAGTTCATTTAAATCACACAGGACCTTTTCTACAGGTTGAATGACCTATATGATTCTTCTTCCTGACAGGTGGAGTTGCTTCTAACTCTTCGATGATCTCAAGAGCCATGGTGGCTTGGTTCCCAAACCGGTTGTTCAGGACTAGGAAGATCTCATCTGATGACCTGTACATTGGCATTCGTAGATCTTTGGCCACCTTCTCGTTGAAATTTCTTCACCTCTTTGGAGCCGGTCAGTTTGCCTTGCTTCTGCAGAACCTCCCATTCTTTCCCCCATCTGCAGTAGTCTTGTTTGTTGCCAGCAAACTTTGGTAGGGCTGTGGCTTTCAACTTTATCATTGCTACTGGGGCTAAGCTGCAAACTGAGATGGATTCTTGTCCAGTGTCCCCCTTTAAATTTGCTTTGAGGAGGGCCGCCTAGCTTGGGAAAGTGCACCTCAAGCCTTCTTACATGGCAATCAAAATCCTTTGGCTCTGCAGGTGGATCCCAGCGGTTCCAGTTCTGGTGTGCTTGTTTTGCCTTGTGCACTAACTACTCTAGGTGGGTCAGCATAAACTCTTATGCCTCCAGAGTTGTGTCTGGCTGAGTGGAGGAGACGTTTTTGCATTCAGCCTCTGCAACTTGTACAGCCAGGGACAATTCTTTTTCTATTTATATATGGCCCTCAGTGTCTCTCTGATTAGGAGTTTAACTTCTTCAACCTTTTGCTCACATTCTTCTTCCATCTTCTTTACGTCAGCTCTCTGTAGGTCGCTCAGCTCCTCTGCAGTAGCTGCCTCAAACTCTACCATGTAAGCAGCCTCCAAATCTTCAATCGCCTCCATAACTCTGGTGTCCTTTAGTATAAGCTTCTTGAAGTTCTCCTGTAACTCCTCCAAAGATAGCTCCATGTGGGTCCTCATGATTCTATTAGCAAGACAAGAGAAAATTCTCTTAACTGTGGTCCTCTCTACATTCACTCCATTTTGCCCTCTTTGGCTGATGGACATCAGGCTTTATCCTCAAGGCCCCAGGTGGAGTCTTCCCCCTCTTGGTTGTGCCCGCAAACGAAGTCTTCACTGCTCACTGGCCATGGCGGTTTTTCACTATCAAGTGTCTTCACAATGACATGGCTTCCCACAATTGATAAAGGAAGGACAAGACGAAACTTCAGGATTTAACTTGTTCCTTTCATTTGAACCAGTAACACCAAGTAAAGAAAGTAAAAAACCTGCAATCATAAAATAAAATCAATGTAAATAAATTCAGCATTTTTTCAAACAATACAAAAGTACATTTAATTTAGCATTAGCTTAACAGAAGCATAATTCTACATTGTAGGACCATTCAGATTCAAATTAACATTTTTAACATTATGTTTTAGCCTGAATTATTTTATACTGATTTCAAACTTAAAACATGCATTTCTTTCAAAAATTTAAATATATACTAATTTTTTACTAACATGAAATCCAGGATTTTAACCATATTACTGTAGATTTTAACACTGCTATTTTTAAACAGAAATTCTCTGTTTTTATACATTAGGTATTTCTTAAATTGGTTTTTAAGAAGCAAAATTCATTATATTTTAACCAATACTATTTGTATATTTTATCAAATTAACTCAACAAATGCAACTTTCTAATTTCAAATTTCTAGAAAGGGTCTAAAGCATTCATTCATTCATTCATTCATTTTCTATGCCACTCATCCCTTCCGGGGTCGTGGGGGAGCTGGAGCCCATCCCAGCTGTCATTGGGCCCAAGGCGGGGTCCACCCTGAACCGGCCACCAGTCGATCACAGGGCCACATGGAGAGACAGACAACCATTCACGCTCACCCTCACACCTAAGGGCAATTTTAGAGTCACCAATCAACCTAATGAGCATTTTTTGGTCTGCGCCACCGTGCCGCCCCAGGGTCTAATTCATTTTGCCCAAATGCATAACAATACCACATTTTTTTTTCTTTTTTTTTTTTTTTTTACAGAGTCCAGTGAGCAGACGTGATCTTACTGGTAGCCATTTTGGATCAAATGTCCTTTTACCATTTGTGAAGTGCCTTTCTTTAATGGCTGCTTCTGCCATCCTCTGCTTAATTTCACCCCAGCCAAATGACTGGTGCGTTGCTTTTATTGTCTAAGATCACGGCATGTGCTGCTGATTAGTCCTGATGTCATTCACCTGTTCAGGTGCGCTGCAGAGGAGAACGCCATAGAGGAGTGCACCAGAGCGGAGTGGACCGCAGAGGAATGCACGTGCTGGTGGTCATGTGTGTGGAGCAGCACTGCCGCTGTCGCGTGCAGCAGGCGCGCATTCAAGCCTTCAGGCAGGGCGCCAACACAATGTGTAAATTACTGTTAAGATTGTATTTTCAGGGGCCCCTGTCTGTCCTGGGCCCCAAGGATCCTTCTAAATCCACCTCCCCTTATAGCCCACAAGCAATTTTATTTAACAGGCCACTGTTGGCTTGACAAATTTCAGTGTGAAAGCAGCCTCCTGCAGCAGAGAAGCACGAGCATCCTGATCTGCCTCCAGGCACCTGGATGCTAGCCTTTAAAAGTTGTAAACAATAAAAAAGATGATTTAATGAGAATTTAATGAGTATTTCTGTCACTTCATAAACATTGTTGACTTTCATCACCAGTAAAGTCAGTTTCTAAAGAGCAAAAGAAAAACATCCTGCCCAGAGGTGAGCAGTAGAGCTACAACGTCACATGTGGTTGTTTCAGGTTTTTTTTTCAGTTTGATCTCTTGGTGGGAATTGGCCATGGGTGAGATAGAAGTGTATGAAGAACAAAAAGACAGCCCCAAAGTGAGCACCTCAGCTGGTTTCCTCTGTAGATTCTACTTCTTGTCAGAGAGTCAGATGCAGCGTAGTCTACAAAGAGGGCAGAAGCTGTCAGTTCTCCTTCATTCACTGAGCACAATGACATCTCCAACATTTGTCCTCGTCCTCACATGTTTGGTCCTGGGGGAAAATGGTGAGTTGAGTTTCTGTTGATGTGTTTCCAAGTCTGGATATTTTCACTTGTCTTCAAAAGTTTTCAAAATTGTTGATGTTAAAATGTTTCAACATAAAACTTTTGTCTTTTCTTTCAGCCCAGAGAGTTGATCTGAAATCACCCTCATCAGTTCATCATGAGACACACAAACTGGAGAGACTCTGACTTTAACATGTGATCATCGTGACTCCATGTGGGTTTATTGGTTTAAGCAAACTCTTAGAGAGGAACTAAAGATCATCTCTGTTCTCAGAAGTTATGGAAATTCTCATATTTTTCATGGTGACTTTAAGAGTGATGCACGCTTTACACCGGATGCTCAAGATGGAAAAAATCACCTCACAATCTCAGATCTACAGCCGTCAGATTCAGCCACTTATCACTGCATAAGCGTTGACACTGTCATAGTGGAAATTCTGGAAACAGTAACTCTCAGTGTAGAAGGTTCTGGTTTGACCGTCCCAGCTTTGGTCCATCAGTCTGAATCTGAAGCCGTCCAGCATGGAGGCTCTGTGACTCTGAGCTGTACAGTCCACACTGGGGGCTGTGATGGAGGACACAGTGTTTACTGGTTCAAGGACTCTGAAGAATCTCATCCAGGACTCATTTACACCCATGGAGGCAGGAACCATCAGTGTGAGAGGAGACACAGCACAGAAACAAACACCTGTGTCTACAACTTACCTCTGAGGAGCCTGAATGTTTCTCATGCTGGGACGTATTACTGCGCTGTTGTCTCATGTGGACACATTCTGTTTGGAAATGGGACCAGGCTGGACTTTGGAGGTGAGTGTCTTCTTACCAAGAATGTCCTGAATGATCAGAGGTGGACAAGGTGGACAACTTCAGTACTTGAGTAAAAGCATAAATGCTGCTGGTCAAATATTAGTCCAGAATTGTTCAGGGAAGTGTTTACTTGAGTGAAAATACTGGAGTTTAAATAACTTTCAGCAATAACTTCATTAGTTTGGCACTTTAACTAGCTAACATTCAAAAGTGCTTTGAAAAACTGTACATGCAGAAAAATATAAAAAAAGAACAATGACCCAGACACAGAGGAAGCGCTCCAACAACAGATACAAAACATTAAAAAAGCAACACAGACAAAACCCAAACAATAAAACTATCTAAACCACAATTATAACCTGTTTTTGACACTACTGTAATGTATTTTACCACAAAATCCCAGGACATACATTAACCCAGCGACATAAAAAGAGACAAAGCTCAAAGATTAAATTATAACATTAAATAAATTAAACACAATGAAAAATGATAAAATATAATTAAAGAAAATACGTTAAAAAGTTTGAGACTGTCGGTGATCGTAGCTTCAAAAGGGAAATGAAACCAATAGTAAGACATTAAAAGTTACAGACTGGAACTTTAAAAGTCAGAATAAATAAAACTAAAACAATTAGAAAAGACAAAATGGTGACACTTTCCATGAAGCCCCTTTTTTGAAATGCTTTAATGCATTTTTAGCATGTTAATAATAATGATGTAAACTGGTGTTAATTTATTATAAATAACATGACGTACTGTTGGATAAAGTTAGTTACATACATACTTATAGTGAGTCATAATGTGCATATACCTCTGTGCAATTATAAAAAAATACAAAATTCTTTGTACTAATAAAAATGAACAAGCATTTCATAATGCTCTCCAGTTGCATTGCTAACTGTCAGTGTTCAAAATTCAAGATATAACGCAGAAACTATTGTCAGAAACTTATGTGTCTTTGTTTTTTATTTACAGAAACAAGCATTTTAGTTTTCACCTTTTTTTTCACAGCATTATCTCCTTTTTCTTTTTTAACAGTCTCAGTTTTATCTTCTACAATTCTTTAAAAAATGTATTTGGGAATCTCAATACAGGTATATAATATTAGCAGACAATATGATGTCTTGTATTTCAGCAATGATTTGACATGCTAATAATTAAAAAAATAAATTAAATGTAATAAAATGTTGTTGTTTTTTGCTTTTATTGCCTTGGCAGATCTTATTTTTCCATAATTAATCTTGAGCAATTCATGACCACTTAAGTGACTTATAATCTAATTACAATGGATGATTTTAGTGTTCATAAAGTGTCATGAATTGATTACATTTATTACAAGAATCAAAGTCTCAATAAATTCCAGTCTTTTAAACACAGTGAATGACCTACATACTGTAAATGTTTAATCAACACTGAATACTTAACTGTGTTTCAGCTTTATTGTTATGAAGGATTATGAACAGTTATGATTTCTTACAGCTTTATGCATGACTGCAGTTTAATCCGTTACATGTGTTTATAACTCATTACAAACACTGTTATTATAAAGACTTATGATTACAGTCGCTACAAACTATGATTATACAGCATTATGAGTGCAGTATGACTCATAATATTACATTATAAATATGCTGATAATGCATAATGAAGAGGAGCTTCGTAGAAAGTTTCACCATTGAGATAATAAAAGAATAAAAGGCGAGTAAAGCTTGAAAGATAATAAACTCAAAGTGCACTAAAAGCATACCCTCTGCTGAGGCTTTTCTGAAACTCTTCTCCGAGTTATTAGCCGAAAACTGCTGTGTCTCTCTATGATGACCAACACTTTTATTTAATCCTGTATCTCCATCCAGATTCAGATCACCATCAAAATGTAATCACCTTTCTCTTGTGCGATGACTAACATTCCCTGAAAATCTCATTAGAATCTGACAGAACTTTTTAAATTATCTTGCTGAGAGACAGATGGACAGGCAGACAAATAATGCTGGCAAAAACATAATTCTCTGCGGACGTTAAAATTCCTGTATTGACACACAGATTTGGATCAGCACTTAAAGTCTATTCAGTCTCCCATTTTGCCATGAACAATCTTCCCTTAAAATGTAATCAAAATCTGTCAATAACTGTTTCAGCGATTAGCCAAAATGTGACAAACTGCCCTCACCCGTGAAATTAAGAAATACTCTACAACTTTCAGTAACAGTATCCAGATTTTGATCACCACCAAAATCTAAACACTTCGTTGTAACATGACCAACATTCGCAGATAACTTCACCAAAATATTTCGAGTACTTTAGAGTGATCTCTCAGACAGACAAACTGAGAAATGCAGGCAAAAATAAAATTTGCTTCGAGGAAGTAAAAGATTAAATAATATGAAACAACATGATATTGAATAATGTGAAATAAACCTTTCCAAACCCACCCAGTGAATAAAAATAAAAGCTCATGTCTCTGTTTCTTCTGTTTTACTTCACCAACAGATGAGATGAGCTCTCGTACCTTGGTGTATTCTCTGAGTGGACTTTTGATATTTGAGACCATCCTGGTCGTCTTCATGGCCTTCTCATTGTACAAGATGTACAAAAGAATCCTCCTCTTATCTCAAGGTATGATAACTAACACTGTCTGAATCTCTCTGTGGTCATTAAGGACTGATTTTTGATGAAAGACATTTTTATGTTTCATGTTCAGAGGCACGAGCAGCTCCTTCAACAACAAACCTGGAGGTAAGATCACCTCCTCTAATCATTTTCTTTACATCATTCAACTTTCCTCCAGGTCCACGCCATGACAGACTTGTCCATACTTTTTACAGGGTGACAGAGACGCAGAGGACGTCTGTTACGCTGCTCTGGACGTCAAAATGAAAAACACCTCAAGAAGACAGAAAAATAAGACCAATGATGATTGTGTGTACTCCAGTGTAAAACTGTAGATGTTTAAATGTTTTATTTGACTTTAGTTTGATGGGATGTTGTTCCAATTTTTTAACGACATGAGCTTCATGATTTAAGTCTGTCATCAAATGTTTACTTTCCTTTAAAGATTTTGGCTACGGTGAATAAATGTGCGATTTATGGCTGAAAATGTATTTTATTTAGCTAAAGCAAACCCTTTAACTGAACTTTGGTCACTACTTCTACCACTAGTATTACAAAAACTACAACATTAGCAGTGATTTTGTGCCAGATTTTTGCCCTGAGTGCCCCCTCTCAGGAATCAGAAGGTGGGATGTAATTTGACACTTGACACTGCTGTCGGATTGTCCAAATAATCTTTAAGCTTTACTGCAAATTTGACTATTTCACTGCTCCCAGATAGCTAGGAGCCTCTCAGGTCTCAAGTCTGGTAATTACTGTAGTTTGTGCTGCCTATGGTGTCATACTAACAAAAGCAGATGAGAGGAGGCAGACCAGAAAGCCTCACATTATCATATTATACTTTCTAAAAGTCACATACATGAAAGCGAGCATAAACCCAGTGTGACTGTCTTTTTAGCCAGGATTCCTCCCAAAGTCATCTCGAGAGTTTTTAATTTCTGTTGCAGATCAGAATCAACACGAAGACAGCAAGCTGTGAACAGTAAAGGTCTGGAGCATTATATAAATGGTGGGGTGTGTATCAGCCAGTGGTGGTTTATCAATAGGGGGCGCTGGGGCGCCTCCCCCTCAAAAATTAGACAGTGAAAGTCTGCTTAAACACAACATAATTTGTCATTAAATTATAAAAAATAACGGATAAAAACATTTATTTTTACCACACAATAATTGTCTGTCAGCAGCACCTGTCACCATTCAATTAAAGGGGTTTCACAATGTTTTTACGTAAGAACTGTGTTGTGAATACATAGTTTACGTACAGTGGGGCTAGGGTCTAATGGGAGTCAATGTAAGTCCTTAAACTTTTGCTCAGCATGTGACCTGAGGCTTCTTTGGGATTGGCCGCTTCAACTTTGCCTGCAGGGCGCTAGCAGGTGCGCCCGCACACTCCCGCTTTGACTGGCAGCGAATCAGAATTGTTCTGGTGTTTCTTTTCCTCATGTGACTGGACAACGAGCGCTGTCAATCATATCAACAGGTCATTGCAGCAGGTTTGATTTACTCATGCGCAAGTATCTCACGTACGCTCACGCGTCTGGCCAACGCTCCCATGCACCGAGGAGGCGTCATCCAGAGAACCATCAGAGGATCACAGAAGAGGTGAGATTGAATTGGAGAAGAAAATCAGTAAGAGGCTATGCTACACTGAAGATTAGATTAGGATGTGTCTTACTGAGTAGAGATAACATAATTCAGGGGCAAAGTTTTCCATTTGATGTCACACATGGCACGAAACTATAGATTAGGAGCCACAAAATGAGTTTGCCAAGAAGATATAAATATAAATCAGTAGAACATTATCCTTTGCAGACTTAAGTTCTAAAAAATCTATATAGTTTTTTAATTCTTGCATATTTTTTACAAAAACAACATACTTTTAGGAGGAATTGGGGCTTTTATTGGGTGGGTAAGTTTGTTTTTACCCCACCAGAAGTTCATGTTAAACTTAATAGACAAAATTAATACATGATTTTGATGAAAATATTATATAACGGGACCTATAAAAATATATTTTTAAAATCATGGCAAAGCAGGAACAATGTTCACTAATGAAGAATAAAAACAGAAACACACAGTCTGAAGTTTAATGAAACATATTAAAGATAGGAGAAATTGTAACATTAATATTATTCACAAGTGCATGTAGATTATTGCAGAGGTTTTATTGCAGTGCTCATTAAATATTACTGTTACATTGTGTGAAAGCCTTTGAAAAATTACTAAAAGAAGACTTGATAATGCTATCAAGTTATGTGTTGCAATTTACTGGTGAAAACAGTGAGGTTTTATTAGTCCCAAAAGTGTGAACAACACAAATTCTTTACCTCTTAGGTGTATGTCCATTACAGAATTATTTTTAATCCACTGGAGCTTTTAGATTTGACACTTACCTTGTACCTTTCCAGATTGTACCATTGTGCACAGAATAAAATCAACGAAAACAGACCAACAAAATGTATATCTTGTGTCTAAATGTTGTAGTTTTTTTTGGCAACTAAACATGTGCTATAAAATAATAAATATCAATATAAATATATACCATATTGTTATTTTATATAATTGTATATCATATTGTTGCTATAATAAAAAGTTCTAATTGGATACAGAAATTATACATTCTGTTGGTGTTTTTGCTGACTGAATACTGCACATAATGGTACAAAGTAAAAGTATTCAAAAGCTTCAGCATATGGAAACAGACTCCTGTAATGTAAAGTTTATTTTTTGGACTTTTTAAAATTTGAAGTAGTTTTGCATCATCCAAACACTGACAGCCTCCGTTTCAGTTATGAGAATCAGTCAGCTGATGTGAACCGTCTGCCCTCTTGTATCTGATTTATTTTTTTTATGTGTTTCTTTTTGTTTTGTTCATACTTTTTACAGTTAATCTATACCAAAAACTATATTACATAGTTTTACCTTTAGTTTTAAAGCTTAGTTAAGTGGTATATATGATTCTGTTTGTGTTTACACTCTTGAGCCATGAGATATAAGACATGTAAAAAATAAGACACTGTTCAGGTGACACAAGAAATGTTCTTAAAATGGTGAAAATGACATAAATTATAGCTTTATTTTCAGGGAGCAGGTTAAACTTTGGCTGTTTTATTGATTTTTTTCAGTAAATACTGATGTTAACTTCTGGTAATAAAATGTGCTTTTCTATGTATTTTTTAGTGACAGATTCACACAGTACCACACCATGTTTCCTGAAGATTCCTTCAGCAGCACCTTGAAGGCCGACCCAGTGCTCAACTAAACCTAAAGACAGAGCTCAGGCTTAATCTACAGCAAGGAGGAGTTCAAGGCCTGCTGTAGTGCTGTGGACTTTATCCAGTTGTTGATGGAAAATAATCTTGGAGAGGTATTTTCAGAGACTGTCACTCTGCTAAAGATCCTCATCACCACACCCATGACCACTGCAGAAGCTGAGAGGTGTGTCTCAAACCTTAAAAAGAATCAAAACTTTCCAGAGAAACACCATGAACCAGGACAGGATGAATGCACTGGCCATGCTGTCAATGGAGGAGAGACTGGTGACAGAGATGATGGACTTCAATCAGAAGGTCATTGAGAAATTTGCAGGCCAGAATGAAAGGAGGGCAAAGTTTCTGTTCA
The DNA here is from genome assembly GCA_037902135.1 of Cetoscarus ocellatus. Taxonomy (NCBI): domain Eukaryota; kingdom Metazoa; phylum Chordata; class Actinopteri; order Labriformes; family Labridae; genus Cetoscarus; species Cetoscarus ocellatus. Next base: position 129,860 of record JBAMNC010001467.1, on the reverse strand, counting down.
AATATTGGATTGTTCAAAGTAGGTTGCATTATGATTATGTTTTGTCTTTATTATTTTTTTTCACTGAAGCATGGAGTACTTCTTTGGTTTGTTTCCTCCAAGGCTGCGCCCCCCTTAAAACTTTTGCCACCAGCCGCCACTGGTATCAGCAAGAGTCTGGTGTTACAGATGATGCTAGAGCTGAAGATAAAATACTGTATATCTAACAACAGATGCAGCCACTTCAGCTTTCCCCTCCCAGCATCATGACAGCTGAGATCCAGCCAGTTACAAACCTCAAGCCAATGAGGGTCAAAATAAGGTTTTGTTTTGGGGTTCTTTTCCTCTCACATTCTGTACTCGGTGGAACTTTCCATGGTAATTAAAATTTTCATTTATATATAATCTATAAAATATAAGCGATGGTTACCTGCTTATCACATGTGGGGATCTCATTGAAGCCATGAGGGTGGGCAGGTCCTAGCACTTTACTATCACAGACCAGTCAAGACTCTGCCAATAAAACAGGGGAAAATCAATCAAACCAATCAGACTGTTAGCTCTCATTCTCTTTAAATCAGTGTACATCAGGTGGCTGCTGTCTGACTCTTTACACAGCAGGTTTAGTTGTTTGGTCTGAATTTCAGATGGATCTTTTTATTCATCTTCTTTTGTTGTGAACACTGTATGAAACATGTCAATTCTGAGACTTACGTGCTTTTTTTTAATGAAGCATCCAGAACTCAGAGATAGGATGAGAAGCTCGGTCATCCAGGAGGGTCTCGGAGTAGAGCCACTGATCCTCCTCATTGAGAGGAGCCAGATGAGGTTGCTTAGGCATCCAATAAGGATGCCTCCTAGACGTCTCCCTGATGAGGTGTTCTGGGCATGTCCTTCTGTTAGGAGACCTCAGGGAAGACCCAGGACCTGTGACAGAGACAATGTCGTGCCAAAAAAACATGCGGAAGATGCGCTGGAAGCTCGCCAGCTCCAGCCTGGTCTATTCCTGGCGCAGGCATAGCGCACCTGGTGCAGTGGTAATTTGGCTGACAGGCTCACAGTGCGCACACGTCACCAAAGCCTCACAGGCCGGTATCCAGAGTGTCAGGCACATTTCAATGCAATAAACAATCACAGCAACCACTATTTAATGTAACCGTCTGAACCAGCACATACATTTGTATCTATATTAATTGTCCCGTCACATCTGATGTCAGATCAGAGACGTTTGTCATAATGGAAACTCAACCTGACAGCAGCTGGAAGAGTGTTGCAAACTAACGAGTTCACATCTCTCTGCCAGCCACAAACAGCCACATCATCTGATACGGAGTATCCAGCTCCTTTCATCTCATGAAATTCAAAAGAAAAGAAAAAAGAGAGACGCTCACTGCATAAATGTAAGTCACTCTGTGTCTTAAGGATTTACCTGTGATTGCCCATATTTCTCTGTTTTAGTCTTTTTTCTTAACGTCATCTAAAAAGATGGATTACATCATTGCAAGAAGGATTAGGAGGAGATACCGGGAGAGAGTATTTCGCCAAAGGTTCTGCTATTTGGCGATGACAGACCAGGAATGCAGATGGATCACAAGCATGATGAATGGATTAGCCTGCTGCTGTGTTTAAATGTAATTATCACTTAATTTTGTACTCCTATTATGACAGAGGAACAGATTACATCTGTCCCACGAGTTGGTCCACATGGTGGATGCGCAGCCCGATGGCCCCTGTGCTCTCCCAGTTGCTGAAAAAGTGATAGTGGCTCTGACCTTCTTCGCCACCGAGGTGAAATTGTCAATGCGCCTCGCCCGCAGCGCATTTAAAGGCGACGAGAGGCGTTCATTTGACTGGTGAAGATTACACTCAACTGTGTTAAACCCACTCACGCCTCCTCTCCTCCCTCTCTGCTACTTGCGCCGCTGGGAGAGACGGAGGCGTGGGTACACCTCCCTGCGCTGGAGTACGCCGTGCACGAAACTTGCAAAAGGCCCTGTACACACCCCGTTGGCGCCGTGCGGCCAATGGGGTGTGTTATGATCCAAAAGACCAGTCAGAAGGTTCATACATAAATGAAACCTCTTGAATTATTTAAATGTCCAGTCAAAACTGACAAGATCAGGCAGGTGAATGTTATGACAGACCTCTAACATACATCAGATAACTGTGGTCTTTAAACAATCTATTTTCTTTTTTTACCCACAAGAATACTTGGCTCTATTGTCAGGAGATGGTGACACCAAAGCCTCATAATTATCTCACTTTTTGGGTAAAGCTACACAAGAAACATTAGCTTGACAAGATGCTACAGTAAGATTCTTTACAGCGTTTCACTTTCGCTCAACAAAATCTGTGACTGGAGCTTTTGAGTGACGCAAAATTAAGGTTATATATGGTGTCACCAGCAGAACACTACCTCCCTTACCATTCCAGCACTTCTTGGATCCCAACTCCCTCTCCCACCAAAAAAAAACTCACAACAACTCATACAATCCAGTTGTCTGGCACACATTGACAGTGTAGGCTCAGTTCAGGAGACACATTTGCTTCCTCAATTTTTGCCTCTCAAGTCCCAGTTCCACCAACCATCTTTATCAACCCGCCTTACTGGAATCAGCGTTTCAGAAATGGTGGAGACTGGGTATTGAGTGTTTCAGAGATCTCTTCACTGGTATTAGTTTTGTATTGTTTGAGCAACTGACTGAAAAGTCAAGTCTTCAAAATCTCTGTCAGGAAATCAATCCAAAAGAAACTAACAAAAACAAAGATGCAGGACGCAATTGCAGAAAAATAACCAAAAAGGCTTTATTTTAACTAAAAGGGATCAAAGTCCAGCAAAACAAGTCCAAAAACTGAAGCTCCAAACAGTTCAACAAAAAGCCAAACTCAAAAACAGAAACTACCTGAAAAACTCTGGAGAACACGAGGGAGCACAGGAGACATGGTGAGGAGGAAGACGAATGACCCAACAAAGAGAACAGGGAAAGCAGAGACTAAATACACTGGGGAAACAATCAACCACAGGTGAAACAATGACACAGGTGGAGGGAATCATCAACGAGGCACAGAAGGGAGGGCAGGAAAACACCACGAGGAACAAAGGGATTTCAGAATAAAACAGGAAACAGAAGAGACAAGGGAAACAGTACACAAAACGGGTAACTTAACCAGGATAACAGGGACAAGACCGTAACACAGGAACAACAGGAGGTCTACAAGAGGAACAAAATAGAAAACAACAACACAAGTCAGATCCTGACAATTTCACTTTTTTAGGTGTCTACAAATAAGAAACTTTCTCTTCTGTCACTTCCCTCAGACACCTGATGGAGACATTGCTGATGCACTTCTAAATTTGCAAACATCACAAAGGTTTGATCTCCATCATCTACAATACACTGCTAGACATGAGGCAGCCTGGGGTCCTTCGGATTTCTCGTGGTTTTGTTCAGGCATCTTGGTGTCCTAAAAGTTGTAGTGATAGCAGAGATTACTGGGGACGTCTTCAGAGGAGTCTTTAAAAGTATCTTTAAGTTTGCTGTGATGGTTTCTTGAAGAAGTAAGTGTACTGCTAGATGGCAGGTTATATTTAATGAGTTTGTTTTATTTGCACGTCTCAGGTGTTGCATAGTTGTTGTTGTTTATATAACAAAGAAGAGCATATTCCTTTATATTACACTGCTAATGCCACATAGCAAGATGACATTTTTTTCTTGATTTGTGCCTTCTGCGTATAATTACTGCCCGAAATACCATACACTGTCAACTCATACTGTTGAGATGGTGATCAGTTACTGTTTGACTCCATGGGCTCTAATTTCCTGGTGCAACTCAGGGTTGCACAGGGTGGCGCATCCCGCGCAGTAGTAATTTCGTCCGGCGCACCGCCCTGCGCAGCCAATTTGGCAAATTGGTAGACCGGCTGCGCCAAGATGGGTGTGACGGCGCATCAGGGGGAGGTTTCGAAAGATTCAACTTGGTGCAGTGACAATTTCGTGCCAAAAAATGGTGCGGAAGGTGTGCTGAAAGCCCGCCAGCTCCAACCTGGTCTATTCTCGGCACAGACGAGGCGCACCCCGGGCAGTGGTAATTTGGCTGACAGGCGCGCTGTGTGCACACCTCACCAAAACCTCACAGACAGATATCCACAGTGTCAGGCACATTTCAATGCAATAAACAATCACAGCAACCACTATTTAATGTAACCGTCTGAACCAGCACATACATTTGTATCTATATTAATTGTCCCGTCACATCTGATGTCCGATCAGAGAGGTTTGTCCTAACTAACAAGTTCAAATCTCTCAAGCCAACCACAAACAGCCACATCATCCGATACGGAGTATCCGGCTTCTCTCATCTCATGAAATTCAAAAGATAAGAAAAAAGAGAGAGACGCTCTCAAACTTATTTTTGTACTCATATTTATGAGACAGGGGCAGACTACATCTGTCCCGGGAGGTGGTCCACACAGTGACGTGCATCGTGGCCTCTGATGCGTGGCCTGGTGGCCCCTGCGCTCTCCCAGTTGCTGCAAAAGTGACAGTGGCTCTGACCTTCTTGGCCACCGAGGTGAAATTGTCACTGCGCCTCACCTGCGGCGCATTTAAAGGAGACGAGAGGCGTTCATTTGATTGGTGAAGATGACACTCGGCTGTGTTAAACCCACTCACGCCTTCTCTCCTCCCTCTCTGCTACTTGCGCTGCTGGGAGAGACGGAGGCGTGGGTGTGCCTGCCTGCGCCAGACTGCGCCGTGCATGAAACTTGCAAAATGCCCTGGACACACCCCGTTGGCGCGGAGCAGGCGTGGCGCAGGGCAGGTGCGCCGCGCCAATGCCTGGTCTACGAAATTAGAGCCCCATGTCATTTATCACTTCATACTCCTCGTTCATTAGTCTCCACACTTCCTATTGATGTTGTATTGCTGCTAAAGGAGAGATAAAAGGAGCTGAAATGTGAATTATGTAGCAATTTGAAATTTGGCAGCGTTAAATCTGGAAGATTTGGCTGTGAAATTGTCAATTAAAAGTAATTATAAATCAGTATTATTGTCGTTTGGTCACCAGCCTTCTTTAATAGGGCAAATCTTAATTTAATTAACTGATTACCTAGTTAACTTACTTTAAAAATGCAATTTAATCAAATCAAGTTTTATCAATCTCAAATCTTAAGACAGAGTTCTTGCTTCAGGAATGCTGGCTTCTTACAGCGTCTTACAATGCATTAAATAAATTGTGACGATTAGTGGTAAAATCAGAAAACTTGAAATGTTCAATAACATGCTGCTGTGGGACAAGAAATTTGTTGCTATGATTAATGAAAGAATATCTGACAGACTGATACAGTTTGGGAGGCTTTCAAAGTTACATGCAGAGGTTGGTGTATTGGTTATGGCACGGCAAAACAGAGAGAAAGAAGCCAAAGAAAAAATAAGCTCATGCTAGAACTGAAGAACTTGGAGATTTGACATATGAGAGATCCCAATGATCAGAAATTAAAGACTATGGTGTTAATGACCAGAACAGAGTAACAGTCGATTATACATGAAGAAACTTCTACTGCATTATATAGACTAAGGAAAAAATATTTTGAATCTGGCCACAAAGCTGGCAAAATGCTTGCACTTAGATTAAAACAACTAGAGAGTAACTGATCCATAACTGCCATCTATGATAACAGTGGATCCTTAGTATATGAGCAGAAAGAAAGAAATCTGGCATTACGAAAATATTACTCAAAGTTGTATGAATCAGAATGTAACGACAGTCCCAATTTGATTGATAACTTTCTCTAAACTGCACCTCTCCTGCACCTGAAAGAAGATGACAGGACATATTTAGAGACGGATGTCCAGGAATTGGAGATCAAGGCAGCTATTAGAGCTCTCACTGCTGGTTAAGCACCAGGTCAAGATGGTTTTAGTGCAGAGTTATATTTATATTTATATATATATATATATATGTGTATAAATATGCTGTGAGGGTTCCGCCTCCTTTACGTCATTATGGGAATTGTGGTTTATCTGATAAACTGACGTCCCTTGCAATGCCAGCCGAGATATTCTCCACATGGACAGACATGAGCGGACACTCGGCTGTCCAATCAGAGCGTGTGGTGATCCTGAATTGTGTCTTTTACAGGTGTTGTGGAAAAGCCACTGCCATGACTGAGCTGCATGGCAGAGGTCTGCGCTTTCTGAGTGCTTTGTTAGTTTTTATTTGATCACTTATATTGAGTACAGCCAAGTTATTTTCTTTAAAGGCACATATTAGCATGTGGACCCAAAATGGCATTTAAATTGTTTTCATTTATCTTACAATCAGCCCTTATGAATGTCTCATATTTTAACCTTGTAAAATATTCTAAACACTTGCAAATAATTTCATGTTCTTGCTCTATAACCTGTTTTTAAAGGTCCAAATATTTCTAAATGTTATCAGTAAAACAAAATGCATTAATGGAACTAGTAACCTGAAATCAATGTTAAAAAGCACCATGTTATTGAAAAAGAAAGTTTTTTAAAGGACATACAGATGAAAAGAACACCTAAATTTTGTTTGGTTGCACCTTCAGCAAGAAGTGAATACATCTAAAGTATATGTGTAAATTTTGCATTTGAGGGACCTCTACCTGTCATGGGCCCCGAGACTTCTTTTAAATCCACTTCCCCTTGTGGCCCTCAAGAAATTTTATTTAACATTTGACAGGCCACTGTTGTCATCACACAGTTCAGTGTGAAAGCGGCCTGTGAAACAGCAGCATCCTGCTCTGCTTCCAGGCACCTGGATGCTTGCCTTTAAAAGTTATAAACAATAAAGACAATAATTAAAGGAGAATAAAATGAGTCTATCTGTCACTTCATAAACGTTGTTGACTTTCATCGCCAGTAAAGTCAAGGTTTCTAAAGAGCAAAAGAAAAACATCCTGCTACCAGAGAGGTGAGCAGTAGAGCTACAACATCACATGTGGTTGCTTCAGAGTTTTTTTTCAGTTTGATCTCTGGGTGGGAATTGGCCATGGGTGAGAGAGAAGAGCATGAAGAACAAACAGACAGCCCCAAAGTGAGCACCTCACCATGTTTCCTCTGTAGATTCTACTTCTTGTCAGCCAATCAGATGCAGTGTGGTCTACAAAGAGAGCAGAAGCTGTCAGTTCTCCTTCATTCACTGAGCACAATGACATCTCCAACATTTGTCCTCATCCTCACATGTTTGGTCCTGGGGGAAATTGGTGAGTTGAGTTTCTGTTGCTCTGTTTCTAAGTCTGCATATGTTCACTTCTCATTCAATGTCTGTCAATATTTCTGATGTTAAAATGTTTCAGCATAAAACTTTTGTCTTTTATTTCAGCCCAGAGAGTTGATCTGAAATCACCCTCATCAGTTCATCATGAGAGACGACAAACTGGACAGACTCTGACTTTAACATGTGATCATGGTGACTCCAGGCGGATTTATTGGTTCAAGCAAACTCTTGGAGAGGAACTAAAGCTCATCTCTGTCAGAGATTACAAAAGTATTCATAGTTTGTTTGGTGAATTTAAGAACAATTCACGCTTCGAACTAGGTGCTCAGGAGAGTAAAAGTCTCCTCACAATCTCAGATTTACAGCCGTCAGATTCAGCCACTTATAACTGCATAGGCGTTGAAGCTGTCACAGTTAAAATTCTGGAAACAGTAACTCTCAGTGTAGAAGGTTCTGGTTTGACCGTCCCAGCTTTGGTCCATCAGTCTGAATCTGAAGCCGTCCAGCATGGAGGCTCTGTGACTCTGAGCTGTACAGTCCACACTGGGGGCTGTGATGGAGGACACAGTGTTTACTGGTTCAAGGACTCTGAAGAATCTCATCCAGGACTCATTTACACCCATGGAGGCAGGAACCATCAGTGTGAGAGGAGACACACCACAGAAACAAACACCTGTGTCTACAACTTACCTCTGAGGAGCCTGAATGTTTCTCATGCTGGGACGTATTACTGCGCTGTTGTCTCATGTGGACACATTCTGTTTGGAAATGGGACCAGGCTGGACTTTGGAGGTGAGTGTCTTCTTACCAAGAATGTCCTGAATGATCAGAGGTGGACAAGGTGGACAACTTCAGTACTTGAGTAAAAGCATAAATGCTGCTGGTCAAATATTAGTCCAGAATTGTTCAGGGAAGTGTTTACTTGAGTGAAAATACTGGAGTTTAAATAACTTTCAGCAATAACTTCATTAGTTTGGCACTTTAACTAGCTAACATTCAAAAGTGCTTTGAAAAACTGTACATGCAGAAAAATATAAAAAAAGAACAATGACCCAGACACAGAGGAAGCGCTCCAACAACATATACAAAACATTAAAAAAGCAACACAGACAAAACCCAAACAATAAAACTATCTAAACCACAATTATAACCTGTTTTTGACACTACTGTAATGTATTTTACCACAAAATCCCAGGACATACATTAACCCAGCGACATAAAAAGAGACAAAGCTCAAAGATTAAATTATAACATTAAATTAATTAAACACAATGAAAAATGATAAAATATAATTAAAGAAAATACATTAAAAAGTTTGAGACTGTCGGTGATCGTAGCTTCAAAAGGGAAATGAAACCAATAGTAAGACATTAAAAGTTACAGACTGGAACTTTAAAAGTCAGAATAAATAAAACTAAAACAATTAGAAAAGACAAAATGGTGACACTTTCCATGAAGCCCCTTTTTTGAAATGCTTTAACGCATTTTTAGCATGTTAATAATAATGATGTAAACTGGTGTTAATTTATTATAAATAACATGACGTACTGTTGGATAAAGTTAGTTACATACATACTTATAGTGAGTCATAATGTGCATATACCTCTGTGCAATTATAAAAAAATACAAAATTCTTTGTACTAATAAAAATGAACAAGCATTTCATAATGCTCTCCAGTTGCATTGCTAACTGTCAGTGTTCAAAATTCAAGATATAACGCAGAAACTATTGTCAGAAACTTATGTGTCTTTGTTTTTTATTTACAGAAACAAGCATTTTAGTTTTCACCTTTTTTTTCACAGCATTATCTCCTTTTTCTTTTTTAACAGTCTCAGTTTTATCTTCTACAATTCTTTAAAAAATGTATTTGGGAATCTCAATACAGGTATATAATATTAGCAGACAATATGATGTCTTGTATTTCAGCAATGATTTGACATGCTAATAATTAAAAAAATAAATTAAATGTAATAAAATGTTGTTGTTTTTTGCTTTTATTGCCTTGGCAGATCTTATTTTTCCATAATTAATCTTGAGCAATTCATGACCACTTAAGTGACTTATAATCTAATTACAATGGATGATTTTAGTGTTCATAAAGTGTCATGAATTGATTACATTTATTACAAGAATCAAAGTCTCAATAAATTCCAGTCTTTTAAACACAGTGAATGACCTACATACTGTAAATGTTTAATCAACACTGAATACTTAACTGTGTTTCAGCTTTATTGTTATGAAGGATTATGAACAGTTATGATTTCTTACAGCTTTATGCATGACTGCAGTTTAATCCGTTACATGTGTTTATAACTCATTACAAACACTGTTATTATAAAGACTTATGATTACAGTCGCTACAAACTATGATTATACAGCATTATGAGTGCAGTATGACTCATAATATTACATTATATATATGCTTATAATGCATAATGGAGAGGATCTTTGTAGAAAGTTTCACCAATACGATAATAAAAGAATAAAAGGGAGTAAAGCCTGAAAGATAATAAACTCAAAGTGCACTAAAAGCGTACCTTCTGCTGAGGCTTTTCTGAAACTCTTCTCCGAGTTATTAGCCGAAAACTACCGTGTCTCTCTATGATGACCAATACTTTTATTTAATCCTGTACCTCCATCCAGATTCAGATCACCATCAAAATGTAATCACCTTTCCCTTGTGCGATGACTAACATTCCCTGAAAATCTCATCAGAATCTGACAGAACTTTTTAAATTATCTTGCTGAGAGACAGATGGACAGGCAGACAAATAATGCTGCCAAAAACATAATTCTCTGTGGACGTTAAAATTCCTGTATTGACACACAGATTTGGATCAGCACTTAAAGTCTATTCAGTCTCCCATTTTGCCATGAACAATCTTCCCTTAAAATGTAATCAAAATCTGTCAATAACTGTTTCAGCGATTAGCCAAAATGTGACAAACTGCCCTCACCCGTGAAATTAAGAAATACTCTACAACTTTCAGTAACAGTATCCAGATTTTGATCACCACCAAAATCTAAACACTTCGTTGTAACATGACCAACATTCGCAGATAACTTCACCAAAATATTTCGAGTACTTTAGAGTGATCTCTCAGACAGACAAACTGAGAAATGCAGGCAAAAATAAAATTTGCTTCGAGGAAGTAAAAGATTAAATAATATGAAACAACATGATATTGAATAATGTGAAATAAACCTTTCCAAACCCACCCAGTGAATAAAAATAAAAGCTCATGTCTCTGTTTCTTCTGTTTTACTTCACCAACAGATGAGATGAGCTCTCGTACCTTGGTGTATTCTCTGAGTGGACTTTTGATATTTGAGACCATCCTGGTCGTCTTCATGGCCTTCTCATTGTACAAGATGTACAAAAGAATCCTCCTCTTATCTCAAGGTATGATAACTAACACTGTCTGAATCTCTCTGTGGTCATTAAGGACTGATTTTTGATGAAAGACATTTTTATGTTTCATGTTCAGAGGCACGAGCAGCTCCTTCAACAACAAACCTGGAGGTAAGATCACCTCCTCTAATCATTTTCTTTACATCATTCAACTTTCCTCCAGGTCCACGCCATGACAGACTTGTCCATACTTTTTACAGGGTGACAGAGACGCAGAGGACGTCTGTTACGCTGCTCTGGACGTCAAAATGAAAAACACCTCAAGAAGACAGAAAAATAAGACCAATGATGATTGTGTGTACTCCAGTGTAAAACTGTAGATGTTTAAATGTTTTATTTGACTTTAGTTTGATGGGATGTTGTTCCAATTTTTTAACGACATGAGCTTCATGATTTAAGTCTGTCATCAAATGTTTACTTTCCTTTAAAGATTTTGGCTACGGTGAATAAATGTGCGATTTATGGCTGAAAATGTATTTTATTTAGCTAAAGCAAACCCTTTAACTGAACTTTGGTCACTACTTCTACCACTAGTATTACAAAAACTACAACATTAGCAGTGATTTTGTGCCAGATTTTTGCCCTGAGTACCCCCTCTCAGGAATCAGAAGGTGGGATGTAATTTGACACTTGACACTGCTGTCGGATTGTCCAAATAATCTTTAAGCTTTACTGCAAATTTGACTATTTCACTGCTCCCAGATAGCTAGGAGCCTCTCAGGTCTCAAGTCTGGTAATTACTGTAGTTTGTGCTGCCTATGGTGTCATACTAACAAAAGCAGATGAGAGGAGGCAGACCAGAAAGCCTCACATTATCATATTATACTTTCTAAAAGTCACATACATGAAATCAAGCATAAACCCAGTGTGACTGTCTTTTTAGCCAGGATTCCTCCCAAAGTCATCTCGAGAGTTTTTAATTTCTGTTGCAGATCAGAATCAACACGAAGACAGCAAGCTGTGAACAGTAAAGGTCTGGAGCATTATATAAATGGTGGGGTGTGTATCAGCCAGTGGTGGTTTATCAATAGGGGGCGCTGGGGCGCCTCCCCCTCAAAAATTAGACAGTGAAAGTCTGCTTAAACACAACATAATTTGTCATTAAATTATAAAAAATAACGGATAAAAACATTTATTTTTACCACACAATAATTGTCTGTCAGCAGCACCTGTCACCATTCAATTAAAGGGGTTTCACAATGTTTTTACGTAAGAACTGTGTTGTGAATACATAGTTTACGTACAGTGGGGCTAGGGTCTAATGGGAGTCAATGTAAGTCCTTAAACTTTTGCTCAGCATGTGACCTGAGGCTTCTTTGGGATTGGCCGCTTCAACTTTGCCTGCAGGGCGCTAGCAGGTGCGCCCGCACACTCCCGCTTTGACTGGCAGCGAATCAGAATTGTTCTGGTGTTTCTTTTCCTCATGTGACTGGACAACGAGCGCTGTCAATCATATCAACAGGTCATTGCAGCAGGTTTGATTTACTCATGCGCAAGTATCTCACGTACGCTCACGCGTCTGGCCAACGCTCCCATGCACCGAGGAGGCGTCATCCAGAGAACCATCAGAGGATCACAGAAGAGGTGAGATTGAATTGGAGAAGAAAATCAGTAAGAGGCTATGCTACACTGAAGATTAGATTAGGATGTGTCTTACTGAGTAGAGATAACATAATTCAGGGGCAAAGTTTTCCATTTGATGTCACACATGGCACGAAACTATAGATTAGGAGCCACAAAATGAGTTTGCCAAGAAGATATAAATATAAATCAGTAGAACATTATCCTTTGCAGACTTAAGTTCTAAAAAATCTATATAGTTTTTTAATTCTTGCATATTTTTTACAAAAACAACATACTTTTAGGAGGAATTGGGGCTTTTATTGGGTGGGTAAGTTTGTTTTTACCCCACCAGAAGTTCATGTTAAACTTAATAGACAAAATTAATACATGATTTTGATGAAAATATTATATAACGGGACCTATAAAAATATATTTTTAAAATCATGGCAAAGCAGGAACAATGTTCACTAATGAAGAATAAAAACAGAAACACACAGTCTGAAGTTTAATGAAACATATTAAAGATAGGAGAAATTGTAACATTAATATTATTCACAAGTGCATGTAGATTATTGCAGAGGTTTTATTGCAGTGCTCATTAAATATTACTGTTACATTGTGTGAAAGCCTTTGAAAAATTACTAAAAGAAGACTTGATAATGCTATCAAGTTATGTGTTGCAATTTACTGGTGAAAACAGTGAGGTTTTATTAGTCCCAAAAGTGTGAACAACACAAATTCTTTACCTCTTAGGTGTATGTCCATTACAGAATTATTTTTAATCCACTGGAGCTTTTAGATTTGACACTTAACTTGTGCCTTTCCAGCTTGTACCATTGTGCACAGTATAAAATCAACGAAAACAGACCAACAAAATGTATCTCTTGTGTCTAAATGTTGTGGTTTTTTTTGGCAACTAAACATGTGCTATAAAATAATAAATATCAATATAAATATATACCATATTGTTATTTTATATAATTGTATATCATATTGTTGCTATAATAAAAAGTTCTAATTGGATACAGAAATTATACATTCTGTTGGTGTTTTTGCTGACTGAATACTGCACATAATGGTACAAAGTAAAAGTATTCAAAAGCTTCAGCATATGGAAACAGACTCCTGTAATGTAAAGTTTATTTTTTGGACTTTTTAAAATTTGAAGTAGTTTTGCATCATCCAAACACTGACAGCCTCCATTTCAGTTATGAGAATCAGTCAGCTGATGTGAACCGTCTGCCCTCTTGTATCTGATTTATTTTTTTTATGTGTTTCTTTTTGTTTTGTTCATACTTTTTACAGTTAATCTATACCAAAAACTATATTACATAGTTTTACCTTTAGTTTTAAAGCTTAGTTAAGTGGTATATATGATTCTGTTTGTGTTTACACTCTTGAGCCATGAGATATAAGACATGTAAAAAATAAGACACTGTTCAGGTGACACAAGAAATGTTCTTAAAATGGTGAAAATGACATAAATTATAGCTTTATTTTCAGGGAGCAGGTTAAACTTTGGCTGTTTTATTGATTTTTTTCAGTAAATACTGATGTTAACTTCTGGTAATAAAATGTGCTTTTCTATGTATTTTTTAATGACAGATTCACACAGTACCACACCATGTTTCCTGAAGATTCCTTCAGCAGCACCTTGAAGGCCGACCCAGTGCTCAACTAAACCTAAAGACAGAGCTCAGGCTTAATCTACAGCAAGGAGGAGTTCAAGGCCTGCTGTAGTGCTGTGGACTTTATCCAGTTGTTGATGGAAAATAATCTTGGAGAGGTATTTTCAGAGACTGTCACTCTGCTAAAGATCCTCATCACCACACCCATGACCACTGCAGAAGCTGAGAGGTGTGTCTCAAACCTTAAAAAGAATCAAAACTTTCCAGAGAAACACCATGAACCAGGACAGGATGAATGCACTGGCCATGCTGTCAATGGAGGAGAGACTGGTGACAGAGATGATGGACTTCAATCAGAAGGTCATTGAGAAATTTGCAGGCCAGAATGAAAGGAGGGCAAAGTTTCTGTTCAAATATTGGATTGTTCAAAGTAGGTTGCATTATGATTATGTTTTGTCTTTATTATTTTTTTTCACTGAAGCATGGAGTACTTCTTTGGTTTGTTTCCTCCAAGGCTGCGCCCCCCTTAAAATTTTTGCCACCAGCCGCCACTGGTATCAGCAAGAGTCTGGTGTTACAGATGATGCTAGAGCTGAAGATAAAATACTGTATATCTAACAACAGATGCAGCCACTTCAGCTTTCCCCTCCCAGCATCATGACAGCTGAGATCCAGCCAGTTACAAACCTCAAGCCAATGAGGGTCAAAATAAGGTTTTGTTTTGGGGTTCTTTTCCTCTCACATTCTGTACTCGGTGGAACTTTCCATGGTAATTAAAATTTTCATTTATATATAATCTATAAAATATAAGCGATGGTTACCTGCTTATCACATGTGGGGATCTCATTGAAGCCATGAGGGTGGGCAGGTCCTAGCACTTTACTATCACAGACCAGTCAAGACTTTGCCACTAAAACAGGGGAAAATCAATCAAACCAATCAGACTGTTAGCTCTCATTCTCTTTAAATCAGTGTACATCAGGTGGCTGCTGTCTGACTCTTTACACAGCAGGTTTAGTTGTTTGGTCTGAATTTCAGATGGATCTTTTTATTCATCTTCTTTTGTTGTGAACACTGTATGAAACATGTCAATTCTGAGACTTACGTGCTTTTTTTTAATGAAGCATCCAGAACTCAGAGATAGGATGAGAAGCTCGGTCATCCAGGAGGGTCTCGGAGTAGAGCCACTGATCCTCCTCATTGAGAGGAGCCAGATGAGGTTGCTTAGGCATCCAATAAGGATGCCTCCTAGACGTCTCCCTGATGAGGTGTTCTGGGCATGTCCTTCTGTTAGGAGACCTCAGGGAAGACCCAGGACCTGTGACAGAGACAATGTCGTGCCAAAAAAACATGCGGAAGATGCGCTGGAAGCTCGCCAGCTCCAGCCTGGTCTATTCCTGGCGCAGGCATAGCGCACCTGGTGCAGTGGTAATTTGGCTGACAGGCTCACAGTGCGCACACGTCACCAAAGCCTCACAGGCCGGTATCCAGAGTGTCAGGCACATTTCAATGCAATAAACAATCACAGCAACCACTATTTAATGTAACCGTCTGAACCAGCACATACATTTGTATCTATATTAATTGTCCCGTCACATCTGATGTCAGATCAGAGAGGTTTGTCATAATGGAAACTCAACCTGACAGCAGCTGGAAGAGTGTTGCAAACTAACGAGTTCACATCTCTCTGCCAGCCACAAACAGCCACATCATCTGATACGGAGTATCCAGCTCCTTTCATCTCATGAAATTCAAAAGAAAAGAAAAAAGAGAGACGCTCACTGCATAAATGTAAGTCACTCTGTGTCTTAAGGATTTACCTGTGATTGCCCATATTTCTCTGTTTTAGTCTTTTTTCTTAACGTCATCTAAAAAGATGGATTACATCATTGCAAGAAGGATTAGGAGGAGATACCGGGAGAGAGTATTTCGCCAAAGGTTCTGCTATTTGGCGATGACAGACCAGGAATGCAGATGGATCACAAGCATGATGAATGGATTAGCCTGCTGCTGTGTTTAAATGTAATTATCACTTAATTTTGTACTCCTATTATGACAGAGGAACAGATTACATCTGTCCCACGAGTTGGTCCACATGGTGGATGCGCAGCCCGATGGCCCCTGTGCTCTCCCAGTTGCTGAAAAAGTGATAGTGGCTCTGACCTTCTTCGCCACCGAGGTGAAATTGTCAATGCGCCTCGCCCGCAGCGCATTTAAAGGCGACGAGAGGCGTTCATTTGACTGGTGAAGATTACACTCAACTGTGTTAAACCCACTCGCGCCTCCTCTCCTCCCTCTCTGCTACTTGCGCCGCTGGGAGAGACGGAGGCGTGGGTACACCTCCCTGCGCTGGAGTACGCCGTGCACGAAACTTGCAAAAGGCCCTGTACACACCCCGTTGGCGCCGTGCGGCCAATGGGGTGTGTTATGATCCAAAAGACCAGTCAGAAGGTTCATACATAAATGAAACCTCTTGAATTATTTAAATGTCCAGTCAAAACTGACAAGATCAGGCAGGTGAATGTTATGACAGACCTCTAACATACATCAGATAACTGTGGTCTTTAAACAATCTATTTTCTTTTTTTACCCACAAGAATACTTGGCTCTATTGTCAGGAGATGGTGACACCAAAGCCTCATAATTATCTCACTTTTTGGGTAAAGCTACACAAGAAACATTAGCTTGACAAGATGCTACAGTAAGATTCTTTACAGCGTTTCACTTTCGCTCAACAAAATCTGTGACTGGAGCTTTTGAGTGACGCAAAATTAAGGTTATATATGGTGTCACCAGCAGAACACTACCTCCCTTACCATTCCAGCACTTCTTGGATCCCAACTCCCTCTCCCACCAAAAAAAAACTCACAACAACTCATACAATCCAGTTGTCTGGCACACATTGACAGTGTAGGCTCAGTTCAGGAGACACATTTGCTTCCTCAATTTTTGCCTCTCAAGTCCCAGTTCCACCAACCATCTTTATCAACCCGCCTTACTGGAATCAGCGTTTCAGAAATGGTGGAGACTGGGTATTGAGTGTTTCAGAGATCTCTTCACTGGTATTAGTTTTGTATTGTTTGAGCAACTGACTGAAAAGTCAAGTCTTCAAAATCTCTGTCAGGAAATCAATCCAAAAGAAACTAACAAAAACAAAGATGCAGGACGCAATTGCAGAAAAATAACCAAAAAGGCTTTATTTTAACTAAAAGGGATCAAAGTCCAGCAAAACAAGTCCAAAAACTGAAGCTCCAAACAGTTCAACAAAAAGCCAAACTCAAAAACAGAAACTACCTGAAAAACTCTGGAGAACACGAGGGAGCACAGGAGACATGGTGAGGAGGAAGACGAATGACCCAACAAAGAGAACAGGGAAAGCAGAGACTAAATACACTGGGGAAACAATCAACCACAGGTGAAACAATGACACAGGTGGAGGGAATCATCAACGAGGCACAGAAGGGAGGGCAGGAAAACACCACGAGGAACAAAGGGATTTCAGAATAAAACAGGAAACAGAAGAGACAAGGGAAACAGTACACAAAACGGGTAACTTAACCAGGATAACAGGGACAAGACCGTAACACAGGAACAACAGGAGGTCTACAAGAGGAACAAAATAGAAAACAACAACACAAGTCAGATCCTGACAATTTCACTTTTTTAGGTGTCTACAAATAAGAAACTTTCTCTTCTGTCACTTCCCTCAGACACCTGATGGAGACATTGCTGATGCACTTCTAAATTTGCAAACATCACAAAGGTTTGATCTCCATCATCTACAATACACTGCTAGACATGAGGCAGCCTGGGGTCCTTCGGATTTCTCGTGGTTTTGTTCAGGCATCTTGGTGTCCTAAAAGTTGTAGTGATAGCAGAGATTACTGGGGACGTCTTCAGAGGAGTCTTTAAAAGTATCTTTAAGTTTGCTGTGATGGTTTCTTGAAGAAGTAAGTGTACTGCTAGATGGCAGGTTATATTTAATGAGTTTGTTTTATTTGCACGTCTCAGGTGTTGCATAGTTGTTGTTGTTTATATAACAAAGAAGAGCATATTCCTTTATATTACACTGCTAATGCCACATAGCAAGATGACATTTTTTTCTTGATTTGTGCCTTCTGCGTATAATTACTGCCCGAAATACCATACACTGTCAACTCATACTGTTGAGATGGTGATCAGTTACTGTTTGACTCCATGGGCTCTAATTTCCTGGTGCAACTCAGGGTTGCACAGGGTGGCGCATCCCGCGCAGTGGTAATTTCGTCCGGCGCACCGCCCTGCGCAGCCAATTTGGCAAATTGGTAGACCGGCTGCGCCAAGATGAGTGTGACGGCGCATCAGGGGGAGGTTTCGAAAGATTCAACTTGGTGCAGTGACAATTTCGTGCCAAAAAATGGTGCGGAAGGTGTGCTGAAAGCCCGCCAGCTCCAACCTGGTCTATTCTCGGCACAGACGAGGCGCACCCCGGGCAGTGGTAATTTGGCTGACAGGCGCGCTGTGTGCACACCTCACCAAAACCTCACAGACAGATATCCACAGTGTCAGGCACATTTCAATGCAATAAACAATCACAGCAACCACTATTTAATGTAACCGTCTGAACCAGCACATACATTTGTATCTATATTAATTGTCCCGTCACATCTGATGTCAGATCAGAGAGGTTTGTCCTAACTAACAAGTTCAAATCTCTCAAGCCAACCACAAACAGCCACATCATCCGATACGGAGTATCCGGCTTCTCTCATCTCATGAAATTCAAAAGATAAGAAAAAAGAGAGAGACGCTCTCAAACTTATTTTTGTACTCATATTTATGAGACAGGGGCAGACTACATCTGTCCCGGGAGGTGGTCCACACAGTGACGTGCATCGTGGCCTCTGATGCGTGGCCTGGTGGCCCCTGCGCTCTCCCAGTTGCTGCAAAAGTGACAGTGGCTCTGACCTTCTTGGCCACCGAGGTGAAATTGTCACTGCGCCTCACCTGCGGCGCATTTAAAGGAGACGAGAGGCGTTCATTTGATTGGTGAAGATGACACTCGGCTGTGTTAAACCCACTCACGCCTTCTCTCCTCCCTCTCTGCTACTTGCGCTGCTGGGAGAGACGGAGGCGTGGGTGTGCCTGCCTGCGCCAGACTGCGCCGTGCATGAAACTTGCAAAATGCCCTGGACACACCCCGTTGGCGCGGAGCAGGCGTGGCGCAGGGCAGGTGCGCCGCGCCAGTGCCTGGTCTACGAAATTAGAGCCCCATGTCATTTATCACTTCATACTCCTCGTTCATTAGTCTCCACACTTCCTATTGATGTTGTATTGCTGCTAAAGGAGAGATAAAAGGAGCTGAACTGTGAATTATGTAGCAATTTGAAATTTGGCAGCGTTAAATCTGGAAGATTTGGCTGTGAAATTGTCAATTAAAAGTAATTATAATTCAGTATTATTCTCGTTCGGGCACCAGCTTTCTTTCATAAGGCAAATCTTAATTTAATTAATTGATTACCTAGTTAACTTACTTTAAAAATGCAATTTAATCAAATCAAGTTTTATCAATCTCAAATCTTAAGACAGAGTTCTCGCTTCAGGAATGCTGGCTTCTTACAGCGTCTTACAATGCATTAAATAAATTGTGACGATTAGTGGTAAAATCAGAAAACTTGAAATGTTCAATAACATGCTGCTGTGGGACAAGAAATTTGTTGCTATGATTAATGAAAGAATATCTGACAGACTGATACAGTTTGGGAGGCTTTCAAAGTTACATGCAGAGGTTGGTGTATTGGTTATGGCACGGCAAAACAGAGAGAAAGAAGCCAAAGAAAAAATAAGCTCATGCTAGAACTGAAGAACTTGGAGATTTGACATATGAGAGATCCCAATGATCAGAAATTAAAGACTATGGTGTTAATGACCAGAACAGAGTAACAGTCGATTATACATGAAGAAACTTCTACTGCATTATATAGACTAAGGAAAAAATATTTTGAATCTGGCCACAAAGCTGGCAAAATGCTTGCACTTAGATTAAAATAACTAGAGAGTAACTCATCCATAACTGCAATATATGATAACAGTGGATCCTTAGTATATGAGCAGAAAGAAAGAAATCTGGCATTACGAAAATATTACTCAAAGTTGTATTAATCAGAATGTAACAACAATCCCAATTTGACTGGTAACTTTCTCAAAATTGCACCTCTCCTGCACCTGAAAGAAGATGACAGGACATATTTGGAGACAGATGTCCAGGAATTGGAGATCAAGGCAGCTGTTAGAGCTCTCACTGCTGGTTAAGCACCAGGTCAAGATGGTTTTAGTGCAGAGTTATATTTATATTTATATATATATATATATATGTGTATAAATATGCTGTGAGGGTTCCGCCACCTTTACGTCATTATGGGAATTGTGGTTTATCTGATAAACTGACGTCAACGTTTTTCAAGCCTATGTCACTACATTTCTCAGCTTCCCTTGCAATGCCAGCCGAGATATTCTCCACATGGACAGACATGAGTGGACACTCAGCCGTCCAACCAGAGTGGGTGGTGATCCTGAAATTGTGTCTTTTACAGATGTTGTGGAAAAGCCACTGCCGTAACTGAGCTGCATGGCAGAGGTCTGCGCTCTCTGAGTGCTTTTCTAGTTTTTATTTGATCACTTATATTGAGTACAGCCAAGTTATTTTTTTTAAAGGCACATATTAGCATGAACCTCGGGCAGTTGGACCCAAAATGGCATTTAAATTGTTCTCATTTATCTTACAATCAGCCCTTGTGAATATCTCATATTTTAACCTTGTAAAATATTCTAAACAGTTGCAAATAATTTCATGTTCTTGCTCTATGACCTGTTTTTAAAGGTCCAAATATTTCTAAATGCTATCTGTAAAACAAAATGCATTAATGGAACTAGTAACTTGAAATCAATGTTAAAAAGCACCATGTTATTTAAAAAGAAAGTTTTTTAAAGGACGTACAGATGAAAAACGTACCTAAATTTTGTTTTGTTGCACCTTCAGCAAGAAGTGAATACATCTACTGTATATGTGTAAATTTTGCACTTGAGGGACCTCTACCTGTGGGCTACTTCTAAATCCACTTCCCCTTGTGGCCCTCAAGAAATTTTATTTAACATTTGACAGGCCACTGTTGTCATCACACAGTTCAGTGTGAAAGCGGCCTGTGAAACAGCAGCATCCTGCTCTGCCTCCAGGCACCTGGATGCTTGCCTTTAAAAGTTATTAACAATAAAGACGATAATTAAAGGAGAATAAAATGAGTGTATCTGTCACTTCATAAACATTATTTCATCTCCAGCACAGTCAAGGTTTCTAAAGAGCAAATGAAAAACATCCTGCTACCAGAGAGGTGAGCAGTAGAGCTACAACGTCACATGTGGTTTTTTCAGAGTTTTTTTTTCTTTTAGTTTGATCTCTGGGTGGGATTTGACCGTTGGTGAGAGAGAAGAGCATGAAGAACAAACAGACAGCCCCAAAGTGAGCACCTCAGCATGTTTCCTCTGTAGATTCTACTTGTTGTCAGCCCATCAGATGCAGTGTGGTCTACAAAGAGAGCAGAAGCTGTCAGTTCTCCTTCATTCAGTGAGCACAATGACATCTCCAACATTTGTCCTCGTCCTCACATGTTTGGTCCTGGGGGAAATTGGTGAGTTGAGTTTCTGTTGCTCTGTTTCTAAGTCTGTATATGTTTACTTCTCATTCAATATTTTTCAATGTTTCTGATTGTTAAATTGTTTCAACATAAAACTTTTGTCTTTTATTTCAGCCCAGAGAGTTGATCTGAAATCACCCTCATCAGTTCATCATGAGAGACGACAAACTGGACAGACTCTGACTTTAACATGTGATCATGGTGACTTCAAGTGGATTTATTGGTTTAAGCAAACTCTTGGAGAGGAACTAAAGCTCATCTCTGTCAGAAGTCACAAAAGTATTCATAGTTTGTTTGGAGAATTCAAGAACAATTCACGCTTCGAACTAGGTGCTCAGGAGAGTAAAAGTCTCCTCACAATCTCAGATTTACAGCCGTCAGATTCAGCCACTTATCACTGTATAAGCGTTGATGCTGTCATAGTGGAAATTCTGGCAACAGTAACTCTCAGTGTAGAAGGTTCTGGTTTGACCGTCCCAGCTTTGGTCCATCAGTCTGAATCTGAAGCCGTCCAGCATGGAGGCTCTGTGACTCTGAGCTGTACAGTCCACACTGAGGGCTGTGATGGAGAACACAGTGTTTACTGGTTCAAGGACTCTGAAGAATCTCATCCAGGACTCATTTACACCCATGGAGGCAGGAACCATCAGTGTGAGAGGAGAAACACCACAGAAACAAACACCTGTGTCTACAACTTACCTCTGAGGAGCCTGAATGTTTCTCATGCTGGGACGTATTACTGCGCTGTTGTCTCATGTGGACACATTCTGTTTGGAAGTGGGACCAGGCTGGACTTTGGAGGTGAGTGTCTTCTTACCAAGAATGTCCTGAATGATCAGAGGTGGACAAGGTGGACAACTTCAGTACTTTAGTAAAGGTTTAAATCCTGTTGGTCAAATATTAGTTCAGAATTGTTCAGTGAAGTGTTTACTTGAGTAAAAATACTGGAGTTTAAATAACTTTCAGCAATAACTTCATTAGTTTGGCACTTTAACTAGCTAACATTCAAAAGTGCTTTGAAAAACTGTACATGCAGAAAAATATAAAAAAAGAACAATGACCCAGACACAGAGGAAGCGCTCCAACAACATATACATAACATTAAAAAAGCAACACAGACAAAACCCAAACAATAAAACTATCTAAACCACAATTATAACCTGTTTTTGACACTACTGTAATGTATTTTACCACAAAATCCCCGGACATACATTAACCCAGCGACATAAAAAGAGACAAAGCTCAAAGTTTAAATTATAACATTAAATAAATTAAACACAATGAAAAATGATAAAATATAATTAAAGAAAATACATTAAAAAGTTTGAGACTGTCGGTGATTAAAGCTTCAAAAGGGAAATGAAACCAATAGTAAGACATTAAAAGTTACAGACTGGAACTTTAAAAGTCAGAATAAATAAAAACAAAACAATTAGAAAAGTCAAAATGGTGACACTTTCCATGAAGCCCCTTTTTTGTAATGCTTTATTAATGCATTTTTAGCATGTTAATAATAATGATGTAAACTGGTGTTAATTTATTATAAATAACATTACATATTATTGGATAAAGTTAGTCACATACATACTTATAGTGAGTCATAATGTGCATATACCTCTGTGCAATTATAAAAAAAATACAAAATTCTTTACACTAATAAAAATGAACAAGCATTTCATAATGCTCTCCAGTTGCATTGCTAACTGTCAGTGTTCAAAATTCAAGATATATCGCAGAAACTATTGTCAGAAACTTATGTGTCTTTGTTTTTTATTTACAGAAACAAGCATTTTAGTTTTCAACTTTTTTTTCTCAGCATTATCTCCTTTTCGTTTTTAACAGTCTCAAGCTAAAATTAATTAGCTGTAATAAAATGTTGTTTTATTGCTTTTATTGCCTTGGCAGATCTTATTTTTCCATAATTAATCTTCAGCAATTCATGACCACTTAAGTGACTTATAATCTAATTACAATGGATAATTTTAGTGTTCATAAAGTGTCATGAATTGATGAAATTTATTACAAGAATCAAAGTCTCAATAAATTCCAGTCTTTTAAACACAGTGAATGACCTACATACTGTAAATGTTTAATCAACACTGAATACTTAACTGTGTTTCAGCTTTATTGTTATGAAGGATTATGAACAGTTATGATTTCTTACAGCTTTATGCATGACTGCAGTTTAATCCGTTACATGTGTTTATAACTCATTACAAACACTGTTATTATAAAGACTTATGATTACAGTCGCTACAAACTATGATTATACAGCATTATGAGTGCAGTATGACTCATAATATTACATTATAAATATGCTTATAATGCATAATGAAGAGGAGCTTCGTAGAAAGTTTCACCATTAAGATAATAAAAGAATAAAAGGCGAGTAAATCCTGGAAAATAATAAACTCAAAGTACACTAAAAGCGTACCTTCTGCTGAGGCTTTTCTGAAACTCTTCTCCGAGTTATTAGCCGAAAACTGCTGTGTCTCTCTATGATGACCAACACTTTTATTTAATCCTGTATCTCCATCCAGATTCAGATCACCATCAAAATGTAATCACCTTTCCCTTGTGCGATGACTAACATTCCCTGAAAATCTCATCAGAATCTGACAGAACTTTTTAACTTATCTTGCTGAGAGACAGATGGACAGGCAGACAAATAATGCTGTCAAAAAAAAAATTCTCTGTGGACGTTAAAACTCCTGTATTGACACACAGATTTGGATCAGCACTTAAAGTCTATTCAGTCTCCCATTTTGCCATGAACAATCTTCCCTTAAAATGTAATCAAAATCTGTCAATAACTGTTTAAGCGATTAGCCAAAATGTGACAAACTGCCCTCACCCGTGAAATTAAGAAATACTCTACAACTTTCAGTAACAGTATCCAGATTTTGATCACCACCAAAATCTAAACACTTCTTTGTAACATGACCAACATTCGCAGATAACTTCACCAAAATATTCAGAGTACTTTAGAGTGATCTCTCAGACAGACAAACTGAGAAATGCAGGCAAAAATGAAATTTGCTTCGAGGAAGTAAAAGATTAAATAATATGAATCAACAGGATATTGAATAATGTGAAATAAACCTTTCCAAACCCACCCAGTGTATAAAAATAAAAGCTCATGTCTCTGTTTCTTCTGTTTCACTTCACCAACAGACGAGCTGAGCTCTCGTACCTTGGTTTATTCTCTGAGTGGACTTTTGATATTTGAGACCATCCTGATCGTCTTCACGGCCTTCTCATTGTACAAGATGTACAAAAGAATCCTCCTCTTATCTCAAGGTATGATAACTAACACTGTCTGAATCTCTCTGTGGTCATTAAGGACTGATTTTTGATGAAAGACATTTTTATGTTTCATGTTCAGAGGCACGAGCAGCTCCTTCAACAACAAACCTGGAGGTAAGATCACCTCCTCTAATCATTTTCTTTACATCATTCAACTTTCCTCGAGGTCCACATCATGACAGACTTGTCCATATTTTTTACAGGGTGATAGAGACGCAGAGGACGTCTGTTATGCTGCTCTGGACATCAAAATAAAAAATAAACCAAGAAGACAGAAAAGGCCGACCAATGATGATTGTGTGTACTCCAGTGTAAAACTGTAGATGTTTAAATGCCATATTTGACTTCAGTTTAACAGGATGTTGTACCACTTCTTAAACAGCAGCTTCATGAATCAAGTTTGTCATCTAATGTTTACTCTCCTTTAGAGGTTTGGCTATTGTGAATAAATGCATTATTTAACCCTCGTGCTGTGTTTATTTCGTGTTAAATTATTTTGTCTTCCCGGTCAGAAATGACCATTCAAGTAAAACTCACAATAAAATATGTATTATTACCCATTATCACTAATTTTTGTTAGATTGTTTAACTAACTGAAGCTTTAGTGAATATTGCAAGTTTTGAGCTTCGAGATGATTTTGTTGGCCTGTTCTTGTCGTTGATCTGATCTTGTACAACTTGTTTATTAAAGCAAGTTCTAAAAAGGCATTTTTTGATTATTTTAAGCATAAGAAATAATCAGATGACACATGGTGTAATGTTTTTTACAGAGTACCTTGGGTCAAGGTAATCAAGGACATTTGCCTTGAAACCATTTTTTTTTTTTTTATACAATCACAAAAAGTAGCACCTGTTGTGTTTCTGGTCAAAAGTGACCACAAATATTTTAATTGTTTACAAAATAAATTATCCCTAAACTGCGCTTGACATTGTCACAATATGCCAATTTTAGTGTCTTATTGTTTTATTTGACTTTAGTTTGATGGGATGTTGTTCCACTTTTTTAACGGAATGAGCTTCATGATTCAAGTCCGTCATCAAATGTTTACTTTCCTTTAAAGATTTTGGCTATGGTGAATAAATGTGCGATTTATGACTGAAAATGTATTTTATTTAGCTAAAGCGAACCCTTTAACTGAACTTTGGTCACTACTTCCCCCACTAGTATTACAAAAACTAGAACATTAGCAGTGATTTTGTGCCAGATTTTTGCCCTGAGTACCCCCTTTCAGGAATCAGAAGGTTGGATGTAATTTGACACTTGACACTGCTGTCGGATTGTCCAAATAATCTTTAAGCTTTACTGCAAATTTGACTATTTCACTGCTCCCAGATAGCTAGGAGCCTCTCAGGTCTCAAGTCTGGTAATTACTGTAGTTTGTGCTGCCTATGGTGTCATACTAACAAAAGCAGATGAGAGGAGGCAGACCAGAAAGCCTCACATTATCATATTATACTTTCTAAAAGTCACATACATGAAAGCGAGCATAAACCCAGTGTGACTGTCTTTTTAGCCAGGATTCCTCCCAAAGTCATCACTAGTTTTTAATTTCTGTTGCAGATCAGAATCAACACGGAGACAGCAAGCTGTGAACAGTAAAGGTCTGGAGCATTATATAAATGGTGGGGTGTGTATCAGCCAGTGGAGGTTTGTCAATAGGGGGCGCTGGCGCGCCTCCCCCTCAAAAATTAGACAGTGAAAGTCTGCTTAAACACAACATAATTTGTCATTAAATTATTAAAAATAACGGATAAAAACATTTATTTTTACCACACAATAATCGTCTGTCAGCAGCACCTGTCACCATTCAATTAAAGGGGTTTCACAATGTTTTTACGTAAGAACTGTGTTGTGAATACATAGTTTATGTACGGAGGGGCGCTGGTCTAATGGGTGTCAATGTAAGTCCTTAAACTTTTGCTCAGCATGTGACCTGAGGCTTCTTTGGGATTGGCCGCTTCAACCTTGCCTGCAGGGCGCTTGCAGGTGCGCCCGCACACTCACACTTTGACTGGCAGTGAATCAGAATTGTTCTGGTGTTTCTTTTCCTCATGTGACTGGACAACGAGCGCTGTCAATCATATCCACACGTCATTGCAGCAGGTTTGATTTACTCATGTGCAAGCATCTCACGTACGCTCACGCGTCTGGCCAATGCTCCCATGCACCAAGGAGGCGTCATCCAGAGAACCATCAGAGGATCACAGAAGAGGTGAGATTGCATTGGAGAAGAAAATCAGTAAGAGGCTATGCTGCACTGAGATTAGATTAGGATGTGTCTTACTGAGTAGACATAACATGATTCAGGGGCAAAGTTTTCCATTTGATGTCACACATGGCACGAAACTATAGATTAGGAGCCACAAAATGAGTTTGCCAAGAAGATATAAATATAAATCAGTAGAACATTATCCTTTTGCAGACTTAAGTTCTAAAAAATCTATATAGTTTTTTAATTCTTGCATATTTTTACAAAAACAACATACTTTTAGGAGGAATTGGTGCTTTTAATAGGTGGGTAAGTTTGTTTTTACCCCACCAGAAGTTCATTTTAAATTTAATAGACAAAATTAATACATTATTTTGATGAAAATATTATATAAAGGGACCTATAAAAATATATTTTTAAAAATCATGGCAAAGCAGGAACAATGTACACTAATGAAGAATAAAAACAGATACACACAGTCTGAAGTTTAATGAAACATATTAAAGATAGGAGAAATTGTAATATTAATATTATTCACAAGTGCATGCAGATTATTGCAGAGGTTTTATTGCAGTGCTCATTAAATATTACTGTTACATTGTGTGAAAGCCTTTGAAAAATTACAAAAAGAAGACTTGATAATGCTATCAAGTTATGTGTTGCAATTTACTGGTGAAAACAGTGAGGTTTTATTAGTCCCAAATGTGTAAACAACACAAATTCTTTATCTCTCAGGTGTATGTCCATTACAGAATTATTTTTTAATCCACTGGAGCTTTTAGATTTGACACTTAACTTGTGCCTTTCCAGCTTGTACCATTGTGCACAGTATAAAATCAACGAAAACAGACCAACAAAATGTATCTCTTGTGTCTAAATGTTGTAGTTTTTTTGGCAACTAAACATGTGTCATAAAATAATAAATATCAATATAAATATATACAATATTGTTATTTTATATAATTGTATATCATATTGTTGCTATAATAAAAAGTTCTAATTGGATACAGAAATTATACATTCTGTTGGTGTTTTTGCTGACTGAATACTGCACATAACGGTACAAAGTTAAAGTATTCAAAAGCTCCAGCAGATGGAAACAGACTCCTGTAATGTAAAGTTTATTTTTTGGACTTTTTAAAATTTGAAGGAGTTTTGCTGAAAACTATAAATGTCATCCAAACACTGACAGCCTCCATTTCAGCTGTGAGAATCGGTCAGCTGGTGTGAACCGTCTGCCCTCTTGTATCTGATTTTTTTTTTTTTTATGAGTTTCTTTTTGTTTTGTTCATACTTTTTACAGTTAATCTATACCAAAACCATATTACATAGTTTTACCTTTAGTTTTAAAGCTAAGTTTAGTGGTATATATGATTCTGTTTGTGTTTACACTCTTGAGCCATGAGACATAAGACATGTAAAAAATAAGACACTGTTCAGGTGACACAAGAAATGGTCTTAAAATGGTGAAAATGATATAAAATACAGCTTTATTTTCAGGGAGCAGGTTAAACTTTGGCTGTTTTATTGATTTTTTTCAGTAAATACTGATGTTAACTTTTGGTAATAAATGTGTTTTTCTATGTATTTTTTAGTGACAGATTCACACAGTACCACACCATGTTTCCTGAAGATTCCTTCAGCAGCATCTTGAAGGCCGACCCAGTGCTCAACTAAAGCTGAAGACAGAGCTCAGTCTTAATCTACAGCAAGGAGGAGTTCAAGGCCTGCTGTGGTGCTGTAGACCTTATCCTGTTGTTCATGGAAAATAATCTTGGAGAGGTATTTTCAGAGACTGTCACTCTGCTAAAGATCCTCATCACCACACCCATGACCACTGCAGAAGCTGAGAGGTGTGTCTCAAACCTTAAAAAGAATCAAAACTTTCCAGAGAAACACCATGAACCAGGACAGGATGAATGCACTGGCCATGCTGTCAATGGAAGAGAGACTGGTGACAGAGATGATGGACTTCGATCGGAAGATCATTGAGAAATTTGCAGGCCAGAAGGAAAGGAGGGCAAAGTTTCTGTTCAAATATTGGATTGTTCAAAGTAGGTTGCATTATGATTATGTTTTGTCTTCATTATTTTTTTCACTGTAGCATGGAGTACTTCTTTGGTTTGTTTCCTCCAAGGCTGCGCCCCCCTTAAAATTTTTGGCACCAGCCGCCACTGGTATCAGCGAGAGTCTGGTGTTAGAGATGATGCAAGAGCTGAAGATAAAATACTGTATATCCAACAACAGATGCAGCCACTTCAGCTTTCCCCTCCCAGCATCATGACAGCTGAGATCCACTGTATGAAATATGTCAATTCTGAGACTTACTTGCTTTTTTTCAATGAAGCATCCAGAACTCAGAGATAGGGTGAGAAGCTCGGTCATCCAGGAGGGTCTCGGAGTAGAGCCACTGATCCTCCTCTTTGAGAGGAGCCAGATGAGGTGGCTCAGGCATCCAATAAGGATGCCTCCTAGACGTCTCCCTGGTGAGGTGTTCTGGGCATGTCCTTCTGTTAGGAGACCTCAGGGAAGACCCAGGACCTGTGGGAGAGACTCTGGGCCCTAATTTCCTGGCGCAACTCAGGGTGGCGCAGCCTAGCGCACCCAGTGCAGTGGTAATTTTGTCTGGCGCACCGCCATGCCCAGCCAATTTGGCAATTTGGTAGACCGGCTGCGCCGAGATGGGTGTAATGGCGCACCAAGGGGAGGTGTTGACAGATTCAGCTTGGTGCAGTGACAATGTCATGCCAAAAAACCATGCAGAAGTTGCGCTGAAAGCTCACCAGCTCCAGCCTGGTCTATTCTTGGCGCAGGCATTGCGCACCCGGTGCAGTGGTAATTTGGCTGACAGGCGCACAGTGCGCACACATCACCAAAACCTTACAGACAGGTATCCACAGTGTCAGGCACATTTCAATGCAATAAACAATCACAGCAACCACTATTTAATGTAACCGTCTGAACCAGCACATACATTTGTATCTATATTAGTTGTCCCGTCACATCTGATGTCAGATCAGAGACGTTTGTCATAATGGAAACTCAACCTGACGGCAGCTGGAAGATTGACGCAAACTAACTAGTTCACATCTTTCAGCCAACCACAAACAGCCACATCATCCAATACGGAGTATCCGGCTTCTCTCATCTCCGCTGGTGGGAGTGACAGAGGCGTGGGTGCGCCTCCCTGTGCTGGACTATGCCGTGCACGAAACTTGCAAAATGCCCTGGACACACCCCGTTGGCGCAGTGCGGCGCAGGGCATTTGCGCCGCGCCTGCGCCTGGTCTACGAAATTAGAGCCCTATGTCTCTGCTGGCCTGGGAACGCCTTGGGATCCCCCAAGCTGGACAAAGTGGCCTGGGAGAGGGAACTCTTGGCATCTTTGCTTAGGCTGCTGCCTCCGCTACCCGACCACAGATAAAAGGAAGATGACGTTATGGTGCGGTACATCCAGAACATAAGTTATGATCCAAAAGACCAGTCAGAAGGTTCATACATAAATGAAACCTCTTGAATTATTTAAATGTCCAGTCAAAACTGACAAGATCAGGCAGGTAAATGTTATGACAGACCTCTACCATACATCAGATAACTGTGGTCTTTAAACAATCTATTTTCTTTTTTTTACCCACAAGAATACTTGGCTCTATTGTCAGGAGATGGTGACACCAAAGCCTCATAATTATCTCACTTTTTGGGTAAAGCTACACAAGAAACATGAGCTTGACAAGATGCTGCAGTAAGATTCTTTACAGCGTTTCACTTTCGCTCAACAAAATCTGTGACTGGAGCTTTTGAGGTGGAACGTCACTTCTCTGGTGGGGAAGGAGCCTGAGCTGGTGCGCGAGGTCGAGTGGTTCCGACTAGATATAGTCGGACTCACCTCTACACATAGCTTGGGCTCTGGAACCAGTCCTCTTGAGAGGGGCTGGACTCTCTTCCACTCTGGAGTTGCCGATGGCGAGAGGCGCCGGGCAGGGGTAGCAGTACTTATTGCTCCCAGGCTCAGCGCCTGTACATTGGGGTTCACCCCAGTAAGCGAGAGGGTAGCCTCCCTCCACCTTCGGGTGGGGGGATGGAACCTGACTGTCGTTTGTGCTTATGCACCAAACGGCAGTTCAGAGTATCCACCTTTTTTAGACTCCCTAGAGGGGGTGCTGGAGAGTGCCCCTTCTGGGGACTCCCTCGTTCTTCTGGGGGACTTCAACGCTCACATCGACAACGACAGTGCGACCTGGAGGGGCGTGATTTGGAGGAATGGCCCCCCCGATCTGAACCCGAGTGGTGCTTTGTTACTGGACTTCTGTGCTCGTCACAGACTGTCCATAACAAACACCATGTTCAAACATAAGGGTGTCCATATGTGCACTTGGCACCAGGACACCCTAGGCTGCAGTTCGTTGATCGACTTTGTAGTCGTATCATCGGACTTGCGGCCGCATGTTTTGGACACTTGGGTGAAGAGAGGGGCGGAGCTGTCAATTGATCACCACCTGGTGGTGAGTTGGCTCCGATGGTGGGGGAGGATGCCCGTCAGACCTGGTAGGCCCAAGCATGTTGTGCGGGTCTGCTGGGAACGGCTGGCAGAGTCTCCCATCAGAAAGAGTTTCAACTCCCACCTCCGGGTGAAGTTCGACCATGTGGCGGGGGAGGCAGGGGACATTGAGTCCGAGTGGGCCTTGTTCCGGGCCTCTATTGTCGAGGCGACTGATCGGAGCTGTGGCCGTAAGGTCGTCGGTGCCTGTCGTGGCGGCAACACCCGAACCCGCTGGTGGACACCGGCGGTGAGGGATGCCGTCAAGCTGAAGAAGGAGTCCTATCGGGCCTTTTTGGCCAGTGGGACTCCGGAGGCAGCTGACAGGTACCGGCAGGCCAAGCGGAATGCAGCTTCGGTGGTTTCCAAGGCAAAAACCCGGGCATGGGAGGAGTTCGGTGAGGCCATGGAGAACGACTTCCGGATGGCTTCGAAGAGATTCTGGACCACCATCCGGCGTCTCAGGAGGGGGAAGCAGTGTGCTGTCAACACTGTCTATGGTGGGGATGGCGCGCTGTTGACCTCAACTCGGGACGTCCTGGATCAGTGGAAAGAATACTTCGAAGACCTCCTCAATCCTACCAGCACGTCTTCCAGTGCAGAAGTAGACTTGGGGGACTCTGTGGTGGACTCTGCTATCTCAGGAGCTGAGGTCGCCGAGGTGGTCAAAAAGCTCCTCGGTGGCAGGGCTCCGTGGGTGGACGAGATCCGCCTGGAGTTTCTCAAGGCTCTGGATGTTGTGGGGCTGTCATGGCTGACATGACTCTGCAACATCGCGTGGACATCGGGGGCAGTACCACTGGATTGGCAGACTGGGGTGGTGGTTCCCCTTTTCAAGAAAGGGGACCGGAGGGTGTGCTCCAACTACAGGGGGATCACACTCCTCAGCCTCCCTGGGAAGGTCTATTCAGGGGTACTGGAGAGGAGGGTCCGCCGGATTGTCGAACCTCGGATTCAGGAGGAGCAATGTGGTTTTCGTCCTGGCCGTGGAACTATTGACCAGCTCTATACCCTCCACAGGGTCCTCGAGGGTGCATGGGAGTTTGCCCAACCAGTCTACATGTGTTTTGTGGACCTGGAGAAGGCTTTCGACCGTGTTCCTCGTGGGATTCTGTGGGGGGTGCTCCGGGAGTATGGGGTAGCGGACACCCTGATACGGGCTGTTCATTCTCTGTACGACCGGTGCCAGAGCCTGGTCCGCATTTCCGGCAGTACATCAGAACCGTTTACAGTGAGGGTTGGACTCCGCCAGGGCTGCCCTTTGTCACCGATTCTGTTCATTACTTTTATGGACAGAATTTCTAGGCGCAGCCAGGGTATTGAGGGGTTCCGGTTCGGTGACCTCAGGATCGGGTCGCTGCTTTTTGCAGATGATGTGGTCCTGTTGGCTTCGTCAGACCGAGACCTACAGCTCTCACTGGATCGGTTCGCAGCTGAGTGTGAAGCGGCTGGGATGAGAATCAGCACCTCCAAATCCGAGTCCATGGTCCTCGCCCGGGGGAGGGTGGAGTGCCCTCTCCGTGTCGGGGATGAGATTCTACCCCAAGTGGAGGAGTTCAAGTACCTCGGGGTCTTGTTCACTAGCGGAGGAAGGATGGACCGGGAGATCAACAGGCGGATCAGTGCGGCGTCAGCAGTGATGCGGACTCTACACCGGTCCGTTGTGATAAAAAGGGAACTGAGCCGCAAGGCAAAGCTCTCGATTTACCACTCGATCTTCACTCCTATCCTCACATATGGTCACGAGCTTTGGGTCGTGACTGAAAAAACACGATCGCGGGTACAAGCGGCCGAAATGAGTTTCCTTCGCAGGGTGGCCGGACTCTCCCTTAGAGACAGGGTCAGAAGCTCGGTCATCCGGGAGGGGCTCGGAGTAGAGCCGCTGCTCCTCCGCGTTGAGAGGAGCCAGATGAAGTGGCTCGGGCATCTGGTTAGGATGCCTCCTGGACGCCTCCCTGGTGAGGTGTTCCGGGCACGTCCCACTGGTAGGCGGCCCCGGGGAAGACCCAGGATACGCTGGAGGGACTATGTCTCTCAGCTGGCCTGGGAACGTCTCGGGATCCCCCGGGAGGAGCTGGACGAAGTAGCTGGGGAGAGGCAAGTCTGGGCTTCCCTGCTCAGGCTGCTGCCCCCGCGACCCGACTACGGATAAGCGGAAGAAGATGGATGGATGGATGGAGCTTTTGAGCAATGCAAAATAAAGGTTATATATGGTGTCACCAGCAGAACACTACCTCCCTTACCATTCCAGCACTTCTTGGATCCCATCTCCCTCTCCCACCAAAAAAAACCTCACAACTCATACGATCCAGTTGTCTGGCACACATTGAAAGTGTAGGCTCAGTTCAGGAGACACATTTGCTTTCTTAATTTTTGCCTCTTAAGTCCCAGTCCAGCAACCATCTTTATCAACCCGCCTTATTGGAATCAGCAATTCAGACATGGTGGAGACTGGGTATTGAGTGCTTCAGAGAGCTCTTCACTGGTATTAGTTTTGTATTGTTTGAGCAACTGACTGAAAAGTCAAGTCTCCAAAGTCTCACTTTTTTAGGTGTCTACAAATAAGAAACTTTCTCTTCTGTCACTTCCCTCAGACATCTGATGGAGACATTGCTGATGGACTTCTAAATTTGCAACCATCACAAAGGTTTGATCTCCATTATCTACAATACACTGCTAGACATGAGGCAGCGTGGGGTCCTTCGGATTTCTCGTGGTTTTGTTCAGGCACTGATGCGGGCATCTTGGTGTCCTAAAAGTTGTAGTGAGAGCAGAGATTACTGGGGACGTCTTCAGAGGAGTCTTTAAAGTATCTTTAAGTTGGCTGTGATGGTTTCTTGAAGATGAAGTGCAATGTTAGATGGCGGGTTATATTTAATGAGCATATTCCTTTATTTTACACTGCTAATGCCACATAGCAAGATGAGCAGAGATTACTGGGGACGTCTTCAGAGGAGTCTTTAAAGTATCTTTAAGTTGGCTGTGATGGTTTCTTGAAGATGAAGTGCAATGTTAGATGGCGGGTTATATTTAATGAGCATATTCCTTTATTTTACACTGCTACATAGCAAGATGACGTTTTTTCCTGATTTGTGCCTTCTGCTTATTATTATTTCCTGAAATACCATACACTGTCAACTCATACTGTTGAGGTGCTGATCAGTTACTGTTTGACTCCATGTCATTTATCGCTTCATTCTCCTCGTTCGTTATTCTCCACACTTCCTACTGTTGTTGTATTGCTGCTAAAGGAGAGATACAAGGAGCTGAACTGTGGACTATGTAGCAATTTGAAATTTGGCATCGTTAAATCTGGAAGATTTGGCTGTGAAATTGTTAATTAAAGTTAATTATAATTCAGTATTATTGTCGTTTGGTCACCAGCTTTCTTTAATAAGGCAAATCTTAATTTAATTAATTGATTACCTAGTTAACTCACTTAAATAATGCAATTTAATCAAATCAAGTTTTATCAATCTCAAATCTTCAGACAGAGTTCTTGCTTCAGGAATGCTGGCTTCTTACAATGTCTTACAATGCATAAAATAAATTGTGACGATTAGTGGTAAAACCAGAAAACTTGAAATGTTCAATAACATGCTGCTGTGGGACAAGAAATTTGTTGCTATGATTAATGAAAGAATATCTGACAGACTGATACAGTTTGAGAGGCTTTCAAAGTTACATGCAGAGGTTGGTGTATTGGTTATGGCATGGCAAAACAGAGAGAAAGAAGCCAAAGAAAAAATATGCTCATGCTAGAACTGAAGAACTTGGAGATTTGACATATGAGAGATCCCAATGATCAGAAATTAAAGACTATGGTGTTAATGACCAGAACAGAGTTCCAGTCAATTATACATGAAGAAACTTCTACTGCATTATGTAGACTAAGGAAAAAATATTTTGAATCTGGCGACAAAACTGTCAAAATGCTTGCACTTAGATTAAAATAACTAGAGAGTAACTGATCCATAACTGCAATATATGATAACAGTGGATCCTTAGTATATGAGCAGAAAGAAAGAAATCTGGCATTTCAAAAATATTTCTCAAAGTTGTATGAATCAGAATGTAACGACAATCCTAATTTGATTGATGACTTTCTCAAAACTGCACCTCTCCTGCACCTGAAAGAAGATGACAGGACATATTTGGAGATGTCCAGGAATTGGAGATCAAGGCAGCTATTAGAGCTCTCACTGCTGGTTAAGCACCAGGTCAAGATGGTTTTAGTGCAGAGTTCTATAAATGTTTCCAGGAAGTTTTATCTCCATTTTTGGCATTGCTTTACAGGGATATTATTGCCAATCAATCCATGCCTCCTAGTATGAATGTAGCTGTAATCTCTCTGCTGCCCAAGGCGGGAAAAGACCATTTAGAAATGGGCAATTTCCGTCCACTCAGTCTGTTAAATAACGGTTATAAAATCTTCGCTAAAATTCTCGCAATGCATCTTGAGAAAGTCATCTCCTCATTAATTCATCTCAACCAGGTAGGTTGTATTGCTGGGCATCATTCTGCTCATAATATGCCAAGACTTTTCCATGTAATGTCAGAGGCTGCATCTCTTCAACATCACATGGTTACAATCTCTCTTGATGCTGAAAAAGCATTTGACCGAATTCATTCAAACCTGAAAAGACATTGAGGTTTCCCTCATTTTCAATGTCGTCGAGATCACATACATTATATGAACAATAAAAAGCAATCAATTGCAACAGCAAAGAAATCAATAAAAACAGTTACAAACAGAGGTACAGTGGTCAGTAAACCAATGTTTGTTCCTTCTCTGCTCAAGTGATGGCCAACCAACCTTCTCATAGAGGATGCAATGATGAGTGTTGTACCTGTCACCAGTTATGAATCGGAGAGCAGAGTGGTATACAGAGTCCAGGGGCTTGAGAGTTGAAATTGCCGCATGTCTATAAATTATATCGCCATAATCCAAGACAGATAAGAACATGGCTTCCACAATTCTGTTACGGCATGAGATTGGAAAACAAGATTTATTTCTATAAAGGAAACCAACTCTCTGTCGCAACTGGGTGACAAGACTGTTAATATAATGTTTAAATGTAAATTCCTTATCAAGCCATATCCCAAGGTATTTAAACTCAGTGACTCTCTCGATCCTTGTTCCATTTGAAGTTGATAGTTCTATGTTTTCAGATTTAATATTCCTAGCCCTGGAGAACAGCATGAATTTTGTTTTGCTTTCATTAAGTACAAGTTTAAGGTTAATAAGAGACTCTTGTAGAGTGTTAAAAGCAAGTTGCAAGTTGTCAGTGGCTGATTGTACAGTATCCGCAACACAATAAACAATAGCATCATCTGCATAAATATGTGTATGACAGTTTTGCAGAGTAGAGACAATGTCATTGATGTATACAGTGAAAAGCATAGGGCCCAGAACTGAACCCTGTGGCACACCTCTATCAATCAATAAAATATCTGATTTGGCCTAACCTACTTTAACACATTGAGATCTGTAAAACAAATAATCCTGAAACCAGGCACATGAACCTTCATCCAAACCGATCCCTGATAGCTTTTTTAACAGTAGAAAGTGATCAACTGTGTCAAAAGCTTTCGAAAGATCTATAAAAAGAGCAGCACAGTGTTGCTTCTTGTCTAATGCGGGTATTATGTCATTTGTAACTAATGTAATGGCTGAAACTGTGCTGTGATTCTGTCTGAAGCCAGACTGATGTGGGTTGAGAATTGAGTGATTTGAAAGAAAGGACTTTAGTTGATTGTTGACCAAGGATTCCAAGGCTTTTGACAAACAGGGTAACTTGGAGATTGGGCGTTAGTTGTTTAGATCTTCTTGAACACCACCTTTATGTAAGGGAACCACATGAGCAGATTTCCATAAATTTGGAAATCTGCCTGTAGATACTGAGAGATTAAAAATGTATGTCAGCTGTTTAGAAATGATTGGGCAGCCAATTTTAGAAAGAAAGGGTTTAAGTTGTCCTTACCAGCAGAACTTCTGGGATTTAGGGTTTGCAGGACATGCAGCACTTCAAAGTGAGAGAACGGTTGAAAGGAGAAACAAGAGGTGCAGTTCTTAGCACTCATACTGTCAGTTTGTGTGTTCAAGTTTGTATCAATGATTGGGAGGAGTCCAGGGTGTTCTTTTTCAAAGAGGTAACCAGCCTCTATAAAATGTTTATTTAAGACTTGGCATATTTCAGATTGATTTGAAAGTAGATCATCATTGAATTTTATAGTAATGGGAAGTGAATTGTTTGTTTTCCTTTTATCTAAGTTTGCTGTTTTCCAGAACAATGCCAGGTTTGAAGTGGAGCGGATGATGAGATCCAGGTAATAATCAGATTTAGCTTTTCGAACAGCTGCTGTGCATCTATTTCTAAGTTGTTTAAAAGAGAGCCAGTGTTGCGGATCACCTGTGTGCCTAGCCTGAGACCAGGCTTTATTTCTTTTTGTAAAAAGGGCTGAAAGTTCCTGTGAAAACCATGGAGCAATTCTGTCTTTAATTCTGAGCCTTTTAATGGGGGCATGTTTATCAATGAGTGTGCTAAATGTGTTTGTGAATAAGTCCAGGGCTACCTGAACGTCAGCGGTCTCTGTTGGAAAGTTTGTGAAGTTTTGCTGTACATCTTCCAGGAAATTATGTTTATTAAAACATTTCAAATTTCTCTTAAGAGCTGTGTGTGATTTTATTTTTTTCTGTTTGGTGCTTCTTATACAGGCTGTAGGACAGTGGTCACTAGAATCCAGTTCAAAAACCCCACAATAGAGTGGTCTTATCTGTTTTCACATATTGTCTAAGTTGATTTCGGGCCAACGTGTATACAATGGATTAAGGCCCTCTATCCCAATCCGGTTGCCTGCATCAAAACCAAAGGATTAATATCTCCCACTTTTCAGCTTTTTAGATCTACTAGACAAGGTTGCCTAAACCCTCTAGCCATCTTCACTCTAGCACTTGAGCTCCTTGCCTGTGCTATTAGGAAAAATCAGAATACAACGGGTATTATGTTGTTTAATCATGAATTTAAAGCTAACCTTTATGCAGATGACATTTTATTGACATTGTCTAGACCTACACACACTGTGCCTCATTTGCTTAAACTTATCAGTGACTTTTGCAGGCTATCTGGATACAAGATCAACTGGTCCAAGAGTGAGGCCATCTCTTTAAATCACCTCACACGCCCTGATCACCTGAGCTCTACTCCTATTGTATGGAAGTCAGAAGGTATGGGATATCTTGGTATTAACATCGTATCTACAACTGATTGAGTTTTTCAGTTGAACGGTCTAAAATTATTGAAAACTGTGCAGGATGATTTGAACAGATGGACAAACTTACCACTATCATTGTGGGGGAGGGCGGAGGTGCTTAAAATGAATGTGCTCCCAAGATTAGCTTTTCTTTTTTCTGCTATCCCCTTAGAATTTCCTCAGAAATGGTTCAAAGAGATTAATAAATTATTTTCTCTGTTCTTATGGAAATATAAAAAACCAAAAATAAGCCTAAAAAGATTGTCTGTCCCTAGGAAGAAGGGTGGACTAGGGGTACCAGATGTGTACACATATCACTTAGCATATAATGGTGTATACCCGATATCCTGGGCGTATAAGAAGGATGAAGCAGATGTGGGTAGCTGGAGATGGCTGGAGCATAAGATTATATCTGAAAACTGTGAAAAGGTCTCTCTTTCTTTCTCTTTTTGGCATCACCCTAAATCTGATAAGCACATAAAAAACCCTATTATCTTATTTTCATGTAGAATAGCTGAAGCAATACATAAACAACTTAAAATTAATGGTTTATCCTTGCCCTCTTGTCCTATATGGAAAAATTGATTATTTATGGCTGGTGGGAAACTGATTAATAATGATATATGGCTGGACAAAAATGTTGCTGAGCTAGGCCACATACTCAATAGTAATGTAGTAATGGAGAGATGTTTAATTTTCATGAACTTGTGTGAAATTTGGTTTGAACAGTTTAGATATCTTTCAGCAACTGAAGTCCATCATGCATAGTCATATACTTTAAAACAATATGTTAGCTGATAATGAACCGCTTGATATAGAATTAAAAGATGCAGTCTGTGGCAGCGGTATTTTTTCTAAGATCTATAGATTATTATGTTTATTATGTTTGTCTAAATGTGATGCATCCATAAAAGCACAATGGGAGAAAGATTTGGGTCTACGTCTAACAGCAGACCAGTGGGAAGCTATCTTGAGTTGTTCAAATTATGTCTGTAAATGTGTAAGGTATACTCCCCACAAACTCAAGAAAATGAACTGTAATGTTTAAGTTGGCATGGTTGTGGGATGACGGGTACTCTTATGCATTTATTGTGGCACTGACCAGAGACACAGACATTTTGGTTAAGTGTCAGAGACTTTCTGTGCATATTATTTAATATTAATTTTCCACTATGTCCAGCAGTGGGTCTACTTGGAAAAAGTATAGAAGGAGTAATTTCAAAAGAACTTTGGCATTTGTTAGATTGAGCTTTTCTTTCAGTTAAACGAATAATAACTTCTTAATTGGAAGGTGAGGAAGTTAAATTGTTTTAATATGGATTGCTGGCTAGAAGATTACTTGGAGTTGATATCCATGGAACAAGCAGCTGTTCTGCAAGATCTGGGAAGTGATCCTGAAAATCTATTGAGTCTAATTATGTCACTCTTGAATAAGAAACGAACATAGGGGGAAACACCATGACACGTATTTAAAATAAACTGTTGTCTAATTGTTAATTTCACATGCATACGTATATCTGTTTATTATCTCTCTAAGTTGCTTTGTAAGTGTCAGAAGTTTGTCCCTAGGTCAAAATGACATATTTACATGAGTTATGTGCTGCTATTTGAATTGGTGCTCCTATCAGATTATGTTGTGTCTGGTTGTTCTTTTCCCAACCAAGGACACTCATTTTACAGTGTTGTGACACTCACTTGTATACATGTTGTATATATGTATTATTCTGCATTCTCTGTCTTCTTTCTGGTGCTGATGGGTTGGGACTGGGCCCCTGACCTGCTTGGGTTAGAGCTATATATATATATATATATATATATATATATATATATATATATATATATATATATATATGTGTATATATATATCATCATCTGCTCCATAGATATATAGATATATATAGATAGATATATATATGAACACATTATAACAAATCCCATTCATTTCTCTTCAGCTGCTGTGAGGGTTCCGCCCCCTTTACCTCTTTATGGGAATTGTGGTTTATCTGATAAACTGACGTCAACGTTTTTCAAGCCTATGTCACTACATTTCGCAGCTTCCCTTGCAATGGCAGCGGAGGAGTTCTCTACATGGACAGACATGAGTGGACACTCAGCCGTCCAATCAGAGTGCGTGGTGATCCTGAATTGTGTCTTTTACAGATGTTGTGGAAAAGCCACTGCCGTAACTGAGCTGCATGGCAGAGGTCTGCGCTCTTCGAGTGCTTTGCTAGTTTTTTATTTGATCACTTATATTGAGTACAGCCAAGCTATTTCATTTAAAGGTGCATATTAGCATGAACCTCGGGCAGTTGGACCCAAAATGGCATTTTAATTGTTTTCATTTATCTTACAATCAGCCCTTGTGAATATCTCATATTTTAACCTTGTAAAATATTCTAAACAGTTGCAAATAATTCCATGTTCCTGCTCTATAACCTGTTTTTAAAGGTCCAAATATTTCTAAATGCTATCAGTAAAACAAAATGCATTCATGGAACTAGTAACCTGAAATCAATGTTAAAAAGCACCATGTTATTGAAAAAGAAAGTTTTTTAAAGGACATACAGATGAAAAACGTACCTAAATGTTGTTTTGTTGCACCTTCAGCAAAAAGTGAATACTTCTACTGTATATGTGTAAATTATGCATTTGAGGGACCTCTACCTCTCACGGGCCCCGAGACTTCTTTTAAATCCACTTCCCCTTGTGGCCCCCAAGAAATTTTATTTAACATTTGACAGGCCACTGTTGTCATCACACAGTTCAGTGTGAAAGCGGCCTGTGAAACAGCAGCATCCTGCTCTACCTCCAGGCACCTGGATGCTCGCCTTTAAAAGTTATAAACAATAAAGACGATAATTAAAGGAGAATAAAATGAGTGTATCTGTCACTTCATAAACATTATTTCATCTCCAGCACAGTCAAGGTTTCTAAAGAGCAAAAGAAAAACATCCTGCTACCAGAGAGGTGAGCAGTAGAGCTACAACGTCACATGTGGTTGTTTCAGAGTTTTTTCAAGTTTGATCTCTGGGTGGGAATTGACCGTTGGTGAGAGAGAAGAGCATGAAGAACAAACAGACAGCCCTAAAGTGAGTATCTCACTATGTTTCCTCTGTAGATTCTACTTCTATTCAGCCAATCAGATGCAGCGTGGTCTACAAAGAGAGCAGAAGCTGTCAGTTCTCCTTCATTCACTGAGCACAATGACATCTCCAACATTTGTCCTCGTCCTCACATGTTTGGTCCTGGGGGAAACTGGTGAGTTGAGTTTCTGTTGCTCTGTTTCTAAGTCTGCATATGTTCACATTTTATTCAATGTTTTTCAATTTTTCTGATGTTAAAGTGTTCCAACATTAAGACTTTTGTCATTTATTTCAGCCCAGAGAGTTGATCTGAAATCACCCTCATCAGTTCATCATGAGAGACGACAAACTGGACAGACTCTGACTTTAACATGTGACTCCAGGCGGATTTATTGGTTTAAGCAAACTCTTGGAGAGGAACTGAAGCTCATCTCTGCCAGCAGTCACAAAAGTATGCATAGTTTGTTTGGTGAATTCACGAACAATTCACGCTTCGAACTAGGTGCTCAGGAGAGTAAAAGTCTCCTCACAATCTCAGATTTACAGCCGTCAGATTCAGCCACTTATCACTGTATAAACGTTGAAGGATACATGGTAAAAATTGTGGAAACAGTAACTCTCAGTGTAGAAGGTTCAGGTTTGACCGTCCCAGCTTTGGTCCATCAGTCTGAATCTGAAGCCGTCCAGCATGGAGGCTCTGTGACTCTGAGCTGTACAGTCCACACTGGGGGCTGTGATGGAGGACACAGTGTTTACTGGTTCAAGGACTCTGAAGAATCTCATCCAGGACTCATTTACACCCATGGAGGCAGGAACCATCAGTGTGAGAGGAGACACACCACAGAAACAAACACCTGTGTCTACAACTTACCTCTGAGGAGCCTGAATGTTTCTCATGCTGGGACGTATTACTGCGCTGTTGTCTCATGTGGACACATTCTGTTTGGAAATGGGACCAGGCTGGACTTTGGAGGTGAGTGTCTTCTTACCAAGAATGTCCTGAATGATCAGAGGTGGACAAGGTGGACAACTTCAGTACTTGAGAAAAAAAATAAATCCTGCTGGTCAAATATTAGTCCAGAATTGTTCAGTCAAGTTTTTACTTGAGTAAAAGTACTGGAGTTAAAAAAAAAAAGAAACAACTTTTAGCAATTACATAATTGGCTTGGCACCTTTACTAGCAAAGGTTTAAAAGTGCTTTGAAAAACTCTACAGACAGATCAATAACGTAAAACTAAGCACAATAACAGAGACACTGAGGAAGCGCTCCAACAACATACATAAAAACAAAAAAAAGCAAAACTCACAAAACAATAAACTAACTAAAGCACAATCATAACCTGTTTTATTTGTGGCAAAATCCCAGGAAATACAAGAACCCAGCTACATAAAATGAGACAAAGCTTGAAGAGAAAATTAAATAAAATGAAAAATTATAATAAAAGAAATATATTGGTATGAGACAGTGAGTGATGTCATTTTCCACAGGAAATGAAAACAAT
Organism: Cetoscarus ocellatus; assembly: GCA_037902135.1. Lineage (NCBI taxonomy): Eukaryota > Metazoa > Chordata > Actinopteri > Labriformes > Labridae > Cetoscarus > Cetoscarus ocellatus. The sequence continues at coordinate 86,471 of JBAMNC010001467.1, read as the reverse complement.
AGTAAAACATTCAAAGTTAATAACTGACATTTAAAAAGTCAGACCAAATAAAACTAAAAGAATTAGAAAAGATAAAATGATAACCCTTTTGATGAAGCCCCTCTTTGAAATGCTTTTTTGGCGCATTATTAACACATTGACAGTACTTATAATAATGTAAACTGGTATAAATCTGTTATTATTATAGTCATTATATATTATTTGATTAAATTAGTTACATATTTATAGTGACATAATTTGCATATACTACAGATGTGCAGTTAAGCAAAATACATGATGCTTTTTAACAATAAATATGATGTTGTTTATTGTTGTTTTTTTAGTTGTTTTTTTAATTTGTTTTCTAATACCAACAAGCATTTCAGTATTCAACACTGTTTTTCCACTGCTTTATCTCTATTTTCTGATCTTTTTTTAAGAAGTCTCAATATATATATATTTTTGTTATTTCTTTAAAAAAATGTCCTTGGGAATCTCATTACAGGTATATAATATTAACAGATAATATGATGTTTTGAATTTCAACGATGATTTGACATGCTAATCATAAAAAAAATATTAAATGTTTTTTTTTTTTTTTTTTTTTGCTTTTATTGCCTTTAGCAAATCTTTTTTTTTCCATAATTAACTTAGACCATTTAATGGCCTCTCCAGTGACTTATAATCTAATTACAATGGATTCTTTTAGTGTTCACAATGTGTTATGAATTCATTAAATTTATTACAAGAATGAAAGTCTCAAAAAACTCCAGTCTGTTAAACACAATGATTGACCTGCATATATATTAAATAAACACATAAAACTTAACTGTGTTTCAGCTTTATTGTTCTGAAGGATTATTAACAGTTAGGATTTCTTATAACTTTCAGCATGACTGTAGTTTAATACGCTAATTGTGTATATAACTCATTACAAACACTGCTATTATAATGCCTTTTGATAACAGTTGCTTAAAACTATGATTATACAGCCTTATGAGTGCAGTAAGGCTCATAACAATACCATATAAACATGCTTATAATGCATTATAAGGGGAGGCTTCATACAAAGTCACCAATATGATAATAAAAGAATAAAAGGGGAGCAGAGCCTAAAAAATAATAAATCTGAGGTACATCAACAGCACAAACCTCTGCTGAGGCACTGCTGAAATACTTCTCCAAATTAATTGCCAAAAACTGCTGAGTCTCGCAAAGATGACCAATTCTTTTAAAAATTCCTGGATCTCCATTCAGATTCAGATCACAACCAAAATGTAATCATCTTTCCCTTGTGCCATAACTAACATTCTCTGAAAATCTCATCAAAGTCTATTGAGAATATTTGTATTTTTTTTCGCTGAGAGACAGACGGACAGACAGAAAATACCGGTGGCAAAAACGTAACTTCTCGGCTGATGTAAAATTTTCTGTATTGACCCACAGATTTGGGTCACCACAAAAATGTATTCAGTTTTCCATTTTGCCATGAACAATATTAAAATCTGTCTTTAACTGTCAGAGTTGTTACTTTGTAACATGACCAACATTTCCAGAAATGTCGTCAAAATCTTTTGAGTACATTAGAGTTATCTCAGAGAGACAGACAAAAAAAAAAATGAAAATGCTTGCAAAAATATTATTTCCTTAGTAGAGTTAAAGGTGAAACTTGATAAACTGAAATAAAACAATGAGTTTGCTACTTTATTGGACATTAGAGAAGCAATAATGACAAATAAAAATAAATAAATAAATAAATAAAATAAAATAGAAATTAACATAAAAAATATATCACAAATAGAAGTAAAAACATTTGGAAGAGATGAAACTATTAAGAATTCAAAAGGGAGTAGAGGTAAAAATTACCAAAAAGAGATTACATGCCTAATGCATGGAAAATGGATTAAATTCAAGTAGATTTAAGAGCAAAGCAGCATAAAACAAAATAAATCAGGCTCAGAAATAGAGAAAAGGAATTAATCTGTTAACAAGAACAAAAAATCCAAGAATGGGATAAATCAGATTAAGATAAAAATGCACCAACAGGATGAATATTTCAAAAGTGATGACACTTTTTATGAAAAATAAAACCTTAAACTGTTAACTTCACCAACAGATGAGCTGAGCTCTCGAACCTTGGTGTATTCTCTGAGTGGACTTTGATCTTTTAGTCTCCTTTAAGGCATCCAGACCCTTCAGGTTCCACCAAATAAATATTCTACATTTTAGCTTTTGTTTTAGCCCACCATTTTTTCTTGTTTTCTCTTTGTCAAAACTTCTTTGTATTTATCTTTGTTGGTTTCATTAATTCTTGATAACACTTTGAACTGCCTTGTTGTGCAACGGTGTTATACAAATAAATTTCTTTAGCCTTGAATTCATGACATGACAATTGCAAGTGTAGTAGTTGAAGCTATGCAGGTCCACAGCAGCAGGTTGTCCACACCAACGATCCTAAGCAGCAAACAAGAAACTAGAAAGTACTCAGAGAGCACAAACCTCTGCCAAGGTAGCTCACATATTGCTGTTACATCTATAAGCAATAGTTCTATGATGAAGTTACCATTATAATATAATACCTTGACCCTGTAAATCCACACCTAGCACTTAGAACCAGGTTGATATCATTACCTCCGCCAAGGAGGTTATATTTTCGCCAGGGTCTGTTTGTGTGTTTCTTTGCTTGTTTGTTTGTGTGTTTGTCTGTTAGCAGGATAACGCAAAAACTATTGATTATGATTTTGGTTGTGATCTACATATTTGTCTGGATGCAAAAAATTCCCCAAATTTGCAACAAATCCCATAAGTTTACATTAGACTGTATTTAAAGAAAATCATATCTTTACATCACTTGATGGATTTGCTTCAAAATGTACACGATAATATATATAACATAAGTCTATCATCATGGTCACTTTCATCTGGATTCGATCACAAAAAAAACCCACTGTTGTTTAAAATGGCAAATCCCATTAATATTTCCTCAGCTGCTGTGAGGGTTCCCCCCTCTTTACGTCATTGAAAACAAGATAATTCATCTCAAGGAGTGATGCCTTCATAAATTGAAACTGAAATTGAAATTATGGGAACTGTAGTTTATTGACAAACTGAGGTCAGTGTTTTTCAAGTTTATGTCACTACATTACCCAGCTTCGCTTGCAATGCCAACGGAGAACTTCTCCACATGGACAGACACCAGCAGAGACTTGTCTGTCATATCGCGAGGTGATCCAGAATTGCATCTTAGTGGAGGTTTGCGCTCTCTGAGTGCTTCTCTAGTTATCAGTTAGACAGTTGTTGAACAAAAACGATTGTTCGCTCAAGTTGGTTATCTGGATCACCACCAAAATCTTATCATTTCCAAGGTGGGCGATTACCACAGCAAATCCATCCAGTGGTTTTTGCGTAATCTTGCTGACAAACAAACAAACACAAAACCTCCTTGGCAGAGGTAAAAACAGAAGTACAAAAGCAAAAAAGAGGAGCAAAGAGAGTGCAAAAGATAGAGTGTTGGAAAGAAAGAGAGGGGTGCTCAGTGTGACAAAGCAGTCTTTAGGTGCGGTCACACTGAACGCGACTTGGGAGACCTGGGCGTGATGGGGTGGGCCAACCCTCCCGTGATGGATGCTCGGTTGCCAAAGTTGAAAAATTAGAACTTTTTAGTTGACATCGCATGTGGCCTTGCATCGACAGCCAATCAGCGTTATGTGGGTGGGTGTCGACACTTGTGACAGACTGTTTTTATTCCAGCTCACATTAGAGTGACAATCCATGTCCGTGTGGGAATATTAGTTAGTGAGTACATTAGTTCCACCTTATTCAACAGAAGTAGCTGTTCTCTGCATTTTTTTCCTTCCTTAACCCGTTTATCGCCCAAGAGGCCAGAAGGGTCATCAACTGCAGTGTTTTATGGTTGGTAGATGAGTGAAAAGGACACAGTTGGAATAATATCAACTCATACAAATATATGATCTACTGTATGATATGTTACGATCGTGGTGAAACTTGAGCGGTGTAACATTTAGAGCAATCACTTTTTATGTTATTTGGATGTCTGTGTGTGCTAACTGTGCACACAGCCGAGTCAGCTCTGTTGGAGTTCCATGTCCTGCTTCAGCTCAAACAGTGAATGAACTTCAAACTACAGGCTGAAGCCCTGACAGGACCCTGACCTGTGTCCGTACTTCTTTAAGCCTCACTCTGTCACTGGCTTCATGAACACGCCATCTCATGCTTGAAGCAGGCATTTTAGCCGTTAGTGCACCAGCATTACTAATATTTCATGTATTCAGTATAACCTGTTGAACTTCTCACAGCACCACAGATAACTCTTTTATGAATTAAACATGAACACTGATGTAAAAGCTCATGTCTCTGTTTCTTCTGTTTTACTTCACCAACAGATGAGATGAGCTCTCGTACCTTGGTGTATTCTCTGAGTGGACTTTTGATATTTGAGACCATCCTGATCGTCTTCATGGCCTTCTCATTGTACAAGATGTACAAAAGAATCCTCTTCTTATCTCAAGGTATGATAACTAACACTGTCTGAATCTCTCTGTGGTCATTAAGAACTGATTTTTGATGAAAGACATTTTTATGTTTCATGTTCAGAGGCACGAGCAGCTCCTTTCGCAACAAACCTGGAGGTAAGATCACCTCCTCTAATCATTTTCTTTACATCATTTAACTTTCCTCGAGGTCCACATCATGACAGACTTGTCCATATGTCTTACAGGGTGATAGAGATGCAGAAGACGTCTGTTATGCTGCTCTGGACGTCAAAATGAAAAACACCTCAAGAAGACAGAAAAGGATGACCAATGATGATTGTGTGTACTCCAGTGTAAAACTGTAGATGTTTAAATGTTTTATTTGACTTTAATTTACTTTAAAGCTTTGGGCTTTTGTGAATAAATGTTGTGTGATGTAACCCTCATGCTTTGTTCATTTTGTGTTAAACAATTTTGTGTTCCTGATCAGAAATGACCATTCAACTAAAACTCACCATTAAAAACTGAATTCATACCCATTATCACTATTTTTTGAGTTAGATTGTTTGATTTATTTAAGTTCTAGTGAATACTACAAGTTTTGAGTGTCAATATGATTTTATTGGCCTGTTTTCGTCGTTGATTTGATCTTATACACTTGAAAGCAAGCTCTAAAAAACTATTTTTTGATTATTTTTAGCATAAGAAATAGATGACACATGGTATACTGTTTTTTACAGAGTACTTTGGGTCAAAGTAATCAAGGACTTTTGCCATGAAGCCATTGTTTGTTTTTTTTTATACAATCACAAAACGTAACACCTGTTGTGTTCCCAGTCAAAAGTGACCATGAAAATTTTAAGTGCGTACAAAGGAAATTATCCCTAAACTGCTCTTGACATTGTCACAATATTCCAAAATCAATGTCTTCATACACTATCACACGGGGAATAAGGACAAGGACATAAAAACACAAGAAAGCCCTCAGAGAGCACAAACCTCACCCAAGCTCAAAACTGCTGTTATATCTATAAGCAATATTTCCATGATAAAGTTACCATCATGATATGATTCCTTGACTCTGAAAACCCACACCTAGCACTTGTAATCATGTTGACATCATTATTGTTGATTATTATATAGTTAGACAGTTATCAAGCAAAAGCGATCTTTCACTAATGGTTGTCATCTGGATCACCACCAATATCTACTCATTTTTAAATTGGGCCATTATCAACATCTCCTGAAAATTTCAGCAAAATCCCTCCAGTAATTTTTTTGCATAGTCTTGCTGACAAACAAACAAACAAACAAGCAAACAAACAAACAGACAAAGAAAAAAAGCAAGCATATGCCTGCAAAACATAACCTCCTTGGTGGAGGTAAAAATCAGGCATCTAAATGTGGTGGAGTGTTGACTCAAACTCCAGTTGTGCTCTTTCTCACGCACATGTTTGAAAATATGCGCAGGTTGTCGTGTGTGCATTGCATTTATGACTTGTTATGCCTGTTTTGGCATCTCTTGGTGCACACAGACTGAACCTCTTCCTCTTCTCACCTCTCTTGCCTGTAGCAAGTAATCTTTCTACAAGCAAGAGAGACACTCCACCCACTTGGCCCCAGCTTTGCTGATCACTGCCAGTTTGTTTTGTTGACAATGGCCTGGTCTTGTATCCTGGTTGTCAAGCGAATCACCAATGTCAACATGTAGAATTTTTGGCAGGACATGGTGGCCCAAAAAATTTCTGACCAGACTCTGCATCTCATAAACTGCTGGTAGATCTGTAAGAAAATCGAAAGTCCCATGTTTGCATTGATGTCTGTCTGGGTTAGCAACTTCCAGTTGTTTTTGTAAATTCATTAACCTTCCAAGTTGGTCCACAATGTTTTACCACAGTGGTTACAATGGCCTTTTCCTCCTCAAATCCACCCTCACTGTCATTTTCCTGGCCCCTCCTCTCCTCATTAGTGTCGTGACCATCAAGTAAATAATCAAGAACCTCACTTACGGTATATCGACCTGCCATGGTGCTGCCACATAATGAACGGTGAGTTTCACTCCTTCCCGGACCTACTGCACCATTGTTCTTCATACAGATGACTTTTATTCACAATTCCCCATTTGTCACTGTCGAACTATAAGCACACATACAAATAAATACAAGATAATTATATACAAAAGAATACCCAAAATAAAGGTACAAAACGTGAATGCTTACCAACAGTGTTGCTGGCAACATTACCTCACTGGCTACATACAATCCATGAGGGAAATTAATCCACAAATCTTTGAGGAAAAGTCCACCTTCCCATCAAATTGTACAAAGGACATAAATCTTCTCAAACTAGCAACGAAATGTCATTTCTATAAGCTTATTGGATATATTATCTTGGGCTGACAACAACTTGTTAGCGCAGCTTCTCTGCTTTCTTAACGATGTCAGCTTGACACATGTTTATTCGAGTCAAAAGGAGCATAAGATGTGCATGGATAACAGCAGGTGCAAAGTCAAAAGATGTCCCAGTGCAATTAGGAAAGTCCCGTATAACATAAAATCAGTCTTTGAAAAATAAGCCATTTCTTTTTCTCAAGATCATTACTTCCCTTCATGTGAAGAACTCATTATTTATGAAAAGAACTAAATGACCACTACTCTGGTTCAAGCAAAAATACTGTCTTCTGTACAGGCCTACCTAGATAGGTTGGCTTAGTAGTGTGTTCCCCCTTAATGTCTAGTGAGGAGTTACTGAGCAAAAGTTTCACTTTCTGACTCTTCCATCTGAGCTAGGATAAACCTCTGCTACTCTTGAAATCTTCAGCTGATTTCTAGGAGAACTGTCCTCACATAGGATGACTATGCCATCAACTTCTGTATCTCTCTTATCCCTTTGCCAGATTTGTCTTTGCTGTAAATTGAATAAATTCTCTAGAACTCATTGGTCAAGAACTGCACCTGATGCCATCTTTTGGGCAAGTATAGGTCCTGACTCACATATTCACCAGGAGGAAATGAGACAATGCTGGACTTCATCATAAGGATATGGTTCAGAGTAAGAGGTTCCACATTTGGGTCATTCAGGTGTTCTGTTGTCAAGGGTCTGCTATTTATGATAGCCATCACTTCATATAGGAAAGTTCTGAGAGAAGCACTGACGAGTGTCTTTGCAAATTGATCAGAGATGGCTGTTAGGACACTATGGATCATCCTAATTTGTCTTTCCCATATCCCCCCCATGTGACTTGATGATGGGGTATTCATTAGGAACTCACATCCATATGCCTTCATCTGTTCCTGATCCAAATCCTTCATCCCATTTAGGAACTCTCTTCTTCCTACAAAACTTGTGCCTTGATCATGTCTCAACTACCTTACATTGTCATGTATTGTTATGAATGCACGCAAGGCGTTGATGAAGACATCTGTAGTGAGATGGTCAAGCATTTCTAAATGTATGGCTCTCGAGCACATACAAGTGAAGATAAGACCATACTTCTTAGGTTCCTCTCTGGCTTCCTTTACATAGAAAGAGCCAAAGCAGTCTGTGCCGCAGTATGTAAATGGAGGTGTTGTTTCCATCCTGTCCTGAGGTAAATCGGCCATCTTTGGATCCTGTGTTTCTGCACCTTCTACAGGTGTACTTGTAGATGTAAGAGGCAACTACACTGATACATCTGGTAATCCATATTTTTCATTGGACCGCAACTCCTTGACAGTTATCCCTCTACCTTGACGTTGCACCTTCTCATGGTAACGTTTTATGAGTAATGAAGACACATGGCTCTTTTTTGGTATGATGGCAGGATGCTTGATGTGAAGGTAGAGACTGGATCTCTTCAAATGTCCTTCAACCCTGAATACACCACTCTTATCTACAAAGGGACTTAGTGTGTGAAGCTTGTTTGTTTTGTCTTTTGGGCTTACTTCCTTGTCTTGCTTGACACTTTTGATTTCAAGACTGAACACTTCACTCCTGACCACGTTACTCATTTTTCCAATTTTAATATTATGTAATATTCATCACGCCAGAATGCAGGTTTCCTTGGTGCTGAAAACTTTTGTGGTGAATGGTGGGCTAAGGGTGGCTAGCTGGGGGAGAGCTGTCACCAACAAAAAATTTCAAATGTCTAGCTCTCTTCCTGGCAGAGCTATGAATGCATAAATGCATGAAACATGATTTTAAAAAAATCTATATTTTTTTACTTGCCCCAAAACATAGGGGCTTGTCACTATGGCAGACGCCCATGGACACTTGAATTTTTAGCTTTTAGCTCCTGTGTCAATTGGTGGCCGCGATACGGCCCAAAACCAAAACGCAGTGACTGTCATGGTGGCATGGGGATGTGTGGCCTAGCAGCGATGCAAGCTGATTGGTCAGTTGGGGGAGAGGAATCATATGTGAAAATTTTAAGCCCCTAGCTCAAGCCATGGCAGAGTTACAGGCCAAAACGAATGTGCAGCGTAGGCATTGGGGGGTGTGGCCTCACAGCGACACAAGCTTAGTGATTGGCTGAGGGAGAAGACTCATCAGTGGAAATTTTAAGTCTCCAGCTCAGGCCAAGGCCGAGGTACAGGCCAAAACGTATGTGCGGCATAGGCATAAGGGTACGTGGTCTCATGGTGACACAAGCTGAGTGAGGGGTTAAGGGGGAAGATCCTTGAGGGACACATCCAATTCATGCAATGTTATCCCCCTCTCAGGTCAGACCCCGAGAGCTGAGAAAACCTTCACTCTAGGCGGATGTCCCAACTCTTTGGAAAATGAATCTACACCTCCACCTCCAGGAAAACAACCTTTGTCACAATAGGTGCAGGCCCATGTCCCTAAAAGTGCAGGCTCCTGTGCTTCGACAGTGTGCCGGGAATACTAGGGACATGTCCCTATATCCTAAAGCAAGAGAAGTGTCAACTACCCAAACACCTGTCCCATTCGCGCTTTTATGTTAAAGTCTAGCGCAGCAAAAATATGAGGAAACAAACCACTGCCCTCCTCCCGTCAACTGTTCAGGTGGTTGGTCTCTAGTAGAAAGAACAAACACTAATTTCACTAAAACTGAACTAAAACTGATCTTGACGATGATGACATGCTGTCAGTCGTGAGAGAGAGAGATGGAGATCCCCAAGATCCTTCTGAGGCTGCAAAGATGGAAGGCATCAATCAGTCAATCAATCAATCTTTATTTGTATAGCGCCAATTCATAACAAGTGTTATCTCAAGACACTTTACAATAGAGCACAAAGCTCTTCATATTATGGATACACATATATGCATAGATACATATATACATATATAAAATACACATATACATATATATATGTACAAATATAGACATCCAACATGAATCCATATAGCCAATCATGAATCCCTCCATCATGGCGGCAAGAAAAAACCTTCTGTTAAGCAGCAGGAAATCTTGAATGTGGACCCCAGTCTCATGATGAACAGCAAATCCACACGATGCTGTGTTGGGTGTGCGGGCGAAGGAAGGGAGGTAAGTGGAGACAAGTGGACTAAAGTAAGAACTAAAGCTAGTGACAGATCAAAGGACCAATCATAGACCTGTCGCCGTCAAATTTGTTTCTGCTGCAAACAAATTTATTAGAGGAGGATCCTCATGTCTGTGTGGTTGTGGTGAAAATTTTATAGAAGTATAATCAATAAAAGTCTTACTGAAAATAAGAATTTATGGTAGTGACGAACTCATGGGTGCCCAGACCACAAGTGCGTCCCTACCATTTTGTCTCCGTTACGTATAAATGTATTAATGGTAGACCTCTTGAGATGCGACACCTCATTTTCAAGAGGGATCTCATGTCCATGTGGAGCTAAAGATAGTTACTGCATTGAGCCTGCATTCTTGATGAGAGTAGAGGGTCCATGTTTGGCTGCCATACAGCAGTGTGCTGAGTAAGCAGGTTTGATACACCTTCATTTTGGTATTATTGGTCAGCATGATGTTGTCCCAAAACTCTCTTTGCTCAGCAGTCCTGCTGAGAGGTTACTGGAGATGTTGGAGCCAAGGTAGGTGAAGTCCTCCACTACCTTGAGGGTGTGGTCATTAACGGAGATGCTGGGGGAATGGCTGACATCTTGACCCATGATGGTGGTCTTCTGAAGACTGGCTCCCCTGATTTTTTTTCCTTTAAGGGTTTACTCCTGTAGCCGTACATACTCCCAGATTAGCCCACACTGCAATGGGGCAGTGGTTGGTGGGTGCTAGGCCATGTCCACATTGACAATGAGCCTGCATTCTGCACCTAAGGGGCCCACTTCTGCTCTGAGATCTCTTACTGATTTGACCTGGCGCTGCGGTAACACCAATTTCTGTGAGCTGCCACGAGGAGGCACATTAGGAGTCAGGGCTGGCCCTTGGCATAGGTGACATAGGCAGTTACCTAGGGGCCATCTGCTGGAGGGGCGCACTGCCAGGGCCCTCACCCCTTGTGGAAAAATCATAATCATAAAAATAGTTTGTGACACCCATTGGTACCCCCCCTTTCTTTTCTGGCTTGAAAATAATAAATAAATGGACAAAATAAAGTAACAAATACATATAATTCTCATATATGTATATGTATTCATAAATAGTGCCCCCATGTTACGGGAGCGTTGAGCCTGGATGACATACAGGCAGCGGAGGAAGCTCTGGACGTGTTTGAGCTCAACGCGGACAATGAGGAGATAAGGAAGAGGCTCGGGATTGAGGATGTGGCTGTGGATGGGAATGTGAGCGGGGGGAGGAAGTTGCAGCCTGTGGTCTGGAATCTATTCGAGGATCCGTAGTCCTCTAGGGCGGCACGGGTTAGAGCCCAGTGCTGCGTCTGAAGCTCTCCAAACACAATAACCTCTCTTTATTCATTCACAATAACACACTTTCTACCAGGGGTGGGCAACTTGGTAACCAGGAGGGCCACAGTAAGTCTACCCCACTGTCAAAGGGCCAAATAGTTTCTAATTAAAGAGCACTGACTATTTTACTTAAAGTTTAACAAAATAAAAAATATATAGTTTTCATCAGATATATGAAGAACTGGGCACATTCAGTCAATTATTAACTTTGTTAACTGTTGATTTGCAAACAAAGTTTTTAATTTCAATAATATTTAAATGTTTTCTCTTTCTACATCTCACGACGATGTAAGATACTAGAATAAAAGTAATAGAGCATTAATAAGGCAATCAGGTGTAAATAAGGCAATAAAACATTGATAACATATTCAATATATTGAAACTTTCATAACAAGTATAACCCTGTAAAATGTGTAAACTGTTGCAAAGTATCTGATTTTCTTGCTCTATAACCTGTTTTTCTAAACGCTGGAGCATTTCTACATGCCATCTTTAAGAGCAAATTGCATACATGTAACTGATACACTGAAATGAAAGTTAAAAAGGACCTTTTGGTTAAAAAAAAAGGGGGTTTCTGGAATATTACAGATGCAATACACGCCTAAATGTTATGAAATTTCTTGGAGAAAAAAGACCTTCAGCAAAAAGTTAACGCATCTGTATGTGCAAATCACTGACAATATTGTTTTTTTCAGTAGTCCTTGCCAGTCATAGGCCCCCAGAATCCTTCAAAGCCCCCCCCCCCCCCCTTATGGCCCCCAAGCAATATTATTTCATTAATGACAGTGGCCTGAAATGCTGCAGCTTCCTGCTCTGCCTCCAGGCAGCTGAGGGTCACCTGGGTGTTAGCCTTTAAAAGTTATAAACAATAAAAGACATAATTTAATGAGTTCATCTGTCATCTTATAAACAGTGTTGGCTTGTATCTCAAACAAAGTCACCACTCGTAAAGAGCAAATGAAAAACATTCTACTACCAGAGGGGTGAGCAGTAGAGCTTCACAACGTCACATGTGGTTGTTTCAGAGTTTGTTTTTTCTTTTAGTTTGATATCTGGGTGGGATTTGACCCTTGGTGAGAGAGAAGAGCATGAAGAACAAACAGACAGCCCCAAAGTGAGCACCTCAGCATGTTTCCTCTGTAGATTCTACTTCTTGTCAGCCAATCAGATGCAGTGTGGTCTACAAAGAGAGCAGAAGCTGTCAGTTCTCCTTCATTTACTGAGCACAATGACATCTCCAACATTTGTCCTCGTCCTCACATGTTTGGTCCTGGGGGAAATTGGTGAGTTGAGATTCTGTTTCTCTGTTTCTAAGTCTGCATATGTTCACTTCTCATTCAATGTCTTTAAATATTTCTGATGTTAAAATGCTTCAACAAAAAACTTTTGTCTTTTATTTCAGCCCAGAGAGTTGATCTGAAATCACCCTCATCAGTTCATCATGAGAGACGACAAACTGGACAGACTCTGACTGTAACATGTGATCATGGTGACTCCACGTGGGTTTATTGGTTTAAGCAAACTCTTGGAGAGGAACTAAAGCTCATCTCTGCTCTCAGAAATCATGGAAATTCTCCTAGTTTGTTTGGTGATTTCAAGAACAATTCACGCTTCGCAGTGGATGCTCAAAAAGGTAAAAGTCTCCTCACAATCTCAGGTTTACAGCCGTCAGATTCAGCCACTTATCACTGCATAAGCTGTGATTCGATCAGGGTACAAATTCTGGCAACAGTAACTCTCAGTGTAGAAGGTTCTGGTTTGACCGTCCCAGCTTTGGTCCATCAGTCTGAATCTGAAGCCGTCCAGCATGGAGGCTCTGTGACTCTGAGCTGTACAGTCCACACTGGGGGCTGTGATGGAGGACACAGTGTTTACTGGTTCAAGGACTCTGAAGAATCTCATCCAGGACTCATTTACACCCATGGAGGCAGGAACCATCAGTGTGAGAGGAGACACAGCACAGAAACAAACACCTGTGTCTACAACTTACCTCTGAGGAGCCTGAATGTTTCTCATGCTGGGACGTATTACTGCGCTGTTGTCTCATGTGGACACATTCTGTTTGGAAGTGGGACCAGGCTGGACTTTGGAGGTGAGTGTCTTCTTACCAAGAATGTCCTGAATGTTCAGAGGTGGACAAGATGGACAACTTCAGTACTTGAGTAAAAGTATAAATCCTGCTGGTCAAATATTAGTCCAAAATTGCTCAGTCAAGTTTTTACTTGAGTAAAAGTACTGGAGTTAAAATAACTCATAACAAAGATTTTATTCAATTGACACTTTTACTAGCAAAGGTTGAAAAGTGCTTTGAAAAACTGTACATGCAGATATATTTAAAAATTAGAAGCACAGTAACCCAGACACAGAGGAAGCTCTCCAACAACATACACAAAAACATTTAAAAAGCAAAACTCACAAAATCCAAACAATGAACTAATTAAAGCACAATTACAACCTGTAAATTAGACATTAAAAGTTAAAAACTGACATTTGAACAAATAAAACTAAAACAATAAGAAAAGATAAAATTGTAATTTTCTGGGAAGCCCCTCTCTGAAATGCTTTATTAACGCGCTATGAGCATATTGATAACACTTAAATTTTTGTAAAGTTAATTTATATCATTATCATATTTTACTATTGGATAAAATTACTTGCATACATTTTTATAATGACTCATGATACTCCTATGTGTAATTAAAAAAAACATAATGCTTTATAACAATAAATATCTACAAGCACTTCATAATGCTTGCCATTTGCATTGCTATTTTTTCAGACAGTGATGTATGTTTTTTTTTTTTTTTCATTGGTAATACTAACAAGCATTTTAGTATTCAACTTTGTTTTTTTTCCCCTCAGCTTTATCTCTATTTTCTTTTCATTTTTTTACAGTCTCAATTTTAACTTTTGCATTTCTTTAAAAATGTATTTGGGAATCTGATTACAGGTCCAGTATATAATATTAGTAAACAATATGATGTTTTGAATTCCAAAAGTGATTTGACATGCTGATCATAGAAAAAAATAAGTAAATGTATTTTTTTTCTTTTAATTCCTTATTTTTCAAATCTTATTTTTCCACAATCAACTTAGAGCATTTAATGGCCACTCCAGTGACTTAAAATCTAATTATTATTTATTATTTTAGTGTTCACCATGTGTGATGAATTGATTGAATTTATAACAAGAATTGAAGTGTCAATAAACCCCATTCTTTTAAGCTCAGTGACTGACCTGCATATATGTTTATGATTTCTATAGCTTTAGGAATGACTGCTGCTTAATATGCTACATGTGTGTTTATAACTCATTACAAACACTTTTATTATAAGGACTTATGATTACAGTTGCTTAAAACTATGATTATGCAACATTTTGAGTGCAGTATGACTCATAATAACACCTTATAGACATGCTTATATTGCATTATGAAGAGGATCTTCGTAGTAAGTGTAATTAGTAAGAAAATAAAAGAATGAAAGGGGAGCAGAGCCTGAAAAAATAATAAATTTGAGGTGCACTAACAGCACAAACCTCTGCTGAAATTCTAAGCCGAGTTAATAGCCAAAAACTGCTGAGTCTCGCAATGATGACCAATTCTTTTAAAAATTCCTGGATCACCATCCCGATTCAGATCACTACCAAAATGTAGTCACTTGTCCCTTGTGCCAACAGAGACCAACATTCCCTGAAAATCTCATCAAAATCTACTGAGAATATTTTGAATTATTTTGCTGAGAGATTGATGAACAGGCAGAAAATAACAATGGTGGAAACTTAACTTCTCGACCGATGTAAAAATTCCTGTATCGACACACAGATTTAGATCACTACCAAAATCTATTCAGTTTTCCATTTTGCCATGAACAATATTCTCTTAAAATTTTGATTAAAGTCTGTCTTTAACTGTCAGAGTTATAAACCAAAATGTGGGGAACTGCTCTAACTTGCAAATTTAAGAAATACTTCAGAAATTCCAGGAACAGCATCTGGATTTTGATCACCACCGAAATCTAATCACTTTTTCTTTGCAACATGACCAATATTCCCAATTAATTTCATCAATATCTTCTGAGTACATTAGATTTATCTTACACAGACAGACAACAAAAAAAACTGAAAAATGCTTGCAAAATTTAAATTTCCGTAGTGGAGTTAAAGATGAAATTTAATAACTGAAAAAAAACAAAGAGTTTGCTCCTTTGATGGACATTAAAGAAGCAATAATGAGTAATTAAAACATAATATTAAAATAATTAAAAATAATAATATAAAAATGTATAAAAAAATCTAAGAAAAAATATTTGGAAGAGATAAAACTATGAAAGATTAAAAAGGGGGTAGAGCTAAAAATTATCAATACGACATAAAAGGTCTAATGCCTGGAAAAAGGATTAAACTCAAGTAGATTTAAGAGCAAAGCAGCATAAAAAAAATAAATCAGGCTCAGAAATAGAGAAAAGGAATCAATATGTTAAAAAGAACAAAAAAAATCCAACAATGGGAGAAATCGGATTAAGGTAAAAATGAGCCAACAGGATGAATTTTTCAAAAGTAATAACACTTTTGATAAAAATAAAACCTTTGCAAACCAAACCAGCGTGTGAAAACTTTTAGTCCCCTTTCAGGCATCCAGACCCTTCAGGTTCTATCAAATAAATATTCTACATTTTAGCTTTTGTTTAAGTCCACCATTTTTTCTTGTTTTCTCTTTGTTTAAACTTCTTTGTATTTATCTTTTTAGGTTTCATTCATTATTGATAACGCTTTGAATTGCTTTGTTGTTGAAAGGTGCTATACAACTTAACCTTTTTAGCTTGAATACAAGACATGACAATTGCAAGTGTAGTAGTTGAAGCTATGCAGGTCTACAGCAGCAGGCTGTCCACATTAACGATCAAATTCACGCCATGGTCGCTCACATATTGCTGTTACATCTATAAGCAATAGTTCCATGATAAAGTTACCATCATAACATGATTCCTTGACCCTGTAAACCCACACCTAGGGTTTGCAATCATGTTGATATCATTGCTTCCGCCAATTTCATCTGGATCCGATCTAGACACTTAAGTTTATCCCATTCATTTCTCCTTGGCTGTTGTGAGGGTAAAGCCCCCTTTACGTGATTATAGAAATTGTAGTGTATTGGCAAACTCACGAACGTTTTTCAACCCTACGTCACTACATCACCCAGCTTCCCTTGCAATGCCAGCAGAGGACTTGAGCGGAGGCTTGGCTGTCTTATTAGAGCACGTGGTGATCCAGAGTTGTGTCTTCGCGGAGGTCTGCGCTGTCCGAGTGCTTTTCTTGTTGTCAGTTAGACAGTTGTTGAGCAAAAATGATTGTTCACTCGTGGTGGTTATCTGGATCACCAAAATCTAATAATTTTAAGTTGGGCTATTACCAACATGTCCTGAAAATTTCAGCAAAATCTGTTCAGTAGTTTTTGTGTAATCTTGCAAACAAACAAACAAACAGACAAACAAACATACAAACAGAAAAACAGAACACAGGCACAAACATAACCTCCTTGGCAGAGGTAAAAAACAGAGGTACAAAAGCCAAAAAAGAGGGACGAAGACAGGACGGCAGAAAGAGTGTTGGAAAGAAAGAGAGTGTGACAAAGCAGTCTTTAGGTGCAGTCACACTGAAAGGACTTGGGTGACCTGGGCGACCACTCTCCATGCAAAGTCAATGTACAGCCACGATGGGTAGGGGCTAATCCTCACACGATGCAACAGATATGATCTGGGCGACCTGGTTGCGTCGCTCGGTTGCAGAAGTTGAAAAATTGTAACTTTTTAGACGACATCATGTGTGGCTGTGCAACGACAGCCAATCAGCATTATGTGGATGTGTGACCACACCCGCGACAAGAACTATTTTACTTCCAGCTCACGTTATACTTACAATTCATGTGCATGTGGGAACATTAGTTAGTGAGTACATTAATTCCACCTTGTTCAACAAAATTAGCAGTTCTCTGCGGTCCTTTCATTCCTCATCTGCATCAGCTGCTGTTTTTTACGGTTGGTAGATTAGTAATGAGGATACAGTTGGAATAATGTAAGTTAATTCATACAAATATATGATCTATGATAGGTTTGAAACTGGAGCGGGTGTAACATCACTGAACGACATGACTGTGAGAAATTGAGCCATTTAAAGACAAGCGATGCAACTTGGGTGGGTGATGCAATCTTGGTAGCCAAGTCGAATTCGGTGTGAACGCACCTTTAGTCTATTGCAGCCTAAACACGGTTTGGTCCAAGCCTGAGTGAACTAAGGCTACGTTCACACTGCAGCCCTTAATGCTCAATTCCGATTTATTGCTCAAATCCGATTTTGTTGTTTGCCTGTTCAGATTACGCCTTTAAATGTAGCCCGTCTGCAGACTGCGATGTGAACAGCTCACGCTTCAGAAGTGACACGCATGCTCAGTTGAAAATTAATGACATCACGCACAGAACGGTGTGATGAGGGCAACAAACACAGACCAAAAATGTGCTTCACAATGCTGGAGAAGTTTGTTCTCATAACGCAGAACCTGATGTTACAGCAGCTCACCTTGAGTGAGCTCTTATTAAAGTAATTATGGGTATATTTTATTTCTTATTAACCTAAAGGCGGCCGCTCTTTCCCGTCGACCTCTGCCGATGAGAGATTGTTGCTAGAGAGAAAAACAGCTCAGAGCCATAGCACACTGAGCAGGTGAACAAAGAGGCGAAAACTTAGTTTTATCATCTGTTCTGATGTTTCTTAGTTTGTCTGAGAGCAGATCAGACAGGAGCAGACTGTTCACTGACTGACGCTGTCTCGTAGAAACACACAGTAGCGCCCAAATGCGCACGGATGAGATGGTCAGCAGTGGATCATCAGTGTCTTTCCGCGTCCTGTAAACTGTTATTTTAGCATGATAAATTCATTAAAACTGTTGGTGCAGTGTTAATAAACTAAGTTTATCAGATATCATAATACAAACAGTGTAAAGATGTATGATTCATTCACGTTTATTGTTTATTGTGCGTGTAATGGAGACATCAGTTGATCGCCACAGTGCTCTCTCACTTTCTCTCGTCACTCCCCCCTTTATGCATTTTTTTAATCATGCTTGTAGAGGGAAAATCAACTAAAACTCTTTATTTTAGGAAAAAATGGTATAAACTTTTTAATAATCATGTCTATACATTAAAGTCTCCTTATGTTTTGGCCATGAAGTGACTCTGAAAAAATCTGACTCGAGGTAAATTGCCAACCCCTGCTCTAGAATGACGTCAAAAGTCGCATTGAATGCGACCTGGCTGTTCAGACCGCGGTCACATTCAAGAAAATCAGATACGTATCTGATTCAGTACCACATTTGAAAGTGGCCTGAATCTGATTCGAAAATGTCAGATTCAATGTGACTTGTGCTGTTCACACTGTCAAAAACAAATCAGATACAGGTCACATTTGAGCCAAAAAATCAGATTCAGGTCACTTTTGACTGCAGTGTGAACGTAGCCTAAAAGCCTTATCAAAAAGCTGTCACTGTAATTACTAATAACATACTGATACAATCCAGCATGTGTGGTCACTTTCACTGCCTATCTCAGTATTTTCTCAAAGCTGAGCTTTAGACCAATCACATTTTATGTTGTTCGGATGTCTGTGTGTGCTAACTGTGCACACAGCCGAGTCAGCTCTGTTTGGAGTTCCAAGCCCTGTTTCAGCTCAAACAGTGAATGAACTTCTAACCTCAGGCTGAAGCACTAACAAGACCCTCATCTGTGTCCAGACTTATTTAATCAATCAATCAATCAATCAATCAATCAATCAGTCACTCAATCTTTATTTGTATTGCGCTAATTCATAAGAAGTGTTATCTTAAGACACTTTACAAGAGAACACCCTGAAGACCAGCTCTTCATTTTTAAGCCTCGCTCTGTCACTGGCTTCATGAGCACATGCCATCTAATGCTTGAAGCACACATTTTAGCTGTTAATGCACCAGCATTACCAATATTTCATGCATCTATTCAGTATAACCTGTTGAATTTCTCAAAGCACCACAGATAACTCCTTTATAAACTAAACATGAACACTGATGTAAAAGCTCATGTCTCTGTTTCTTCTGTTTTACTTCACCAACAGACGAGCTGAGCTCTCGTACCTTGGTGTATTCTCTGAGTGGACTTTTGATATTTGAGACCATCCTGATCGTCTTCATGGCCATCTCATTGTACAAGATGTACAAAAGAATCCTCCTCTTATCTCAAGGTATGATAACTAACACTGTCTGAATCTCTCTGTGGTCATTAAGGACTGATTTTTGATGAAAGACATTTTTATGTTTTATGTTCAGAGGCACGAGCAGCTCCTTCAACAACAAACCTGGAGGTAAGATCACCTCCTCTAATCATTTTCTTTACATCATTCAACTTTCCTCGAGGTCCACATCATGACAGCCTTGTCCATATTTTTTACAGGGTGATAGAGACGCAGAGGACGTCTGTTACGCTGCTCTGGACGTCAAAATGAAAAACACCTCAAAAAGACAGAAAAAGACGACCAATGATGATTGTGTGTACTCCAGTGTAAAACTGTAGATGTTTAAATGTTTTATTTGACTTTAGTTTGACGGGATGTTGTACCACTTTTTTTTTAACAGCATGAGCTTCATGAATCAAGTTTGTCATCTAATGTTTACTATCCTTCAATGGTTTGGGCTTTTGTAATTAAATGTGCAATTTAAGTCTGGACAAGTGTTTTATTTTGCTAAAGTGAACCCTTTAACTTAACTTTGGTCACTACTTTGAACATTAGTGTTACAAAAACTAGAATATTTGAAGTGACTTTATGCCAAATTTTTGCCCTGAGTACCCCCTCTCAGGAATCAGAAGGTGGGATGTAATTTGACGCTTGTCTGTGCTCTCAGTTTGTTCAAATAATCTTCAAGCGTTTCCGCCAATGTGAGTATTTCTGACATGGAATTGCTTCCACAGATTTAGCTTGGTTCCAAAAGACAAAACAAGAGAGTGTTAAGGAGCAACAATCCAAATTTTATTAAGGGAAAGAGTAATGGAGGGGATGAGGATGATGAGGGAATGAGCTGTTAGAGTGAAAGGGGATCCAGGGAGGAGTGAGAGCTGCAGGGGAAGGTAACTGCAGTGAGGATTAGTTGACGAGAGTGGCAGGGGTGAGAGCCCGTGGAGAACACTGAAAGAGAGGAGCACAAGACTTGGTAAGTATAAGCATCTAAGCACAAAGTCCATAAAGCACAATCCACAAAACACTAGAATCCAAGTTAGAGAACTCAAACTGGCCACAATACCACATGGATGATCTGGAATCAAGTGGCGCTGGAGACGAGTACGAGAAGAGAAGAATCAGGTGAGTAGATGACGTGATGAGGTGCAGGTGTGATCAGGGGAGAGCCACAGCGGACAGGCTCCCACAAATGGAGAAGGGAGTAGTTGACACAGGAGAGGAGGCTAAGAGAGAGTGACTCGTACCGCTTTCACACTAAAATCAGCGGGTTTTTTCAATGCAGTTAACCCGCGAGTGACTCCTTTACCACTGCCAGCAGGCCCGGGTCTAATCGGCAGCAGACGAGCTGTGTGGCTGCTTGTTTCCTCTGGGGCATCAAGCTGATGTCATCACGTTGATGACATCATCAGCGTGACGAAACACGACCACGTAAACAATGGAAAGGAGCATGGACGCCGTGGACACAGTTTTCTGTACTTTGTACTTTTGTCCCTCTTTTAAAATGTGCAAACTCGGCGCTGATGATACAAAGGCGGATGGGATTTGTTGCTGAGACGGCAAAGAGTCATGTAAGTTACAGACAGAGGGGACGGGCGTGATGTTATGCCATGAGCACGTAACGCGGACGTCTTCCGTAACTTAGCGGGTTGACCCGGGTGTGATGTTCTCACCGAAGCCGACCGAAGACGAGCTAATGAAAACCCGTGTCGCTTGCAGGGTAAGTCGACCCGGGTGGAAATGCGGATTAGACCCTTTCAAACTGCGGACAGAAGCCGATTGTTGG
Source organism: Cetoscarus ocellatus (assembly GCA_037902135.1). NCBI lineage: Eukaryota > Metazoa > Chordata > Actinopteri > Labriformes > Labridae > Cetoscarus > Cetoscarus ocellatus. Next base: position 65,111 of record JBAMNC010001467.1, on the reverse strand, counting down.
CTGATTTACACTGGTTTTTTGGCCAATCTGAAAGGGGTATCAGAGAGGTCACCAGAATTTCACTGCTTCAAGATAGCTAGGAGCCCCTTAAGACTGACTGCAGGTTGTGCTGCCTATGGTGTCATACTAACAAAAGCAGATGAGAGGAAGCAGACCAGGAAGCCTCACATCCTAATATTATAGTTTTAAAGTTACATATATGAAAGCAAGCATAAACCCAATGCTACTGTCTTTTTAGCCAGGATTACTTCCAAAGTTGTCAAAATAAAGTTCTGTTTTGGTCTCCCTGGTTGGCATATATATAGTAATATATTTACATATTAAAAAAAAAAAATATATATATATATATATATATGTATATATATATATATATATATATATATATATATATATATATATATATAGATATATATATAGATATATGTATATCTCAAACCAATAACAGTGTCAGATCTCTTTCCCTTTAAATCAGTGTGCACCAGGTGGCTGCTGTTTCACTGTTTACACAGTGGGTTTAGTTCTATGGTGTTAATTTCAGATGGATTTATTATTTGATTTCTCTCCATTTATGGTGCCTCAATACTCAAAGAACAAACAAAGAACTCTATATAAAATATGTTAATGCTCAGATGAAGGAGCTTATTTTCACTGAAGCATCCAAAACAAAACAAATGATCCAAAAGACGAGTCAGAAACTTCATATTTAAATGAAACCTCTTTAACTTTATAAATGTCCAGTCAAAACTGATAACATCAGCCAGGTGAATGTTATGACAGACCTCTTTACTGTACATCAGATAACTTTGGTGTTTAAGCAATCTATAGTCTCATTTTACTCACAAGAATAATTAGCTCTATTGTCAAGAGATGTTGCCACTAAAACCCTCAGAATTACCCCACATTTTGGGTAAAACTACATAAAAAAAACGTTAGCTTGACTAGATGCTACAGTAAGATTCCTTACAGTGTTTGACAAAATCTGTGACTGGAACTTATGTGTGCAGCAATATAAAGGTTATGTATACTTCCAGGAGCAAAACGCTGCCTCTCTCTAAATAGCTGTTCAGGTCGTTGGTCTCCAGAGGAAACAACAAACACTAACTTCACTAAAACTGAATTAAAAATGAACAAGTTTGCAGATGGAGTCATGTGAAGAAGGAGGGATGGAAAAACTGTTGTGTAAACTGAGGAGCAGGACAGATTACAAGTTACCTGGTGGGGCAGATGCATGAACTGTGAGCCCATGAACTCAACCCCATTGCTGTCCTGAGTGGGACTCTTAATGCTGTTTCTCCTGGAGTTTTCTGATCCTAATGGGTAAACTGGGCACTGCAAACATGATGTCCTGTCGCTGCAGAGGTGGAATCCTGATGCCCACATTCAAAACTACAAGACAAGGTTGGCATAGGCTCACATCACACAACTGAAATCAGTACCATGACCATTTTTTGCCTGTTTTTCACTGAGGATAAATACAGGAGCAACCATCTTCTAAATTTTCAAGAGAGTCAGGCTTATATGAGTTTGTGCTACATGACTGCTAACTGACCCTGCTGCAGCACTCTCACCTGAACAGCTAATTAGTGTAGAGCAGGATGTTGTTGGAGAATGGACATGTTGCATCACAAAATAATTCTACACACAAGCTTTGTCAAAAAAGTAAAGTTTGTAAAGAAATTTACAGTAGCATCTAGTTGAGCCAAAGTGTTTTGTTTTTTGTGTGTGTGTAGTTATAACCTAACAGTGGGGTAATGACAGGTCTTTCAGAGGCACCACTTACTGCTGTGTATCACCTCATGTCCACACCTGGGAGTCTTACCACAGAAGAAGAGCTGGCCAGTTGCTTCACTGACAATTATATTTACTGGAGTCGTGAGCCTGAGACAACCCCACAAAAACAAAAAAAACAAAAAACACACCATCCTTTTAAGGTCACTTTCACACCAAACACATGTAGTCCAGACCAAACAAACTCTGGTTCACTTTTTTGGAAAGTTCAAATTATTCGGGGTGGTGTGAAAGCTCACCTGATCTCTGAGGTGGACCAATGCACCTGCTCGGCCAAAAACAGGGGTCTTGGTTCCTTTCAGTGCAAACCAGAAAGTCACCAAACAAGGACCAAATGAGACAGTTGAACCGGAGAGCAGTGAAATGTGGCTTGAATTTGGCTGAATGTAACAACAACTTGCACGCTAATGTAGCGTTCCCTGATAATATCAAGCATTGACTGTGTAAAGTTAGCATTGTTAGTACAGCCTGTCTTGTTTTATAACATGTTAAAATCTAAAAGACCATGTGTATATATGCCATTTTCATCTGAACAGCCTAAATGCTGCTTTTTCTTTGTTTCATCAATCCAAATACTACAGAACTGCTTCGAGCTGAACATTACCACTTGTGAACTGTTGTATATTTCTGGGTCAAAGTGCAACAACAGGCCGGTTGGTAGGAACAAACACAGCACAACTCCAACTGGTGGCACCATTCCCACTACTTGCATTTTTGGGTTCATATAAAGATATCATATTGGGCCCTAATCAGCTACAGACAGTTTCTCAAACCAAGCCTCTGCAGAGCACATTAACAAATAAATATGAATATTTAATTCTTTAATGGATAACTTTTATTGAGTACAGCCAAGTTATATTGTTTTAAGTCGCATATAAGCTTCAACCTGGCATCAAGGAGGCAAAGCAAGCTCATCAGCAGAGACTGAGACCTCAACACCAACAACAGCAAAGACATGTGGCAGGCGGTCAAAAGTGTTACAGGCCACAAAAGCAGGAGTGCCCCCCTATGTGTGAGGCCACATTACCAGATGAGCTACACACATTTTATGCTCGCTTTGACTTCCTCAACACAGAGTCAGCTGTAAAGTCTACTTCACCTCCAGAGGACCAGCCACTGTCAGTCTCCACAGTGGATGTGAGGAAAGTCCTGAAAGTGATATGAGCAAAGCTGCTGAGCCTGATAACATCCCTGGATATGTACTTAAAACATGTGCCAACCAGCTAGTAGATGTCATTGCTGACATTTTAAAAATATCACTGTCACGGGAGAGTGTTTCATCTGCTTAAAGACAGCCTCCATTGTCCCTGTGCCTAAAAGTCTGCAGTGTCTGATCTAAATGACTACCGCCCTGTGGCACTCACCCCCATCCTGATAAAGTGCTTTGAGAAACTGGTCTCCAGCACATAAAGAACAAAATCCCTGCCAGTCTGGACCCCCACCAATTTGCATTCAGAACTAACAGATCTACAGAGGATGCCATCTCCACTGCCCTTCAGTCAGTCTTCACTCACCTTGAGAAAAACAACTCCTCCATCACAGTGCTGTTTCTTGATTTCAGCTCAGCATTAACACAATCTCCCCCAGGAAGCTGATTGAAAAACTGAACACTCTGGGCATCGGTACCACTCTCTACACCTGGATCCTGGACTTCCACCCCAGCAGACGCAGTCAGTTCTGCAGTCTCTCCTCCTCCACTCTAGTGCTCCACACCGGAGCCCCCGGGGCTATGTGCTCAGCCTACTCCTGTTCACACTGTACACCCACGACTGCAACACCTGACATGGAGAGAAGTTTGAAAACTCAGATTTTTTAAACATGATAGATCTACTTCTTCAGGCCAGTCTACCACCAGCTTGAAGTGCATTTCTTTGATCATTTTGAAACCAGAGGTTCTACTGTAGACCCTGATGTTTATGGTCACCACTAAGAGGTGCTATACTATTAACAAAATGTACAGTAATCATATGATTACATAAAGGGACACACCCTCAGAAGACAAAAAAATGTTTGAGTGAGATTGCACCAAAAAATAGTCTAAATGTTAAGAATTTTCTGTTTCCTCAAAAACACACCAATTTGAGGGCTTGCAATGGCTATGCTCTTTGAGTTAGGAAAGGTTTTCCATAACTTCTTATTATCAAGGTCTCTTCTAGCTGTAAACCAAGGATGAAGTTGACTGAATGACGCCATCGATCTAGCTCACCCCAGTATAACCCCTGGAAATGGACAAAAATGACCCATTTCGGGGTAATTAATTCAAAATATCTGCTCTCCTGTAGGATTTAGAAAATTGGCCCCACTGACCCCTCCCCTGAGCTGCCACCTTATTGCAGTGGAGGGGTTTGTGTGTCCCAATGATCCCAGGAGCTGTGTTGTCAGGGGCTTTATGCCCCTAGTAGGGTCACCAAAGACAAACAGGTCCTGGAGAAGGGGCCAGACAAAGTATGGCTCAAAGACGACAATGAAGAATTACAAAAATGGTTCCCAGTGTCCCTCGCCCAGACATGGGCCACCAGGGTTGCCCTCCGGAGCCAAGCCTGGGGGTGGGACTTTTTGACGAGTGCCTGGAGGCTGGGCCTATGCCCATGGGGCCTGGTCGGGCACAGTCCGAAAAGGCAACATGAGACCCTTCTTGAGTGCAGAAGCTTGCTCTAGGGACATGGAATGTCAAGTCTCTGGTGGGGTCAGAGCCTGAGCTGTCGCTTGAGGTTTAAAGGTTCCAACTAGATATAGTCGGACTCACCTCAACTCTTAGCTTGGGCTCTGGAACTAGTTCTCTCGAGAGGGCAGGACTCTCTTTCACTCTGGAGTTGCCGATGGTGAGAGGTGTCATGCCTGCATGCTGGGGTTTACCCCAGTGGATGAGAGGACAGCCTCCCTCCGCCTTTGGGTGGGGGGACAGATCCTGACAATTGTTTATGCTTATGCACCAAACAGCAGCCAGGGTGCTGAGGGGGTCCGGTTGACTGACCTCAGGATCAGGTCGCCGCTTTCTGCAGATGATGTGGTCCTGTTTCTTCTTCATCGGACCATTCACATTAGAGTGTGAAGTGGCTGGGATGAGAATCAGCACTCCCAAATCTGAGTCCATGGTCCCTGACCAAAAAAGGGTGGAGTGCCCTCTCTGGGTCGGGATGAGATTCTGCCCCAAGTGGAGGATTTCAAGTACATAGGGGTCTTGTTTATGAGTGAGAGAACGATGGAGCATGAGATCAACAGGCGGATCAGTGCAGCGTCCACAGTGATGCTGACTCTACACAAGTCCTTCGTGGTAAAGAGGGAGCTGAGCCAAAAGGCAAAGCTCTCAATCTACTGGTCGATGTTTGTTCCTACTGCTGCCCCCACAACCCGACCCCTGATAAACGGAAGAAGACGGATGGATGGCTGGATGGCCCCATTGTCTTCGCTGAAGATCTCATTGAGCCACATCTACTCTCAAAATGTAATCTTTCTACATAAAACCCACTTTTGCTTTTTCCATAAATACAGAAAGATGGCGCAATTAAGGTACTTCCTCACACTCACAATCTGGAAATTCCAAAAATCTCCAGATAACACACAACTCTTTTGTTTGCATTTTTAAACACTTTGGAGCAGTTCCAAAAATATACAGTTTGCAAAGAAGTTCTTTTCCAGGTTTTACAGCTTTGGATTTTTGATGTGAGGTTACCAATGGCATGAAGAGTTTCCAAAGTGACTGAGATCAGCTCTGCCTCTGGACAAAAAAAAAAAAAAAAAAAACTGGGATGGAAACTGGGTCTTTGTATTGCTGCAGATGGGGAAACCAACTCTGAGTAGTTTACATGATTTTAGAAGAAGTCACAAAACAGAAGGACTGCATGCTACATTCCATTCTTTAAAACAACTTACTTTTCCACTAGTACTAGCACCAAAACTTTCTCTATTGTGGTACTTCTGTCATTATTGTGGTTTATCTTCACCAAAAGATCATTCAATTTTGCTGAGATTTCATCCCTTTAAAGCCCTACTGTTCATGGAGGCTCTTTCTGAATAGAAGCAGACCCTATAGCCATCACTTAGGCTAAATGTTTGTACTATTACCATGAACTTTATACAACCAAACTTTAAAAATCCTGAACCACCCCTTGAATGCACATCCTACAAAGAACACACTGATGTTATAAAAAACCTGAAAACATAAACTCTTGCAAGGACAGAGGCATTAACAGCATTGAAAGAGAAGTTTTATATCTGTTAACTTAGATGTCAAACAAATCCAAGACTGCAAAAGAGAATTGGCGAAACACCCTGCCAACAAACAGGTGAGCTAAAGAGCTACATGTTGTCTGGTACATGTGGTTGTTTCTGAGTTTTATTTTCAGTATCACTTCTGTGTGGGATTTGATAATGGTGTGAGACAAAGGCATGAACAACAAACACACTGCTCTATGCTAATCATCTCACTGTGTTTCCTATGAAAGCTCTACCTCTAGCAGCCAATCAGATGCAGCGTGGTCTACAAAGAGAGCAGAAGCTGTCAGTTCTCCTTCATTCACTGAGCACAATGACATCTCCAACATTTGTCCTCGTCCTCACATGTTTGGTCCTGGGGGAAATTGGTGAGTTGAGTTTCTGTTGCTCTGTTTCTAAGTCTGCATATGTTCACTAGTCATACAATATTTTTCAGTATTTCTGATGTTAAAATGTTTTAACATAAAACTTTTGTCTTTTATTTCAGCCCAGAGAGTTGATCTGAAATCACCCTCATCAGTTCATCATGAGAGACGGCAGACTGGACAGACTCTGACTTTAACATGTGATCATGGTGACTCCAGGTTTGTTTATTGGTTTAGGCAAACTCTTGGAGAGGAACTGAAGCTCATCTCTGCCAGTAATTTCAATACATTTCATAGTTTGTATGGTGAATTCAAGAACAATTCACGCTTCACACTGGATGCTCTAGATGGAAAAAATCACCTCACAATCTCAGATTTACAGCCGTCAGATTCAGCCACTTATCACTGTATAAGCTTTAATACTGTCATAATAGAAATTGTGGAAACAGTAACTCTCAGTGTAGAAGGTTCTGGTTTGACTGTCCCAGCTTTGGTCCATCAGTCTGAATCTGAAGCCGTCCAGCATGGAGGCTCTGTGACTCTGAGCTGTACAGTCCACACTGGGGGCTGTGATGGAGGACACAGTGTTTACTGGTTCAAGGACTCTGAAGAATCTCATCCAGGACTCGTTTACACCCATGGAGGCAGGAACCATCAGTGTGAGAGGAGACACACCACAGAAACAAACACCTGTGTCTACAACTTACCTCTGAGGAGCCTGAATGTTTCTCATGCTGGGACGTATTACTGCGCTGTTGTCTCATGTGGACACATTCTGTTTGGAAATGGGACCAGGCTGGACTTTGGAGGTGAGTGTCTTCTTACCAAGAATGTCCTGAATGATCAGAGGTGGACAAGGTGGACAACTTCAGTACTTGAGTAAAAGCATAAATCCTGCTGGTCAAATATTAGTCAAAAATTGCTCAGTCAAGTTTTACATGAAAAAAGTACTGGAGTTTAGATACTTTACAGCAATAACTTTATTGTTTTGGCACGTTTTCTAGCAAAGGTTGAAAAATGCTTTGAAAAACGGTACATGTAGATTAATATCAAAAACTGAACACAATAACCCAGACACAAAAGAAGCGGTCCAACATACACACAACAATTAAAAAAGCAAAACTCACAAAACCCAAATAATAAATTAACTAAAGCACAATTATAAGCTGTTTAATTTGTCACAAAATCCCAGAAAGTACAAGAACCCTGCTCCATAAAATGAGACAAAACCTTAAGAAAAATGACAAAACCAAATAAAATGAAAAAACGATAAAATAGAATAAAACCAAATTTAGTGTTTGAGCATCACCGCAGCTTCAAGAGGAAATGAAAGCAATAGTGAGACATTACAAGACTGACTGACATTTAAAAGTCAGAACAAATAAAACAAAAACAATTAGAAAACATAAAATGGTAACACTTTCCATGAAGCCCATGTTTAAAATGCAGGATTAACACATTATAAGCATGTTTATCATACTTATAATAATGTAAACTGGTGTTAATTTATTATTATTATTATCATTATATAGATGTGGAATGAATGGCATACATTTTTATAGTGAGTCATAATGTACATTACCTCTGTGCAATTAAAAAAACATGTTTATTAACAATTAATATGAATGAGAATTACTTAATGTTTTGCATTTGCATTACTAACTGTCAGTGTTCAAAATTGTAGATGTACCCCAAAAACAATTTTTAGAAAACTGATCAATATTTTTTGACAGCAACATTAATTTTAGTATTCAACTTTTTTAAGCTTTATCTCTATTATCTTTTCTTTTTAAGCAGTCTAAATTTAATCTTTTACATTTCTTAAAAAAAATGTCTTTGGGAATCTCATTGCAGGTGTATAATATAAGCAGCAATCTAATTTTTCCATAATTTACTTAGAACATTTGACCTCTCAAGTGACTAAAAATCTAATTATAATGGATTCTTTTAGTGTTCATAATGTGTTATGAATTGATTAAATTTATTATAAGAATAAAAGTGTCAATAAATTCCAGTCTTTTAAACAAAGTGAATGACCTGCATATACGTTTGATCAATAGCTAATAATTAATTGTGTTTCAGCTTTATTATTTTTTGAAGGATTATGTTATGATTTCTTATAGCTTTAAGCATGACTGCAGTTTAATATGCTAATTGTGTATAAAACTCATTACAAACTCTTTTATTATAATGACTTATGATTACAGTTACTACAAAAACTATTATTAAACAGCATTATGAGTGCAGCATGACACATAATAATACCTTATAAACATGCTTACATTACGGAGCATTGTATTGTGTGCCTTGGATAAAATAATAAAAGAATAAAAGGGGAGCAGAGCCTGAAAAATAATAACTCTACGTGCACCAACAGCACAAACCTCTGATGAGGCATTTCTCAAATTTTTAGCTGAGTTATTAGCCATAAACTGCAGAGTCTCGCAATGATGGCCAATTCTTTTAAAAATTCCTGGATCTCCATCCAGATTCAGATCACCACCAAAACGTAATCATCTGTCCCTTGTGCGATGACCAACATTCCCTGAACATTTGATCAAATCTGAGAAAGCTTTTTGTGCTATCTTGCTGAGAGACAGACGGACAGACAGACAGATAATGCTGGTAAAACATAAAATATCGGCGAACATAGAAATTTCTGGATTGACACACAGATTGGGATCACCCCTAAAATCTATTAAGTTTTCTATTTTGCCACGCAAAATATTCTCTTAAAATTTAATCAACATCTGTCAAAAACTGCCAAACTTATTAGCCAAAATGCAATGAACCGCCCTGACTTGCAAAAACAAAAGAAATTTTCTAAAGATTCCAGGAAGAGCACCCGAATTCTGGTCACCACCAAAATCTAAACACTTCTTCTATGTACCATGACAAACATTTCCAAATAATTTCACCAAGAGCATTTGAGTACATTAGAGTTATCTCAGAAAGACAGCAAACTGAAAAATGTTGAAAAAAATAAAATCTCAGTAGAGGAAAGAAAAGGTGAATAATATTGTACAAAATGCAAAGGTTTAACTGAATTAAACCTTTGCAAACCCACCCAGTGCATGAAAATAAAAGCTCATGTCTCTGTTTCTTCTGTTTTACTTCACCAACAGACGAGCTGAGCTCTCGTACCTTGGTGTATTCTCTGACTGGACTTTTGATATTTGAGACCATCCTGATCGTCTTCATGGCCTTCTCATTGTACAAGATGTACAAAAGAATCCTCCTCTTATCTCAAGGTATGATAACTAACACTGTCTGAATCTCTCTGTGGTCATTAAGGACTGATTTTTGATGAAAGACATTTTTATGTTTCATGTTCAGAGGCACGAGCAGCTCCTTCCACAACAAACCTGGAGGTAAGATCACCTCCTCTAATCATTTTCTTTACATCATTCAACTTTCCTCGAGGTCTACATCATGACAGACTTGTCCATATTTTTTACAGGGTGATAGAGACGCAGAGGACGTCTGTTACGCTGCTCTGGACGTCAAAATGAAAAACACCTCAAAAAGACAGAAAAGGACGACCAATGATGATTGTGTGTACTCCAGTGTAAAACTGTAGACAATTAAATGTTTGATTCAATGTTGATGTTGTCCCTTTTTTTGAACAGCATGAACTTCATGAATCAAGTTTGTCAGTGTTTACTTTCCTTTAAAGGTTTGGGCTTTTGTGAACACATATTATGTAATTTCAGACTGGACATGTGTATTATTTTGCCACAAGTGTCCCTTTAACTTAGCTTTGCTCATTACTTTGAGTCGCAGTATTCTGCCAGATTTTTGCCCTGAGTACCTCCTCTCAGGAATTGGAAGGTGGGATGTAGTTTGTCGCTTGCCACTGCCGTCAGATTGTCCAAGTAATCTTTAAGCATTACCGCAATATGACTATTTCGCTATGGTGTCATACTATTACCAAATGCAGATGTGAGGAAGCAGACCAGGAAGCCTCACACCCATGAAAGCAAGTATAAACACAATGTGACTGTCTTTTTAGCCAATATTCCTCCTATAGTCATCTCTAAGTTTTTTTTTTTTTTTTTTGTTTGTTTTTGTTTTTTTAAATCAGAATCAACTCAAGGACAGCCAGCTGTGGACAATAAATGTCAGGAGCATTACATAATCGGTGGAGGTTTGTATCAGCAAGAATCTGGTGTTACAGATGATGTGAGGGCTGATGATAATAAATATCTTACAACAGATGCAGCCACTTAGCTTTCCCCTCCCAGCACAATGCCAGCTGACATCCAGCCAGTTACAAACCTCCAGCCAATGAGGGTCAATATAAGGCTTTTTTTGCTTTATTTTTTTCCCTCAATATCGGTACTTGGTGGAATTTTCCATGAAAATTAATATTTTCATTTATATAAATTTTACATAAAATGTTTACAGCAATGGTTACATGTTTGTCACATCCTTGTGGGGATCTCATTCAAGCCATAAGGGTGGGCAGGTCCTAGCACTTCACTGTCATGGACCAGCCAAGACTCTGCCAAGGAAATTCTTAAAACTTTAAGTGGCTTCATCTGTATAAAAGCATATATTACAATGCTATAAGCAGGGCAATACATCATCATTTGTTTTAACTAAATAGTTTATTTTATGATTTTGTGTTAAAGGTCCCATATTTTGCTCCTTTTCTGCAATTTAACATGGATCCTTGATGTCTTCATGAAACATTAGTAACATGCTTTGGTCCAAAAAGCCTATGAATAAAGCACAGCTGCATTCTTTCCACTCTCACATAACCACTCTGTTCACAACAGCTGGTTTTGAAGGCGGTCACCCTCATATGCTAATGAGCCAGAGCAGAGCAGCGTGCATACGGGAATTCACGATAGTCCTTCAGTGTAACTCGTGCAAAGCAGGCCCTCCAGCCACGCGCCGCTTACAGTCTTGAACACACACGAACCATTAATTCATGCCAGTTAACACACACACACACACAGTTACAAAAGCGAAGTTCTTTTTCCCCAAACATCAGGCTAACGCAAAACATGATAAGTGCAGTGAAAAAGCCACAACTTAGCCTACCTTCCGGGCTAACGATAGCACAAACAGAGGGACCTGGGGTGGGTAAAAGACTGGTTATATTCAGCCAACTGTTAAACTTCTCTTCCTGAACAAACACGAACCACAAATTCATGCCATTTAACAGATAACAGATAATCTCGTTTCCCCATAACATCACAGGCCAACACACAACATGCTAACCTCGACCCAGTCACCGCAGTGGGACTGATTATATTCAGTCAACTGTTAAACTTCTCTTGACTAAAGTAAGAATGCTCATACATTGAAGTTTATCCTTCAGACTTTCAACAAGTAACGTGAACACTAACGAACATGTTGTGCAGTTACCTCTAGTTCACTTCACCCTGCTGTTAGCATTAGCTCATAGCAATGAACAAAATAAATACTACACAGCATTAAAATATTCACATTTCCATCATCAGGTTTGGCGACAGATTGTTGGTACTGAGCTCAGATTCAGGAAAAGTCTAGTTCCCAGTCCTGTGTTGAACTGACTGAAGTTGAAGAAGCAGTCGGACGTGAAGTGACTGACACACACATACAGGTTTTAGCCGACTGCAGCTGCTCATTCCCTTCAAAAATAAAATTAATCCACTTGGCCCTTTGGTCCTCTGAGGCTGGTAGCCTATATGTGAAGATATATGTGGCTGTTTACAGCCAACAACCGAGCAGTGACAGCTTCTGAGCTTAGACATGCTGAAAACCGATCTCTCACTAAGAATGAAAACAACATGGCTGCTCTTCACAGAGGAATCTCTCCAGCAGGGGGGGAAGGAAATGCTCAGGTAGACCAATCAGGTTAGGCTATGCAACTCAAAAAATATACTGTTACGTAACAGTATATCCACAGACTCAACAGCTCACTGAATACCATGAGTTTACATTCATGCAGCCTGCTAAATACAGCTTTTGTTGTCTACTATCACATTTTGTGGACTGAGAGGAAGGCCAAAGACCCAAAACTGTGTTCAAAAGCCTAAAAAAAGTGTGTTTTCATATACTCCCTTCAATGTAAATAACACTTTATCAGTGAGCATGGTGCCTGAAATATGGATAGAATTTAATTGTCTGTCCCTGTGACAGTAACAGTAACAATAGGCCCTATTTTGCTGGAGTGAAGCCTATGGCACATGGAGGTTTGGAACTTGTCGGTTTATATTTTGTTGTTTTGACCATGCAAATTCTCAGTGCAAAGCCAGGTGCAGGGTGCAAAGGGGCCAGATTATAGACCTTTATCATTTATTGGTGCGTTTTGGGCATAACAAAAGTCAAACCAATCAGAGTGTCAGCTCTCATCCCCTTTTAATTTAAGTGGCTTCATCTGTATATAGGCACATATTATATTGCTATGAACAGGGCAATACATCATCATTTGTTTCAACTAATAAGTTTTTTTGTGATTTTGTTTTAAAATAAATAACACCTTATCTGTGTTTGTTGTATTAAGCATGATGCCTGAATCATGGATATTATTTAATTGTCTTTCCCTGTGACGGTAACAGTAACAATAGGCCCAATTTTGCTGGCGTGAAGCCTGTGGTGCACTGCAGTTTGGGGCGACTCAGTTGATATTTTGTTGTTTTGACCATGCAAATTCTCAAAATCCAGGTTCAGGTTGAAAGGGGTTGGATTATGTGCCTTGATCAAACATATATTCTTGAGTAGATGAACAAATTAGGGCTGTAATCAACCAAAGAATTTGTTGGTCGACTGACACACTGAAATTGTCGACCAAAAATCGACGAATCGGGGGGGGGGGGGGACTCTGACGGAAAATCCCTCCTGCGCGGGGACGGCTCGGCTTGGCTCGGCGGAGTGCGTCTTGGCAGGGGGTAAAGGAGGATGCTCAAAATAAAAATAAATACTCAGCAAACCACCGGACGTTGAATAGGCTAACATAGACGCTCTTCAATCCTCCTGTCTCCAGCCAGATCTCCAGATCGTGGGTGAATCCAAAGTGGTGAAAACAAGAGGGTGTTCTGAGACGGGCAAGTTACCTGTGAAACCGGGGTGGTCTGAAAACACCCCCATTAGCACTTGGTACGTTCCTCCTGATGACTGTAAATCGCCGCGGGAAAAAATAAATTAAAGCGAAAAAAAAAACACGATTGGTCGACAAATCAGAGTTCTGGTCGCCCCAGCACTTATCGACTAATGAGTCGACCAGTCGACTAACACATTACAGCCCTAGAACAAATATGTCCATATAATTATTTACAGATCATATTCAGCAATGAGGAAGATGAGGGGGTCGAACTCGAGGAGCAGCCAGTGAAGAAGCGAGGGGCCCTCACCACCATCCATCTGCAGCACCTGGACCTGGTAATGAGTGGCTGGAAAAGGACTGGTAGCCAGTAAATATTTCCTTTACACAGTGCCCCGGGCCCATCAATGCAGCTGCAGATCTTGATTCAGAGCAGCCAGTTGATTTCGCAGAATTATATATTTTTGATGAACTTTTAAAGGACATTGTCAATCAGACTAACCTGTATGCTGATCAGTGCATTCAAGCTGAGAGGGATGTCATGCCACATGCTCGTATTCATGCACAGAGACAGTTCTTTTCACTCTTCTTGACCACTTAGCAGGTTATAGCTACAGATTGTTCATGGACAATTATTAGAACTCTGATGCCCTATGTGAGCGTCTTCTCGACCTGAAAACCAACGTCTGTGGCACACCCAGAAAATTGGTGATTATGAGTTTTGATCTTATTTTGAAAATCCCAGTTCCTGTTTTGTCCTTGTTGCTGCTGCCTTTTCTTCTATGTCTCCTTGTCCCTTTTGGATCCAGTTCTGGTTTTGATTGCGCAGCCGTAACAGTTTGTCCAACCTTTGACAGGTTGTGTACACTAATCAGGTCATCATTGCATCCAAGTGCATGTTTGTGACAAATTTGAATAAAAGTCCTCAAATATTCCGTAAATATAAAGTTTACATGAGTAAAATTGGCCTTTGACCTGTTGTAGGTGACATGGATCTCTCCATGTTGGGAGTGGCAGTCGTGTATGTACAGTGTGAACAGGAGTGGGCTGAGCACACAGCCCTGGGGGCCTCCGGTGTGGAGCACTAGAGTGGAGGAGGACAGACTGCAGATCCAAACTGACTGGTGACTGTCTGTGAAGTTTATGGATGATATCACCATCATCTGACAGATTTCAAACAAAGATGAGACTTCATATCAGGAAGAAATCAACCATCTTGTGGAATGGTGCACAGAAAACAACTTACAGCTCAACGTCAGTAAAACCAAAGAGCTGATAGTTGACTTGAGAAAAAAGGAGGCAAAGACACACAACCCTGTCTACATCAGTGAAACTGAGATGGGGCAGGTGACCACTTTGAAGTTCCTGGAAATTTAACATAAGAGAAAACCTGTGATGGACTTCACATGTCTCTGCTCTTGTTAAAAAAGCTCAGAAACAGCTGTATTTCTTAAGGCAACTTGAGAAACAAAAGCTCCACTGCAAGTTCTAGTTAACTTTTGCAAAGGAGCGATTGAAAGCATCCTGACTGGAAACAGCATGAACTGACATGGGATGTGCACGGCCCAGGACAGGAGGACTCTGCAAAGAGTGATAAAAACTGCCCAAAAACATCATCTGTACTCATCTACCGAGCGTTGGTCATATCGGAGAGGTGAGGAGCCTATGTAGACCCAAGAGGATGCTGGAAAACAACACCCACCCCAACCACAGCCTGTTCACCCTGCTGCCATCAGGCTGAAGGTACCGATGTATCCGCTGTACCACCAGACTGCAGAGCGCCTTCTTCCCTCAGGCTGTGAGAGCGCTGAATGCACCATCTGCACTCCTCCATGTCTAAATGTTTTGTTTCTATTTTGTTGTTGTTTTGTCTTGGAGCCACCTTTTAATTTCACAAATAAACCTTCTTGAGTATTTAGTATTTAGTCAGTATTTAGGAGTATTTAGTCAGTATATCTGTCAGCTCATAAACACTGTCGACTTCATCTACCGCAAAGTCAAGACGACAAAGGAGCAAATGAAAAAACATCCTGCTACCAGAGAGGTGAGCAGTAGAGCTACAACGTCACATGTGGTTGTTTCAGAGTTTTTTTTTTTTTTTTAGTTTGATCTCTGGGTGGGATTTGGCCGTTGGTGAGAGAGAAGAGCATGAAGAACAAACAGACAGCCCCAAAGCGAGTATCTCACTATGTTTCCTCTGTAGATTCTATTTCTTGTCAGCCAATCAGATGCAGCGTGGTCTACAAAGAGAGCAGAAGCTGTCAGTTCTCCTTCATTCACTGAGCACAATGACATCTCCAACATTTGTCCTCGTCCTCACATGTTTGGTCCTGGGGGAAATTGGTAAGTTGACTTTCTGTTGCTCTGTTTTTAAGTCGTCTCTAAGTAAACAAATGTTCAAAATGCTTCAACAAAAAACTTTTGTCTTTTATTTCAGCCCAGAGAGTTGATCTGAAATCACCCTCATCAGTTCATCATGAGAGACGGCAAACTGGAGAGACTCTGACTTTAACATGTGATCATGGTAACTCCACGTGGGTTTATTGGTTTAAGCAAACTCTTGGAGAGGAACTGAAGCTCATCTCTGTTTTAAGAAATCAAGGAAATTCTTATAGTTTGGATGGTGATTATGAAGACGATTCACACTCCACACTGTATGCACAAGACGGAAAAAGTCACCTCACAATCTCAGATTTACAGCCGTCAGATTCAGGCACTTATCACTGCATAAGCGTTGAAGGATCCACGGCAGAAAATCTAGCAACAGTAACTCTCAGTGTAGAAGGTTCTGGTTTGACTGTCCCAGCTTTGGTCCATCAGTCTGAATCTGAAGCCGTCCAGCATGGAGGCTCTGTGACTCTGAGCTGTACAGTCCACACTGGGGGCTGTGATGGAGGACACAGTGTTTACTGGTTCAAGGACTCTGAAGAATCTTATCCAGGACTCATTTACACCCATGGAGGCAGGAACCATCAGTGTGAGAGGAGAAACACCACAGAAACAAACACCTGTGTCTACAACTTACCTCTGAGGAGCCTGAATGTTTCTCATGCTGGGACGTATTACTGCGCTGTTGTCTCATGTGGACACATTCTGTTTGGAAACGGGACCAGGCTGGACTTTGGAGGTGAGTGTCTTCTTACCAAGAATGTCCTGAATGATCAGAGGTGGACAAGGTGGACAACTTCAGTACTTGAGTAAAAGTATAAATCCTGCTGGTCAAATAATAGTCCAAAATTGGTCAGTCATGTTTTTACTTGAGTAAAAGTACTGGAGTTAAAATAACTTAGAACAATAGCTTTTGTTTTTATTTGAGAATTTTACTAGCAAAGGTTTACACACAAACATTAAAAAAGCAAAACTCACACAACAATAAACTAACTAAAGCACAATTATAACCTCTTTTATTTGTCACAAAATCTCAGGTAATACATAAACCCAGCATAAAACAAGACAAAGCTTTAAAATGAAATTATAAAATAAAATAAAATGAAAAATGATAATAAAACAAGAGGGTGATAGTAGCTTCCAAAAGAATTGAAAAAATGGTAAGACATTAAAAGTTAAAGACTGACATTTTAAGTCAGACCAAATGAAACTGATATAATTTAAAAAGATAAATAAAATGGTAACACTTTCTATGAAACCCCCTTTGAAATGCTTTATTAATGCATGATAAGCATGTTAATAATACTTCTTACAATGTAAATGTGTTTTTTTTATTGTTATTATAAACGACTGGATAAAATTAGTTACATACACAGTTACAGTGAGTCATAATGAGCATATATCTGTGTTCGGTTTAAAAAAATACAGAATGCTTTTTAACAATAAATTTGAACAAGTATTTCATAATGCTCGGCATTTGCATTTCTAATTATCAGAGTAAAACATTCTAGATATACCCCAAAAACAATTTTCAGAAACTGATCAAAAGGTGTTTTTTTTTTTTTTTTTTTTTTTTATACAGCAAAATTAATTTTCATATTTAACTTTTAATTCTCAGTTTTATCTCGTTTTTCCTTTCTTTTTCAACAGTCTCAATTTTATCATTTACATTTCTTAAAACATGTCTTTGGGAATCTCAATGCAGATATATAATATTCCAAGTCAATATGATGTTTTGAATTTCAGCAATGATTTGACATGCTGACCATAAAAAATAATTAAATATTATAAAATGCTGGGTTTTTTCTTTTATTTCTTTTAGCGATTCTTATTTTCCGCAATTTACTTAGAGCAGCTATTGACTACTCAAGTGACTTATAATCTGATTATAATTGATTTTTTTAGAGTTTATAAAGTGTTATGAATTGATTAAATTTATTATAAAAATAAAGGTCTTAATAAGTTTCAGTCTTTTAGACACAGTGAATGACCTGCGTACATGTTTAACAAACACCTAATACTTAACTGTGTTTCAGCTTCATTGTTATAAAGGATTATGAACAGTTATGATTTCTTACAGCTTTAAGCATGACTGCAGATTAACATGCAGCATGTGTTTATAAGTCATTACAAACACTTTTACTATAATGACATATGATTACAATAGCTTAAAACTATGATTAAACAGCATTATGAGTGCAGTATGACTCATAATAATACCTTATAAATATGCTGATAAAGCATTATGAAGAGGAGCTCCATATAAAGTGTCATCGATAAGATAATACAAGAATAAAAGGGAAGCAGAGTCTGAAAAACGGTAACTCAAAGTGCACCAAGAGCACAAACCTCTGTTGAGGCATTTCTCAAATTCTTAGCCGACTTATTAGTAAAACTGCTGAGTCTCGCTATGATGCCAATACATAAAAAATTTTTGGATCTCCATCCAGATTCAGATCAGCACCAAAACGTAATCACCTTTCTCTTGTGTGCTGACCAGCATTCCTTGAAAACTTCATCAAAATCTGAGAGAAATTTTTGAGTTACCTTGCTGAGAGACAGACAGATGGACAAACAGATAATGCTGGTAAAACATGACATATCAGCGAACATAGAAATTCCTGGATTGATACACAAATTGGGATCACCACTAAAATCTATTCAGTTTTTTTCATTTTGTCATGCACAATATTCTTTTACAATTTAATCAAAATATATAAATAGCTTTCAAAGTTATTAGCCAAAATGTGACAGACTGCCCTAAATTGCAAAAAATAAATAAAATAAAATAAATTCTTTAAAAATTCCTGGAACAGCATCCGGATTCTGATCACCACCAAAACCTAAACACTTCTTCTTTGTAGCATGATCAACATTTCCAGATAATTTCACCGAAATCTTTAGAGTACTTTAGAGTGATATCAGACGGAAAAATAATGTTAATCAACATGATACTGAATAAAATGAAATAAAACCTTTGCAAACTACCCAGTGTATAAAAATAAAAGCTCATGTCTCTGTTTCTTCTGTTTCACTTCACCAACAGACGAGCTGAGCTCTCGTACCTTGGTGTATTCTCTGAGTGGACTTTTGATATTTGAGACCATCCTGATCGTCTTCATGGCCTTCTCATTGTACAAGATGTACAAAAGAATCCTCCTCTTATCTCAAGGTATGAAAACTAACACTGTCTGAATCTCTCTGTGGTCATTAAGGACTGATTTTTGATTAAAGACATTTTTATGTTTCATGTTCAGAGGCACGAGCAGCTCCTTCCACAACAAACCTGGAGGTAAGATCACCTCCTCTAATCATTTCCTTTACATCATTAAACTTTCCTTGAGGTCCACATCATGATAGACTTGTCCATATTTTTACAGGGTGATAGAGACGCAGAGGACGTCTGTTACGCTGCTCTGGACATCAAAATAAAAAATAAACCAAGAAGACAGAAAAGGACGACCAATGATGATTGTGTGTACTCCAGTGTAAAACTGTAGATGTTTAAATGCCATATTTGACTTCAGTTTAACAGGATGTTGTACCACTTCTTAAACAGCAGCTTCATGAATCAAGTTTGTCATCTAATGTTTACTCTCCTTTAGAGGTTTGGCTATTGTGAATAAATGCATTATTTAACCCTTGTGCTGTGTTTATTTCGTGTTAAATTATTTTGTCTTCCCGGTCAGAAATGACCATTCAGCTAAAACTCACAATAAAATATGTATTATTACCCATTATCACTAATTTTTGTTAGATTGTTTAACTAACTGAAGCTTTAGTGAATATTGCAAGTTTTGAGCTTCGAGATGATTTTGTTGGCCTGTTCTTGTCGTTGATCTGATCTTGTACAACTTGTTTATTAAAGCAAGTTCTAAAAAAACATTTTTTGATTATTTTAAGTATAAGAAATAATCAGATGACACATGGTGTACTGTTTTTTACAGAGTACCTTGGGTCAAGGTAATCAAGGACATTTGCCTTGAAACCATTTTTTTTTTTTTATACAATCACAAAAAGTAGCACCTGTTGTGTTCCTGGTCAAAAGTGACCACGGATATTTTAATTGTGTACAAAATAAATTATCCCTAAACTGCACTTGACATTGTCACAATATGCCAATTTTAGTGTCTTCAGACATTAACATATAACTAACAAGGACAAGGACATAAAAACACAACAAAGCCCTCAGAGAGCACAAACCTCACCCAAGCTCACACATTGCTGTTACATCTATGAGCAATAGTTCAATGATAAAGTTACCATCATGATATGACTCCTTGACCCTGAAATCCCAGGCTTTGCACTCTGAATCATGTTGATATCATTATTAGTGAGACAGTTATTAAGCAAAAGCCATCATTCACTAATGACAGTCATCTGGATCACCACCATCTTCTCATTTTTAAATTGGGCCATTACCAACATCTCCTGAAAACTTCAACAAAATTCCTCCAGTATTTTTTTGCGTAGCTAATCTTGCAAACAAAAAAAAAAAATAAATGACAAAAAATAAACAAACATATGCCTGCAAAACATAACCTCCTTGGTGGAGGTAAAAGTCAGGCATCTAAATGTGGTGGAGTTTTGACTCAAACTTCAGTTGTGCTCTTCCTCATGCGCATGTTGGAAAATATGTGCAGGTTGCCTTTATGACATGTTATGCTTGTTTTGGCATGTCTTCGGGCACACACAGTGCACGTCTTCCTCTTATCACCTCTCTTGCATGTAGCAAGTAAAGTTGCTACAAGCAAGAGAAACGCTCCACCCACTTGGGCCCAAACTTTGCTGATCACTGCCAGATTGTTTTGTTGACAACGGCCTGGTTGTCAAAGCGAATCACCATTGACAACATGTGTAATTTTTGGGGAGACATGGTGGCCTGAAAAATTGTCTGACCAGACTCTGCATCTCATAAACTGCTGGTAGATTTGTTTCTGGATCTGCACACACCAACCAAAATCAAAAGACCCATGTATGCATTGATGTCTGTCTGGGCTAGCAACTTCCAATTGTCTTTGTAAATTTGTTTCCCCTCCAAGTTGGTCCACAGTGTTTTACCACAGTGGTTACAATGGCCTTTTCCTCCTCCAATCCATCCTCACTGTCATTTTCCTGGCCCCTCCTCTCCTCATCGGTGTGGTGAACATCAAGAACCTCACTTACAGTATATCGACCTGCCATGGTGCTGCCACCCAATAAACTCTGAGCAAAGCCTCAAAAGTATTATAGACCCAACTTATAGGAAAAGTTCAGTGTTACTGAGGCAATGTTGCAATTTTCTGTGAGAACTGTCAACACAGGTGTTGGATCACGGTGTATGTGTGTGTGTGGGCATGTGTGTGCTTGCTGCATGCATGTGTGTGTCTATCTGACAAACGAGTACGTACCTGGGCTCAGTTTTTACACTAATTGTTGTCCAACCCATTCAGTTCTAATGACAGACTATTTTTGATGGGGAACATAGAGTATACAAAGGTTGAAAAAAAACCACAAAATCGTATTAAAATCAATACAATTGATTTTGTGTGTTCAGATCGTCTTTTTGGACAAAGTCATGGGATTTCAGGTCAATCTGCACAAATTAACTACAAATTTCAGAGAAAAAACTATAAATCAGTCAAATTTGACCAGAACACAACATAAGGGTAAAGACTGGACATGTGTTTTATTTGCTAAAGTGTCCCTTTAATGTTGCTTTGCTCATTACTTGTGTCCAGTCAAAACTGACAGCATCAGCCAGGTGAATGTTATGATAGACCTCTTTACTGTACATCAGATAGCTGTGGTCTTTAAACAATCTATTTCTCTTTTTACCTACAAGAATACTTGGTTCTATAGTCAGGAGATGGTTCCACCAAAAGCTTCATAATTACACCACTTTTTGGTAAAAGCTACACAAAAAACATGAGCTTGACTCCGGGTTCCCACACGTCCTGAAAAACCTGGAAAACCTGGAATTTTTTTGACCAATTTTCCAGTCATGGAAACACATGGAAAATGAGGAAAAAAGTTAATTGTCCTGGAAAATTATTTACCTTCCTTCTACCTTGTCAGTTAACAAAAATCAAACATAGAAAATGAAGTAAAAATGCACTTGGTAATAATGCACAATTCGCCTTGAAATATAGATAAAACAATGCAACTTTGGAAATAAACTACAAAAACTCAAAACAATGGTGACAAAAATAATTTAAAAAAAAGGCAAAATAAAATAAAATAAAAAAAAAAAAGTAAAAAAAGTATAAAGCATAAATCTATAATAGTAGGACACTTAATAAAAGCCAGACTAAAAAGATTGTTAGCGGACAATGTCCATGCCCAAGAGATAGAAATAATTAAATTTTAAGGGGGGTGAATACGTCCTGGAAAATGATTTCAAAAGCCTCATAATCACCCCAGTTTTTGGGTAATACTACACAAAAAAATAGCTTAACAAGATGCTACAGTAAGATTCTTTACAGTGTTTCACTTTTGCTCAAAAAAGCCTGTGACTGGAACTTTTGTGTGATGCAATGTAAAGGTTATGAATACTTCAAGTAGCAAAACTCTACCTCCCTCTTATTAGCTGTTCAGGTCGTTGGTCTCCAGAAGAAACAACAAACACTAAAGCTGAACTAAAAATGAGTTATTTTGACTCCAGTGATGACAACATGCATTCAGTCGTGAATACGAGAAGACATTTTTCTGAACTGGAGTTCACAGAGGAAGCACTTTTACAGATGGAGTCAACTGTTGTGTAAACTGAGGAGCAGGATGGATCACAAGTTACCTGGTGGTGCAGATGCATGAACTGTGAGCCATGACCTCGACCACAGGGGCCCATTTTTGTCCTGAGTGGGACTTTTAATGCTGTTTCTCCTGGACTATTCTGATCCTGATGGGTAAACTGGGCGCTGCAAACATGATGTTCTGTCACTGCAGAAGGGGGAATCCTGATGTCTATATTCAAAACAACAAGACAAGGTTGGCATAGGCCCATGTCACACAATTGCAATCAGTAGTATGACCATTTGTTTTGCCTGTTTTTTACTGAGGATAAATACAGGAGCAACCAATCTTCTAAATATTCAGAAGAGTCAGGCTTATATCAGTTTGTGCCCTATGACTGCGAGCTGGATGTTGCTAGCGGATTGACATGTAGCCCATTTATTGCATCACAAAATAATTCTAAACACATGAGCTTTGTCAAAAAAGTGAAAGGCTGTAAAAGATCTTACTGTAGCGCCTACATGAGCCAAAGTTTTTTTTGTGTAGCTGTAACCTAACAGTGGGGAAATGACGGGGCTTTCAGAGGCACCAAACTCAAGCATCAAATGAGACAGGTGAACCAAAAAGCAATAAAATGTTGCTTAAATTTGACTGAATATAACAACAACTACTAACAACAACTTCTCTCCAACAACAACTTGGATGGCTGACTGATCTCCAGAGTCACTCGGCGCACCGTCCCTCTCACTCGTCATCTCTGGCAACCATGGGGTTGCAACTGCACAACCACACCCTCAACTGGAGAACAGTCTCCATCTCCAGCTGGAGTGTGTCCTGTCACACTGTTTGTAGTCAGCCCTCCTGGGTCTGTGCATTACAGCTCCATCCCCCTTCTCCCCCAGACTTCTCTTCTGTTCCTTTTGAGTATCATGATCTAGCCCAAGTATTCATCAAAGAGTTAGCACACTCCCTGCCACCTCACCGACCATACGACTGTGCCATTGACCTCCTCCCTGGGGCGCCCCTCCCTTCCAGTCGGCTGTATAATCTGACACACCCTGAGGAGGAAGCAAAGGAGAGCTACATCTCAGACTCATGGGCTGCTGGTCTGATTCGTGCTCTTCCTCCCCCCTTGGAGCAGGATTATTTTTTGTCAAAAAGAAAGATTCATCTTTTCACCCCTGCATTGACTTTCAAGGACTCAACCACATCACCATTAAAAACAAATATCCTCTCCCTCTCATTGACCCCTCCTTCGAGCCCCTATGCCATGCTCAAGCTTTTACCAAATTGGATCTCCACAATGCCTATCATCTCATCCAAATTGTTGAGGAAGATGAATGGAAGACCACCTTCAAAACCCCCCTTGGTCACTTTTAATACCTGGTAATGCCCTTTGGTCTCAGAATTCCCCTGCTGTCTTCCAAAACATGATCAACGACCTGCTCTGTGATATACTCAACCATTTTGTCTTCGTCTAACTTGATGATACCCTTATCTTTTCTCGGTCCCTTGAAGAACATCACCAACATGTCAGACTTGTGCTACAGCACCACTCGGAGAACAAACTTTTTGTCAGACCTGAGAAATGTGAGTTCCATGCCCCCTCAGTTAGCTTCCTGGGATATATCATCGCTCAAGGACAACTCAAACTGGACCCCACAAAAATCCAAGCATTCACTGAATGGCCCATCCCAAGCAACCGCAAAGAGCTCCAATGTTTCCTTGGCTTTGCCAACTTCAACAGGAGAGTCACCCGGGATTACAGCAAGGTCAACAACCCCCTTACCAGTCTTACCCCCCCTCCAAATCTCCATTTACCTGGACCCCTGAAGCTGATGAAGCACCCCCATCCTGAGACACCCTGATCCGTCCCTCCAGCATGTGGTGGAGGTAGACACATCAGAAACCAGAGTGGGAGCAGTCCTCTCTCAAAGACACCCCGAAACAAACAAACTTCATCCCTGGGCCTTTTTCTCAAGGCTGAGAAAAATAAGGACATGGGAAATCGTGAGCTGGTGGCAGTGGTTCTGGCACTACAGGAGTGGCGGCACTGACTGGAAGGATTGGAGCTTCCCTCCCTCCCCTGGACTGACCACAAGGACCTGTCTTATCTCCACTCAGCTCGTTGTCTCAATCCCCGTCAAGCCTGTTAGTCTCTTTCTTGAGCAGAATCAACTTCACCCCGTCTCATCGCCCAGGTACACTGAACACTAAGCCCAATTCACTCTCTCAGATTCATTCTCTTCCCTCTGAGGATCTTAAGCCCATCCTTACATCCACCTGTGTCATCAGGGCTGTGGGAGATGGAGTCAGTGGTGAGACAGGCAGAGAGATCTGTTCCAGACTCTGGAGATGGTCCTCCTAATCAG
The DNA here is from genome assembly GCA_037902135.1 of Cetoscarus ocellatus. NCBI lineage: Eukaryota > Metazoa > Chordata > Actinopteri > Labriformes > Labridae > Cetoscarus > Cetoscarus ocellatus. Next base: position 40,239 of record JBAMNC010001467.1, on the reverse strand, counting down.
CTGTTTGTCTCCCCTGCTGCTCGGTCCCAAGTCCTCCAGTGGGGACAGTCTTTAAAACTCACCTGTCATCCTCAAGTCCACAGAGCCCTCCTCTTCCTGCGTCAGCTCCTCTGGTGGCCGGGTATAGTGAGGGATACCCGGGAGTTTGTGGCAGTCTGCTCTGTCTGCACTCAGGGAAAAGCCTCCCACCAACCCCCTGCTGGTCTGCTGCGCCCCCTACCCATTCCCAGCCATCCCTGGTCACATATAGCAGTAGATTTCATCATGGCTCTTCTTCCCTCTGAAGGTAACACTGTTATGTTCCCCTTCCCAAACTCTCTTCTGCCTTGGAAACTGCTAATCCCTTCACTGAGCATGTCTTCAAGCCCCACGAAATCCCCACAGATTTTGTGTCTGATCATGGCCCCCCAGTTCTTGTCTCAAGTATGGAAAGCCCCCCACTCCTGAAGATACCCCCTGACCTCCCTGGTGTCCCACCTCCCCCTTCCCTTCAATAAAATTCCTTATTATTGAATCTTTTAAACCAGTCTGCTTGTGGATTTTGGGTCCAACTTGAGACAAAGGGCTCTAATTTCCTAGTGCAACTCAGGGTGGCGCAGCCTGGTGCACCCTGGTGGTGCAGTGGTAACTTTGTCCGGCGCACCACCGTGCGCAGTCAATTTGGCAATTTGGTAGACTGGCTGCGCCGAGATTGGTGTGACGCCGCACAAGGGGGAGGTGTCGACAGATTCAGCTTGGCGCAGTGACAATTTCGTGCCAAAAAACCGCACAGAAGGTGCGCTGAAAGCTCGCCGGCTCCAACCTGGTCTATTCTTGGCACAGGCCAGGCGCACACCGTGCAGGAGTAATTTGGCTGACAGGCGCACAGGCACATTTCAATGCAATAAACAATCACAGCAACCACTATGTAATGTAACTGTCTGAACCAGCATATACATTTGTATCTATATTAATTGTCCCATCATATGTGATGTCAGATCACAGACGTTTGTCATAATTGAAACTCAACCTGATGGCAGCTGGAAGAGTGATGCAAACAAACGAGTTCACATCTCTCAGCCAACCACAAACAGCCACATCATCCGATACAGAGTATCCGGCTTCTCTCATCTCATGAAATTCAGAAGAAAAGAAAAAAGAGAGAGATGCTTGCTGAATAAATGTAAGTCACTCGGTGTCTTAAGGATTTACCTGTGATTGCCCATATTTTTCTGTTTTAATCTTTATTCTTAACGTCATCTAAAAGATGGAGTACAGTACTGCAAGGAGGATAAGGAGGAGATATCGGGGGGGGATATTTCACCAAAGGTTCTGCTATTTGGCAATGACAGACCAGGAATGCAGGTGGATCACAAGCATGATAATGTGGCCCCTGCGCTCTCCCAGTTGCTTTAAAAGTGACAGCGGCTCTGAGCTTCTTCGCCACCGAGGTGAAATTGTCACTGCGCCTCGCTGCATTTAAAGGCGAGGAGGGGCGTTCATTTGATTGGTGAAGATTACGTCTCCTCTCCTCCCTCTCTGCTACTTGCGTGGGTGCGACTCCCTACGCCAGACTGTACCGTGCATGAAACTTGCAAAATGTCCTGGACACACCCCTTTGGCGCAGCGCAGGCGTGGTGCAGAGCAGGTGCGCTGTGCCTGTGCCTGGTCTACGAAATTAGAGCCCAAAATGTTACAGCAAAAGATGCCTAAATGTTACTTTTTTGCACCTTCAACAAAAAGTTAATACATCTGCTGTATTTGTGTAAATCACTGATAATATTGTATTTTCAAGGGTCTCTGTCTGTCATGGGCTCCCAGAATCCTTCTTAATCATACCCCCCTTGCAGCCCCAAAGAAATTTTATTCAACATTTGACAGGCCACTGTTGACTTGGCAAAGTTTGGTGTAAAAGATGCAGCAGAATGGCGCTCTGTCTCCAGGCACCTGGGTGCTAGCCTTTAAAATTTGTAAACAATAAAGAAGAATATTTAAAGAGGATTCAATGAGTATATCTGTCATTTCATGAACATTTAATCTCCAGCAAAATCAAGATTTCTAAAGAGCAAAAGAAAAACATCCTGCTACCAGAGAGGTGAGCAGTAGAGCTACAACATCACATGTGGTTGTTTCAGAGTTTTTTTTTTTCTTTCAGTTTGATCTCTGTGTGGGATTTGACCGTTGGTGAGAGAGAAGAGCATGAAGAACAAACAGACAGCCCCAAAGTGAGCACCTCTGTATGTTTCCACTGTAGATTCTGTTTCTTGTCAGCCAATCAGATGCAGCGTGGTCTACAAAGAGAGCAGAAGCTGTCAGTTCTCCTTCATTCACTGAGCACAATGACATCTCCAACATTTGTCCTCGTCCTCACATGTTTGGTCCTGGGGGAAATTGGTGAGTTGAGTTTCTATTGCTCTGTTTCTACGTCTGCATATGTTCGCTTCTAATTCAGTATTTTTCAATATTTCTGATGTTAAAATGTTTCAACATAAAACTTTTGTCTTTCATTTCAGCCCAGAGAGTTGATCTGAAATCACCCTCATCAGTTCATCATGAGAGACGACAAACTGGACAGACTCTGACTTTAACATGTGTTCATGGTAACTTCAAGTGGATTTATTGGTTTAAGCAAACTCTTGGAGAGGAACTAAAGATCATCTCTGCCAGGAATCCTAAAACTATTCATAGTTTGTTTGGTGAATTCAAGAACAATTCACGCTTCACATTGGATGGTCTAGATGGAAAAAGTCTCCTCACAATCTCAGATTTACAGCTGTCAGATTCAGCCACTTATCACTGCATAGACTGTGAAGGAATCGTCGTAGAAATCCTGGAAACAGTAACTCTCAGTGTAGAAGGTTCTGGTTTGACCGTCCCAGCTTTGGTCCATCAGTCTGAATCTGAAGCCGTCCAGCACAGAGGTTCTGTGACTCTGAACTGTACAGTTCATGCTGGGACGTATTACTGCGCTGTTGTCTCATGTGGACAAATTCTGTTTGGAAATGGGACCAGGCTGGACTTTGGAGGTGAGTGTCTTCTTACCAAGAATGTCCTGAATGATCAGAGGTGGACAAGGTGGACAATTACAGTACTTGAGTAAAAGTATAAATCCTGCTGGTCAAATTTTAGTCCAAAATTGGTTAGTCAAGTTTTTACTTGAGTAAAAATTCTGAAGTCAAAAGAACTTATACTCATTTAACTTTTTTTTGGTTTGGCACTTTCACTAACAAAGGTTTAAAAGTGCTTCGAAAAACTGTACATGCAGATAAATATAAAAAAACTAAGCACAATAACCCAGACACAGAGGAAGTGCTCCAACATACACAAAAACATTAAAAAAGCAAAACTCACAAAACAGGAAACTCACTAAAGCTCAATTATTACCTGTTTTATTTGCCACAAAAGCCCAGGCAATACAAGAACCCAACTACATCAAATGAGACAAAGCTTTTAAATAAAATTAAATAAAATGAAAAATTATACTAAAACAAAATATATTACTGAGTCTGAGACAATGGGTGACAGCAGCTTCAAGAGAGAAAATTTAGGCAATAGTTAGACATAAAAAGTTATTAACAGACATTTAAAAAAGTCAGAAAAAATAAAACTAAAACAATTATAGATTGTAACACTTTTTATGAAGCCCCTCTATGACATGCTTTATTAACACATAATAAGCATGTTGATAATACTTATAATAATGTAAACTGGTGTTAATTTTCTTATTTTTATTATCATTACTATTGGATAAAATTAATTATATACATTTTGCATATACCTTTGTGCAATTAAGAAAAATACATAATGCTTGATAACAATAAATATCTACAAGCATTTTATAATGTGTGCCATTTGCATTGCTGTCAGAGTTCAAAAGTCTAGATTATACCCCCCCCCCCCCCCCCCCCAAAAAAAAAAAAAAATAAGAATCTGACTTTTTTGTGTTGTTTTGTTTTGTTTTTAATAGCAACAAGCATTTGAGTATTCAAATCTTTTTTCACAGCGTTCTCTCTATTTTCTTTACTTTTTTAACAGTCTCAATTTTATTGTTTACATTCCTTTAAAAATGGCTTTGGGAATCTCATTTCGGGTATATAATATAAGTAAATAATATGATGTTTTGAATTTCAAAAATGATAAATTTAATAAAGTGTTGTGTTTTTTGCATTGATTGCCTTTAGCAAATCTTGTTTTTCCATAATTTACTTAGAGCATCTAATGACCACTCAAGTGACTTATAAACTAATTATAATGGATTATTTTGGTGTTCATTATGTGTTTTGGGTTGATGAAATTTATTGCAATAATGAAAATGTCAATAAATTCCAGTCTTTCAAACACACTGGATGACCTGTACATATGTTTAATCATTACCTAATACGTAACTGTATTTCAGCTTTATTGTTATGAAGGATTATGAACAGTTATGATTTCTTATAGCTTCAAGCATGACTTCAGCTTAATATACCACGTGTGTTTATAACTAACAATCACTGTTATTATAATGACTTATGATTACAATTGCTGAAAAACTATGATTATGCAGCATTATGAGTGCTGTATGACTCATAATATTACCTTTTTATATATTATAAACTCAAAGAGCACTAAGAACACAAACCTTTGCTGAGACATTTCTCAAATTCTAAGCCGAATTATTAGCCAAAAACTGCAGAGTCTTGCTATGATGACAAATTCTTTAAAAAATTCCTGGATCTCCTTCCAGATTCAGATCACCACCAACATTTAATTACTATTCCCTTGTGCAACAACCAGCATTCCCTGAAAATCTCATCAAAATCTGTTGAAAATATTTTGAATTATCTTGCTGATAGACAGATGGACAAATAATGCTGGTGAAAACATACCTTCTCGACGGATGTAAAAATTTCCTGTCTCGACACAGATTTGGATCGCCACTAAAATCTATTCAGTTTTCCATTTTGTCACAAACAATATTCTTTTAAAATCTAATCAAAATCTGTCTATAACCGTCAGAATTATTCAACAAAATGTGGGGAACTGCCCTAACTTGCAAACTTTAGAAATACTTCAAGAATTCCAGGAACAGCAACTGGATTCTGATCATCACCAAAATCTAAACACTTCTTCTTTGTAACACGACCAACATTCCCACATAATTTCATCAAAATCTTCTGAGTACGTTAGAGTTCTCTCAGACAGACAGACAAAAAAAACTGACAAATGCTTGCAAAAATAAAATGTCCTTACAGAATTAAAAGTGAATTTTAATAAACTGAAATAAAACAAAGAGTTTATTCCTCTGTTGGATGTTAAAGAAACCATAATGAAAATTTAAATCTTAAACATTAACATAAAAAAATTATAAGAAATAGAACCAAAAACATTTGGATGATTTGAAATTATGAAACAATAAAAGGGGAGTAGAGCTCAAAAAAAAAAAAAAAAAAAAAAAAAAAAAACAGGTAAAAGAAGAAAAATGGATAAAACACAAGTAGATGAATAGAAAAGCAGCATAAAACAAACTAAAGGCTCAGGCTCAGAAATAGAGAAAAGTAATTCATACAAAAGAACAAAAAAATCCTACAATGGAAGATTAAGGTAATAATGAGCTTACAGGATGAATATTTCAAAGTAATAACACTTTTGATAAACTCAAACCTTTGCCAACCCAACCAGTGTATAAAAATTAAAGCTCATTTCTCTGTTTCTTCTGTATAACTTCACCAATAGACGAGCTGAGCTCTCGTATCTTTGTTTATTCTCTGAGTGGACTTTTGATATTTTAGTCCTCTGAGGCATCCAGACCCCTCAGTTATATCAAATAAATATTCTACATTTTAGCTTTTGGTGGACTACATTTAGTCCACCATTTTTTCTTGTTTTCTCTTTGTTTAAACTTCTTTGTATTTATCTTTATTGGTTTCATTGATTCTTGATAACACTTTGAACTGCCTTGTTGTTGAAAGGTGCAATACAAATAAATTTGTTTAGCCTTGAATTCATGACATGACAATTGCAAGTGTAGTAGTTGAAGCTATGCAGGTCCACAGCAGCAGGCTGTCCACACCAACGATCCTGAGCAGCAACCAGGAAACTAGAAAGCATTGGAGAATGCAATCCTCTGGCAAGATAGCTCACATCTATAAGCAATAGTTCTATGATAAAGTTAGCATCATAATACCACCTGGTCGCTTTGGATGCTCGGTTGCCAAAGTTGAACAATTTCAACTTTTCAGTCAATATCGTGTGTGGCTGTGCAACGACAGCCAATCAGTGTTGTGTGGGTGTGTGATGACACCTTTGACAGAACTGTTTTTATTCCAGCTCACATTAGAGTGACAATCCATGTCCGTGTGGGAACACAGGTTTGTGAGTACATAAGTTCCATCTCATTCAACAGAAGTGGCGGTTCTCTGTGGTTTTGTCCTTCCTGGACCAGTTTGTCAGCCCGAGGGAGATGAGAAGGGCCATCAGCTGCAGTGTTTTATGGTTGGAAGAAGTGTGAAAAGGATACAGTTGGAATATTGTCAGCTATTTCATACATATTTGATCTATGATATGTTATAATCGCGGTGAAACTTGAGAGGGCATGACGTCACTAAGCAACATTATGGTGAGAAAATGAGCTCTTTATGGATACACGTTGCAACTTGGGTGGGCAACACAATCTTGGTTGCCGAGCCGCATTCAGTGTGAACACACCTTTAGTCTAGTGCAGCCTCATCATGGTTTGGTCCAAGCCTGAGCGAGCCTAAAATAAAAGCTTCATCTCAAAGCTGTCACTGAATATTCCAATGATAACTACGGTGTACTATCACTGTCAAAAGTCTGTATGTGTAACTTTGAAATTTTGTATTTGTTTGAAAACTTTGTGCGTAAACAAATGTTTTGTCCCCCCCCAAAAAAATGTTGTATATATGACTAAACAATTAAGGAGTGTTTTTATGCGAGTACAAATCTATCAGCTACGACTTTGAGAAGTTATGAATACAAATCTCATTTCTACGCATACAAATTCCACTCCTTGGGTTCGAGGCAAACAGCAAACAATTATTGAGCCCCGAGTCCGTTGATCGCACATGCGCAAAGATGGCTGACAACAAGGACGTTCCTGCTGCTACTCATGTATACATCGACGTCTCATTGAGCGGGTCGACCATATTGGATGTCGCCGATCTGTCCTGTAAACTAATGCAAGGAAATGGACCGAACTTCATAAAGCGCTTTTCTTCCAACTGATTCAAAGCTAGGGTCAGTAATTTTTGGAAAACTAGCATGAATATGAATGTAGCATCTCCCCTTCCCCCCCGCCCTGGAGCTCCTCCAAAACCACGCCCCCACTCACATGGACGAGCGCCGCTGATTTGCGACCATATGACTGATTCAACTCAAAACCGGTCCTCAGCACAACGTTTTGTTTTGCACTACACCAAGAAAAATGTCTCACTCAGCGGTAAGAAAACACCAAAACATTATCATAGTTATGTTAAAAAAACAAACAAACAAACACAAGTTAATTAGTACTCACAACCCGATGTTAACTCTCGTTTTTGCCCTGGCTTTGTCCAAATTCTTTTTTGTTTCGGCCTTCTCTGCCTCCATCTTTCTCCTCTTCCTCAGTTTAGCAGGAGGAGCAGCAATCAGGATATTGGTAATTTCTCTGCCATTCTCCACATAGCTGTGTGAAGTCTCCCATTTTGGCCAGGACAACATTCTTCTGCCTCTCCAAACTGAGCTCTGTCACTAGCCGAATGGGGCGGTAATGCACCAAAATGATGGATGCCAATCGCGTAAAACTGAAGACAAAGAAAAAGCCTCGTGAGAACTGCCACCTGCTGAGCCTAGGTGGCAGTTGTCATGAGATTAAAGCCCACAGCAGCAACAAAACAAGAAAAACAGTGTTTATTTTAGATTTCTTGTACCCCTGCCTTAAAATGTAAGGGATACTGGAGCTTGGTTGGGGTTGTGGGACGGTTTGCAGTGGGCTTCCCTTATTTTCAAAGCCAAAACTTGACTGGTAAGTATTCTCCAGCGTACTTGGATCCCTCTGAGCTCGGCTCGCATTGAATCAGGGTTAGTGCACGCCAGCAAAATGTACGCGCAGGTGGGCAGAACGGTAGTACGTGATTTAAATGGTTTAATAAATTTGGTCCGAATTGCTGTGATTGGTTGTTTTCCCTGTTTTACTCCTGCTGTATCCATCCATCCATCCATCCATCTTCTTCCACTTATCCATAGGAGTGAAGATCGAGTGGTAAATCGAGAGCTTTGCCTTGCGGCTCAGTTCCCTTTTTATCACGACGGACCGGTGTAGAGTCCGCATCACTGCCAACGCCGCACCGATCCGCCTGTCGATCTCCCGGTCCATCCTTCCTCCGCTTGTGAACAATACCCAGAGGTACTTGAACTCCTCCACTTGGGGTAGAATCTCATCCCCGACACGGAGAGGGCACTCCACCCTCCCCCGGGCGAGAACCATGGACTCGGATTTGGAGGTGCTGATTCTCATCCCAGCCACTTCACACTCAGCTGCGAACTGATCCAGTGAGAGCTGTAGGTCTCGGTCTGACGAAGCCAACAGGACCACATCATCTGCAAAAAGCAGCGACCCGATCTTGAGGTCACCAAACCGGAACCCCTCAACACCCTGGCTGTGCCTAGAAATACTGTCCATAAAAGTAATGAACAGAACCAGTGACAAAGGGCAGCCCTGGCGGAGTCCAACCCTCACTGGAAACGGTTCTGATGTACTGCCGGAAATGCGGACCAGGCTCTGGCACCGGTCGTACAGAGAACGAACAGCCCGTATCAGGGTGTCTGCTACCCCATACTCCCGGAGCACCCCCCACAGAACCCCACGGGGAACACGGTCGAATGCCTTCTCCAGGTCCACAAAACACATGTAGACTGGTTGGGCAAACTCCCATGCACCCTCAAGGACCCTGTGGAGGGTATAGAGCTGGTCAGTAGTTCCACGGCCAGGACGAAAACCACATTGCTCCTCCTGAATCCGAGGTTCGACAATCCGGCGGACCCTGCTCTCCAGTACCCCTGAATAGACCTTCCCAGGGAGGCTGAGGAGTGTGATCCCCCTATAGTTGGAGCACACCCTCCGGCCCCCCTTCTTGAAAAGGGGAACCACCACCCCAGTCTGCCAATCCAGTGGTACTGTCCCCGATGTCCACGCGATGTTGCAGAGTCGTGTCAGCCATGACAGCCCCACAACATCCAGAGCCTTGAGGAACTCTGGGCGGATCTCGTCCACCCCCGAGCCTTGCCACCGAGGAGCTTTTTGACCACCTTGGCGACCTCAGCTCCTGAGATAGTAGAGTCCACCACAGAGTCCCCCAGGTCTGCTTCCGCACTGGAAGACGTGCTGGTAGGATTGAGGAGGTCTTCGAAGTATTCTTTCCACCGATCCAGGACGTCCCGAGTCGAGGTCAACAACTCGCCATCCCCACCATAGATGGTGTTGAGAGCACACTGCTTCCCCCTCCTGAGACGCCGGATGGTGGTCCAGAATCTCTTCGAAGCCGTCCGGAAGTTATTCTCCATGGCCTCACCGAACTCCTCCCATGCCCGGGTTTTTGCCTTGGCAACCACCGAAGCTGCATTCCGCTTGGCCTGCCGGTACCTGTCAGCTGCCTCCGGAGTCCCACTGGCCAAAAAGGCCCGATAGGACTCCTTCTTCAGCTTGACGGCATCCTTCACCGCCGGTGTCCACCAGCGGGTTCGGGTGTTGCCGCCACGACAGGCACCGACGACCTTACGGCCACAGCTCCGATCAGCAGCCTCAACAATAGAGGCCTGGAACAAGGCCCACTCAGACTCAATGTCCCCTGCCTCCCCCGCCACATGGTCGAACTTCGCCTGGAGGTGGGAGTTGCAACTCTTTCTGATGGGAGACTCTGCCAGCCGTTCCCAGCAGACCCGCACAACACGCTTGGGCCTGCCAAGTTCTGCGACTTTGTAGTCGTATCATCAGACTTGTGGCCACATGTTTTGGACCCTCGGGTGAAGAGAGGGGCGGAGCTGTCAACTGATCACCACCTGATGGTGAGTTGGCTCCGATGGTGGGGGAGGATGCCCGTCAGACCTGGCAGGCCCAAACGTGTTGTGCGGGTCTGCTGGGAACGTCTGGCAGAGTCTCCCATCAGAAAGAGTTTCAACTCCCACCTCCGGGCGAAGTACTCCTGCTGTAGACAGTGGCTATTTCTCGCTCTCTTTTAAGAATACATCATGCATTGATTGCCATCGGGACATAACAATCAGTTTAACCAGTATAAAAAAAAGTGTATCCAACTCAAATTACAAACCCTAGCTTTAAATTAATGCCTTCCATTCACCCATTCGCACACACACACACACTAATTTATTTGGGAAACAAATAGGCATTAAAAACAATGTAGGTAACTTTTAAAGTTATGATTTTAAATGTTAACACCTTACATGTTTAGGACATAGGTAAGCACCAAACTAACATGAATTTCTCTAATGTTTTCATGAGTTTTTACAGCTATCAGCATATGTAACACTGTTGCTGTGAAGAAAAATACTGAAAAATACTGAAATATTGACATTAAAAACACATCAATCTGTACAGAGGGGGCATTTATGAACACATATGCATAGATCTATCTATATGCGAGAAGGGGGGGCATTGATGAACGTACATACATATAGCCTTAAAATTAAAACAGATTAGATTGGATTAGATAGAACTTCATTTATCCCTTGGGACGACTCCTTCAGGGAACACATGCACATTAAAAAATCTCAATAATAAATAATAAAAATAAAATTTAAAAAAAGCACCTGTTGACTCTACATTGTAATAATGACATTAAATCTATAAGCAAACTGCTTAATCACTTGATATGATTGCTCTTTAAGCGGTCATGTATTTTTTTGTTGCTTTAGCTTGACATGATTATTATACCATAATATTGCATTAATATTTTAAAGCAAAATTGAAAACAATTGTGTTTTTGCCCCAAATATAGGCCCCATGTTAATTAATTTGAGCCTGTGTTATCACAGTTACTATTGTCTTTGTTGTTCCTCAGTGTTTTTTCGCAGGACGTTTTACTTGCTGTGGCTATATCATAAATATTTATTTAATATGATCAAGTGAGATGGGGTTTAGAGGGTCTGCCTCTTGCATGTTTAAGCTTAAATCTTTTCTTTCCTTTATTCTGATCGCTTTTTATGCACAATTTTATAATAATCATGAGGTAATCTTGTGACCTTTGAGGTGCTTTTTGAAATCTCATCAGTGTATCAGTGTTTTTGAAGCTTATATCACTTTAATAATAATCAAGTTTTAGTTTCATGTCAATCTTGAATCTTTCAGAAATATGTCAGATGAACATGTAACTCACAAGTCACTTCAAGCTTTTTTTATGGGAAATCATGTTGGTGCTCTTCTCCCGACCGGTGATCACTGCTGGGAAACTGAGAGAGATGCGGAAATGTTTTGTGAAAGATGCCAAGCCGGAGTCATGGCTACCCTACGTTACGAAATATGCTCTCCTTAGAAGGTCCCGGGAGAACTTGGTGGGTATTTTCTTTGATTTATGTCACATATAAGTGGCAAATGATACATCTGTGTGGTATAATTTAATGTAAGATAAGACGATCGTCTAAGGACTGAAGTACTCATAGTCTGAGCTAATGGCTAACAACAGGGTCTAGCTGCTACGTCATACTGTGGCTTGAAATGGATTGGTCTGTGAAGACTGTGGTGAGTGGACTGATCGTCCAATCACCAGCTGCTCTGGTATTTTAAGGTGCTGCCCTCTGAAAATATCAAAACAGTGAAATTAGTGAAATAAAAAAATAGCGTGCTAATTATGACTGTAATTAATTAATTGTAATTAACGCAATAATTTGGCACCACTAATTTTCAGCCTATACACCTAACCTGTGGAGATGAGCTGGGAACCTGAAAACTGAAGGAACAGCTCCATCTCTTATTCTAACTGTCTGACCTGTCCTGTCAAAATCCTACGGTCTGAAAATTCTAAATGGTCTAAATTTTTGTTGAGTATAAAAAGAGCGGCCAAGCCCTCGGTGTGAAAGTGGTAAGTTCGTAACTTCACTCAGTGTGCCGCTTAACACTGAACACTATATGCAACAAAAAACATTCTGTCTTGACAGGAACAGTTGCCACCATAGTTAAAGCATTTTCTGTAAGTAATATGGACAGCTGAGCCCTGTTTGAAAGTTCTGCTTTTGTTGCATAAAGAAGCCCATTCTTGTCTACAGAACATTACTGTAGTAAGACTGCATAATCAGCCCATCTCAATTCACAGTGACATCACAACATCAGTCCAGTAATTTTAACAACTGAAGCCAATTTACAATGTGTTTTCGTCAGGTTAGTAATGGTTAGTATCTTATTTTTGGGCCGCAAACACTCTGAGTGCAATGAAACATGGTTTAATAGTTTATCATATTTAGGAGCATTGCAACATCCATTCAAAAGCAGGGCTGACCAAACGTACATACATACATACATACCCCCACACACCCTGATCTATTTAACTGCAGCCTAAATTATTGCATTGTTTGACTGCAACAGGCACCGGAGTGTGGACTGACTTACTGTTAAGAGTAAAGCAGCATCAAGACTGACGAGTTTGTAATACTAACATAATACATATGGCATGACATCTGCTCTGTCTTTTTTGTCTTTTTTCATCACTGATATCTTGAGTACAGCTCAAAGCCTGGTGTTGATGTTGAGTAACAATGTATCAGGAAATGTCAGACAGGGATCTCAGATGTTGCCAGCAGTGGAGCCTCAGCAAGCAGTGACAGAAAATGCTTCATATACGGTGGCAACATATTCTATTCCTGGCAAGACAGAATGTTTTTTATTGCATATAGTGTTCAGTGTTAAGCAGCACACTGGGTGAAGTTACAAACTTACCGCTTTCACACCGAGGGCTTGACCGCTAGTTTTACATACGAACAAAACAAAACTTAAGCTTGTGACCTTGTGGGCTGATGCCATAACATGTATGTGTTTAAAAATGTATATTATTATGATGCACTTTGAATTGCAGTCTTTGTATGAAAAGTGCTCTATAAATAAAGCTTTGATTGATTGATTGATTGATTGATTGATTGAAGTGTTATCGATGTGAAATATCGATAAAGTATCCCGTTATTTACTTTACCTGTGATGCTGAGCTGGAGCTAGCAGCAGCAGCAGCATCCCCATTGTCGGCCATCTTTGCACATGTGCGATCAGCGGACCCCAGCTTAATTACCTTTCTCTGTGACGTGCCTGTGACCACGGTGACGTCATTTGTCAGCTTTTCGCTCATACCCAAGGACTGGAGTTCGTATGCGCAGAAATGAGATTTGTAACTTCTTGTAGTCGAAGGCTTTTAGATTGATACACACTTAAAAGCACTCGTAAATTGTTTAGTCATATATACAAAATTATTTTTTGGGTACACAACATTTATTTTCAAACGCAGATACAAAATTTCAAAACTACACATGCAGACTTTTGACAGTGAAAGTGCACCATAGTTACTGATACTGATACAATCCAGCATGTGTGGTCACTTTCACTGCCTAACTCATTATTTTCCAAGGCCGAGCATTAGAGCAATCACTTTTATGTTATTTGGATGTCTGTGTGTGCTAACTGTGCACACAGCTAAGTCAGCGCTGTTTAGAGTTCCATGTCCTGCTTCAGCTCAAACAGTGAATAAACTTCAGACCACAGGCTGAAGAACTGACAGGACTTCAAGCTTCATGAACAGGTGTCATCTCATGCTTGGAGCTGTTAGTGCACCAGCATTACTCATATTTCACGCATGTATTCAGGATAACCTGTTGAACTTCTCACAGCACCACAGAAAACTCGAACATGACCACTGATGTAAAAGTTCATGTCTCTGTTTCTTCTGTTTTACTTCACCAACAGACGAGCTGAGCTCTCGTACCTTGGTGTATTCTCTGAGTGGACTTTTGATATTTGAGACCATCCTGATCGTCTTCATGGCCTTCTCATTGTACAAGATGTACAAAAGAATCCTCCTCTTATCTCAAGGTATGATATCTAACACTGTCTGAATCTCTCTGTGGTCATTAAGGACTGATTTTTTGATGAAAGACATTTTTATGTTTCACGTTCAGAGGCACGAGCAGCTCCTTCAACAACAAACCTGGAGGTAAGATCACCTCCTGTAATCATTTTCTTGACATCATTCAACTTTCCTCGAGGTCCACATCATGACAGACTTGTCCATATTTTTTACAGGGTGATAGAGACGCAGAGGACGTCTGTTACGCTGCTCTGGACGTCAAAATGAAAAACACCTCAAGAAGACAGAGAAGGATGACCAATGATGACTGTGTGTACTCCAGTGTAAAACTGTAGATGTTCAAATGTTTAATTTGACTTTAGTTTGATGGGATGTTGTACCACATTTTTACAAACATGAGCTGTGTGAATCAAGTCTGTCATCTAATCTTGATTTTCCGGTTTCAGCTTTGTGAATAAATGTTATGTGATTTAAGATCAAACGTATTATTTCACTCAAGTGTCCTTTTAACTTAACTTTGGTCACTCTTCTGATCATTAGTGTGACAAAAACTAGAATTTTAGCAGTGATTTTATGCCAGATTTTTGCCCCGAGTACGCTCTCTCTGGAATCAGAAGGTGGGATGTAATTTGATGCTTGCCACTGCCACCAGATTGTCCCAAAAATCTTTAAGCGTTACCGCCAATGTCACTATTTCACTGCTTCCAGATGGCTAGGGACCTCTTGGGTCTCAAATCTAGAAGGTGCAGGATGTGCTGCCTATGATGTCATACGAACAAAAGCAGCTGAGAGGAAGCAGGCCAGGATTGTCACATCCTTTTATTACACTTTTTAAGGTCACATCCATGAAAGCAAGCATAAACCCAATGTTACTGTCCTTTTAGCCAGGATTCCTCCCAAAGTCATCTCTAGTTCTTTTATTTTTGTTGCAAATCAGAACCAAGAATCTGGTGTTACAGATAATGCGAGGGCTGATGATAATAAATATTAAAGTACAGATGTAGCCACTTCAACGTGTATATATATATATATATATATATATATATATATATATATATATATATATACATATATATACAAAACCCAAAACCAGTGAAGTTGGCACGTTGTGTCAATCGTAAATAAAAACAGAATACAATGATTTGCAAATCCTTTTCAACTTATACACAATTGAATACACAGCAAAGACAAGATACTTAATGTTCGAACTGAGAAACTTTATTTTCTTTTGCAAATAATCATCAACTTAGAATTTAATGGCAGCAACACATTGCAAAAAAGTTGGCACAGGGGCATTTTTACCACTGTGTTACATCGCCTTTCCTTTAACAACACTCAGTAAACGTTTGGGAACTGAGGAGACCAATTTTTGAAGCTTTTCGGGTGGAATTCTTTTCCATTCTTGCTTGATGTACAGCTTAAGTTGTTCAACAGTCCGGGGTCTCCATTGTTGTATTTCAGGCTTCATAATGCGCTACACATTTTCAATGGGGGACAGGTCTGGACTACAGGCAGGCCAGTCTAGTACCTGCACTCTTTTACTACGAAGCCACGCTGTTGTAACACGTGCAGAATGTGGCTTGGCATTGTCTTGCTGAAAAAAGCAGGGACGTCCATGAAAAAGACGTTGCTTGGATGGCAACATATGTTGCTCCAAAACCTGTATGTACCTTTCAGCATTAAGGGTGCCTTCACAGATGTGTAAGTTACCCATGCCTTGGGCACTAATACACCCCCATACCATCACAGATGCTGGCTTTTGAACTTTGCGCCTACAACAGTCCGGCTGGTTCTTTTCCTCTTTGGTCCGGAGGACACGACGACCACACTTTCCAAAAACAATTTGAAATGTGGACTCGTCAGACCACAGAACACTTTTCCACTTTGCATCAGTCCATCTTAGATGAGCTCGGGCCCAGCGAAGCCGGCGGCGTTTCTGGGTGTTGTTGATAAATGGCTTTCGCTTTGCATAGTAGAGTTTTAACTTGCACTTACAGATGTAGCGACGAACTGTAGTTACTGACAGTGGTTTTCTGAAGTGTTCCTGAGCCCATGTGGTGATATCCTTTACACAGTGATGCCGGTTTTTGATGCAGTACAGCCTGATGGATCGAAGGTCACGGGCATTCAATGTTGGTTTTCGGCCTTGCCGCTTACGTGTAGTAATTTCTCCAGATTCTCTGAACCTTTTGATGATATTACGGACCGTAGATGATGAAATCCCTAAATTCCTTGCAATAGCTCGTTGAGAAATGTTGTTCTTAAACTGTTCGACAATTTGCTCACGCATTTGTTCACAAAGTGGTGACCCTCGCCCCATCCTTGTTTGTGAATGACTGACCATTTTAGGGAAGCTGCTTTTATACCCAATCATGGCACCCACCTGTTCTCAATGAGCCTGTTCACCTGTGGGATGTTCCAAATAAGTGTTTGATGAGCATTCCTCAACTTTCTCAGTCTTTTTTGCCACTTGTGTCAGCTTTTTTGAAACATATTGCAGGCATCAAATTCAAAATGAGCTAATATTTGCAAAAAGTAACACAGTTTACCAGTTCGAACGTTAAGTATTTTGTCTTTGCTGTGTATTCAATTGAATATAGGTTGAAAGGGATTTGCAAATCATTGTATTCTGTTTTTATTTACGATTTACACAACGTGCCAACTTCACTGGTTTTGGGTTTTGTATATATATATCGATAGATCGATATTAATGTCATTGCTAACATACAGTATTTAACATATCACTGTCACAGGAGAGTGTTTTTTACCTGCTGAAAGACAGCTTCCATTGTCCCTGTGCCTAAATGTCTGCAGTGTCTGATCTAAATGACTGTCCTGTGGCACTCACCCCCATCCTGATGAAGAGCTTTGAGAAAGTGGTTCTCCAGCACATAAAGAACAACATCCCTGGCAGTCTGGACCCTCACCAGTTCATCTGGTCAGAATGCTGTTTGTTGATTTCAGCTCAGCATTAACACAATCTCCCCAATAAAACTGATTGGAAAACTGAACACTCTGTGCATCGGTACCACTCTGCAACTGGATTCTGGACTTTCTCAAAAACAGAACCCAGTTAGTTTGGATCTGCAGTCTCTCCTCCTCCACTCTCGTGCTCCACACCGGAGGCCCCCAGGGCAATGTGCTCAGCCTTATCCTGTTCACACTATATATCCACGACCACAACCCCCAACATTGAGAGAACTCCATCAACCACCATCATAGGCTGGATTTCCAAAAATGATGAGACTTCATATCGAGATGAAATCAACCATCTTGCAGAATGGTGCACAGAAAACAACTTACTGCTCAGCATCAGTTAAACCAAAGAGCTGATAGTTGTTTTTAAAAAAAGAAGGCAAAGACACAAAAGCCTGTCTACATCAGTAAAGCTAAAGGTGGAGCATGTGAGCAGGTTTAAGTTCCTGGAAATCAACATAACAGAGAACCTGTCTTGGACTTCACATGTCTGTGCTCTATTAGTTTATAAATGTCGGAGAGGTGAGGTGCCTATGGAGACCCAATAGGACACTGGAGGACTACACCCAGCTCATTCACAGCCTGTTCACCCTGCTGCCATCAGGCTGAAGGTACAGAAGTATCCGCTGTACCACCAGACTGCTGAACAGGTTCTTCCCTCAGGCTGTGAGGTTGTTGAATACACCTTCTACACTCCTCCATGTCAGAATGTTTTGTGTTTATTTTGTTCATTTTTTGTCTTGGAGCCAAATTTTAATTTTAACAGATATACTTCTTGTATCTTTTAAGGAGTATTTAATGAGTATGTCTGTCATCTCAAAAACATTGTAGAAATTTAACTCCAGCAAAGTCAAGACTCCTAAAGAGAAAATTAAATACACCATGCTACCAGAGAGGTGAGCAGTAGAGCTACAAAATGTCACATGTGGTTGTTTCAGAGGTTTTTTTTTTTTTCTTTTAGTTTGATCTCTGGGTGGGATTTGACCCCTGGTGAGAGAGAAGAGCATGAAGAACAGACAGACAGCCCCAAAGTGTGCATCTCAGCATGTTTCCTCTGTAGATTCTGTTTCTTGTCAGCCAATCAGATGCAGCGTGGTCTACAAAGAGAGCAGAAGCTGTCAGTTCTCCTTCATTCACTGAGCACAATGACATCTCCAACATTTGTCCTCGTCCTCACATGTTTGGTCCTGGGGGAAATTGGTGAGTTGAGTTTCTGTTGCTTTGTTTCTAAGTCTGCATATGTTCACTTGTCATTCAATATTTTTCAATATTTCTTTGTTTATGTCAGCATAAAACTTTTGTCTTTTCTTTCAGCCCAGAGAGTTAATCTGAAATCACCCTCATCAGTTCATCATGAGAGACGACAAACTGGACAGACTCTGACTTTAACATGTGATCATCGTGACTCCATGTGGGTTTATTGGTTTAAGCAAACTCTTGGAGAGGAACTAAAGCTCATCTCTGCTCTCAGAAATAATGTGAATTCTTATAGTTTGGATGGTGAGTTTCAAGACGATTCACGCTTCACACTGTATGCTCAAAAAGGTAAAAGTCACTTCACAATCTCGGTTTTACAGCCGTCAGATTCAGCCACTTATCACTGCATAAGCTGTAATGCAGTCAGGGTAGAAATTCTGGAAACAGTAACTCTCAGTGTAGAAGGTTCTGGTTTGACCGTCCCAGCTTTGGTCCATCAGTCTGAATCTGAAGCCGTCCAGCATGGAGGCTCTGTGACTCTGAGCTGTACAGTCCACACTGGGGGCTGTGATGGAGGACACAGTGTTTACTGGTTCAAGGACTCTGAAGAATCTCATCCAGGACTCATTTACACCCATGGAGGCAGGAACCATCAGTGTGAGAGGAGACACACCACAGAAACAAACACCTGTGTCTACAACTTACCTCTGAGGAGCCTGAATGTTTCTCATGCTGGGACGTATTACTGCGCTGTTGTCTCATGTGGACACATTCTGTTTGGAAATGGGACCAGGCTGGACTTGGGAGGTGAGTGTCTTCTTACCAAGAATGTCCTGAATGATCAGAGGTGGACAAGGTGAACAACTTCAGTACTTGAGTAAAAGTATAAATTTTAGTCCAAAATTGGTCAGTCAAGTTTTTACTTGAGTAAAAGTACTGGAGTTAAAATTACTTAGAACAATAACTTTACTCATTTGGCACTTACCAAGGTTTAAAACTGCTTTGGAAAACTGTGCATGCAGATAAATATAACAAACTTCGTACAATAACCCAAACACAGAGGAAGTGCTCCAACAGCGTACACAAAAACATGAAAACATACTCAATAAATCCAAACAATAAAACTAACTAAAGAACAATTATCAATCAATCAGTCTAACTTAATTTATATAGCACTTTTCATACAGAAAATGTAGCACAACTGCTTTACAAACAGACAGATAATTAAAATAAGATCTTAAAGGTTTTAAATGAGTAAACACTAGAGGTTATATATAAGTGTAAAATTAAATATTTATCATGAAATAAAATATAAAATAAATTAAAATGAAGTAAAAGATAAAATGAAATGAAATATTAAAGTGAAGCTGTAATAGGAAGCAGAACACTAAAAGGTAATTCAGGTAAAAGTCAGACTAAAAGGTAGGTCTTGAGTTTGTTTTTAAAGACATTAACATTCAGCCCTCAGGTCTTCATGTGGACTGTTCCATAGAGGGGGGCCGCAGTGATAAAAAGATGCCTCACTGCAAGTTTTTGTTTTTACTTTGGGAAATGTTAACAGAGAACTTCCTGAAGACCTGAGGGCTCTAATGGGCCCATATGGTTCAAGCAAATCAGATAAACAAGAAGAACTAAGACCATTTAGAGCTTTAAAAAACCAGTAAAATAATTTAAAAATCTATTCCAAAAGAAACAGGTAGCCAATGAAAACACCTTATAATCAGTGTAATATGGACTCTCTCTTCTCTTTCCTTGTCAGCGTCCATGCAGCTGAGTTCTGCAGAAGCTGAAGATGGTAGATTTTTTTTTTTTCAGAAGACCAGAAAGAAAAGCATTACAGTAATCTATTCTACAGGTGATAAAAGCATGGATTAATGTCTCTGCATTGACTTGAGAGAGAAATGGTCGCACTCTGAAAATATTCTTTAAATGATTAAAAGCTTTTTAGGTGGTGTCCCGTTATGTGGCTCAAAACTAAGATCTGAATTAAATAAAACCCCAAAATTTTTAGCCTGCCCACATGGATTAAAAGACAATGCTTGTAGTTTGCTGACTAGTTTCTCTCTCTTGATCCCTGAACCAATGACTAAAACCTGAGTTTTGTCCTGGTTGAGCTGTAAAAAGTTCTCTGCCATCCATGATTCAATATCTAAAATACAGTTAATAAGGGCATCGAGTGGCCCTGTGTCATCAGGAGACAGTCAACGTGAAGCTGAGTGTCGTCAGCATGGCTGTGGAAACTGATGCCATGTCTCCTGATGACATTTCCTAATGGAAGCATGTAAAGATTAAAAAGGGTAGGGCCTAAAACTGAACCTTGGGGAACACCGAACTTCATGTCATAACATTTTAATGAGGGATCCCCAAGATTCACATAAAAACTTTCCATCTCTAAAATAAGATTTAAACCAGTTAAAAACAGTGCCAGAGATGCCAATAAAATCATGGAGTCTATTTAAAGGAATTTTGTGGTTGACTGTATCAAATGCTGCACTCAGGTCCAATAAAACTAAAACAGAAGGTAATTTATTATCCATGTTGGACCTGAGATCATTAACAATTTTGACCAGAGCAGTCTCTGTACTGTGATTTTTCCTAAAACCAGATTGATAAATTTCATAAATATTTCTAAAATTAATAAAACAATTTAACTGGTTTAAAACGATCTTTTCTTAAATTTTACTTAAAAATGGCCAATTGGATACAGGTCTATAATTATCAGCTACTGCTGTATCCAAATTGCTGTTCTTCAGGAGGAGTTTTATAATGGAAGTTTTAAAAGCAGAGGGGAATACACCTGTCTGAAGAAAATAGTTTTATATTGTAAAAAAATCCTGTTTAAAAAAGTCATAAAAGTTTTTACAAAGGGATTCAGAGATAGGGTCTTAAAAGGCAGATAGTTAGCTAGAGAGCTTTGCCAAGCATCTCAGCATTAACCAGGACAAAACTCTCAAGTGTTTCCTCATTTAAAAGAAAAGATTCTGAAGAGTTAAAATTTAAAGGCTGAGAAAGTTAAAGGTTTGATCTGATAAAATCTATTTTACTGCTGAAGTGGACTGCAAAGTCATCACATGACAAGTCTGAGTTCTTATTTTGTTTAAAAACAGGGTGATTAATTGGTCTATTGTTGTAAAAAGTACCTTAGGATTGATTTGATTGTTGTGAATTAATGTTGAAAAATGTCCTCCTCTTGCCTGCTTGATGGCTGAGTTGTAAATCCTAAGATGATATTGGAAATGTTGTAATTAATTTGAATATTGTTTTTTCGCCACCTGCGTTTTGCTTTATTACAATTTATTTTGAGGTTAATGGTGTAATTCTTTTTCCAGGGAGGGTCTGGTTTTGTTGATTTCTTTTTTTTTTTTTTTTGTGACCAGGGCTATCAGTTAAAATGTCCATATAATCTGCAGCCACTTCAGCAGTAAGATAGCACCTCCTGATAGTACGCACTGGGATTTCTTGTTACTTAAAATCGTCGATATTAAAAAACACACAGAAACGGTCAGACAGGCCCACGTCCATAACAGAGGTCACATATGCTGATAGGCCAAAAATATAAATACAATCTAAAATGTGGTCTCTGTTATGGGTGGGCTGTGTTACATGTTGAATAAAATTTGTACAGTTTAGAAGGTTTACAAATCTGAAGCTAAAAGACTCTGATTGATTATCAAAATGCAGATTAAATCACCTAAAATAATAACTCTGTCATACTCTGAATGGACGAAAGAGCAATTTGGAAAATTCATAAATTAAAGAGGCGCCACGTTTGGGTGGTCTGTAGATTGTCAAATAAAGAATTGGAGGACTGCTAAAAACAAAGGAATGATACTCAAAAGAGGAGTACTCATCAAATAAAATGTCTTTAAAACCATGATGTGCTAAAAGAATTGTGGCTGTCCCCCCTCCTCTTTTCCCTTTCCTAAAAGAATAAGAAAATTGGGAATTGGGGGGAGAGGCTTCAATAAGAGTGGCAGGTGCATCGGTACTGAGCCCAGTTTCTGTTAAAAAAATAAAATCAATATTATTATCTAAAATCAGGTCGTTGATAAGATACGTCTTGTTTAAAAGAGATCTAACATTTAGAAGGGCCATACTGAGTGTAGTCCGTGGTGTTTGGGGGATCAGATGGGGCTGTGTGTGATTATGGGTTTATGGTTAAGTATATTTGCGCCTGAGGATGGATGTAAACAGTGGTGCTCTCTGGGGGTAATTATGACAAAGATAGGTGAGTTTCAACAATCAGAGGGTCCAAGGGCTCGTAGCGGCGAGAGAGGGCTGACGAGCGGGCATGTTGGATGCCATATGCCAGGTTGGCGGACAGCAGACACGTGTTATAACCTGTTTTATTTGTCACAAAATTCCAGAAAATACAAGAACCCAGCTACATAAAATGAGACAAAGGCTGAAGACATAATGATAAGATTAAATAAAATTAAAAATGATAAAATATAATAAAAAAATATATTTAAGAGTTTGAGACAGTGGGTGATAGCAGCTTCAAGCTTTAACACATTATAAGTATGTTGATTAAACTTATAATAGGTAAACTGGATTTACATGAAAATTTTACCAGAGGTGTGATTTGGTCCAAGGAAGAAGCAGATTCATTTTGGTGCTGATCTGATCCAAATTGATGTCACAAAAAACACTGAAGTTTATAACTGCAAATCTCATGCATTTACTGCATAATGGGAGCTGTAGATCATTTGCAAACTGACGACTAGTTTTTCAAGCCTGTGTCACTACATTTCCCAGCTTCCCTTGCAATGCCAGGGGCAGTCCCTCCAGACATGCCTGTTACACTCAAAACAAGGCTGCTGATAATGTCAATACAGAAATAGTCCGTCATAGCAGAAGTCTTTGTGTATGTGAGTGTAAAAACCTAACCCACCAAACTCCACATAGAGCGAACACGCCGTGTACAGAAGGACCGTGGTTTTCTCCGACCGACAGGCCGGTGACATCGCCCACTGGAGCGCACAACGCCAACATCTGTACAAGCAGTCGCAAATTGGTTCAGTCAACAAGTTACAAGACCCACTAACTAGGTCACTCTAATGGATGATATTTACATCAACAATAATCACACTTATTGCAGATTGATATTTTTCATTCCACAATGTGCGTATTGAATAAATACAGGACTATAATGTTGGGTGGAAATCACAATTTATGGGTAGAACTGACCTGCTTGGCTGAGTTCTGTGCTCTCAAAGTGCTTTTCTAGTTGTTATGAAGGATTATGAACCGTTATGATTTCTTATGGCTTTAAGCATTACTGCAGCCAAATACGTTACGTGTGTTTATATCTCATTACAAACACTGTTATTATATAATGACATATGATTACAGTGGCTAAAAACTATGATTATACAGCATTATGAGAGAAGTATGACTCTAACTAATTTAATAATAACTTCTGAACATGCTTATAATGCATTATGAAGAGGGGTTTTATACGAAGTGTCACTGATAGCATACTAAAAGAATAAAAGGGGAGCAGAGAATAAAAATAATAAAATCCAGGTGCAGCAAAAGCAAAAACCTCTGCTGAGGCAGAAGTTTTTTAGAAGAACTGAGTCATGCTATGATGACCAATACTTAGAACATTTCTGGATCTCCATCCAGATTAAGATCAGCACCAACATGTAATCACCTTTCCCTTGTGTGATGACCAACATTCCCTGAAAATTTCATCAAAATCTGAGACAACTTTTGAGTTATCTATCTAAGAGACAGACAGATGGATAAATAATGGTGACAGAAACATAATTTCTCGGCAGACGTAAATTTTCCTGTATCGACAGAGATTTGGATCACCTCTAAAATCTATTCAGTTTTCCAATTTGCCACAAACTATATTCTCCTATAATTTAATCACAATCTGTCTGTAACTGTCAGAGTGATTAGCCAAAATGTGACAAACTGCCCTGACTTGCAAAAACAAAGAAATACTAAAAATGCAACAACAGCATTCAGATTCGGATCACCACCAAAATCTAAGCACTTCTTCTCTGTAACATGACAAACATTAACAGATAATTTCACCAAAATCTTTTGAGGACTTCAGAGTGATCTCTCAGACAGACAAACTGACAAATGCTGGCAAAAATAAAATTTCCTTAGGGGAAGTATAAGATGAAATAACATCAAGCAACATGATATTAAATAAACTGAAATAAAACTGTTGCAAACCAACCCATAGTAAAAAAATAAAAGCTCATGTCTCTGTTTCTTCTGTTTTACTTCACCAACAGACGAGCTGAGCTCTCGTACCTTGGTGTATTCTCTGAGTGGACTTTTGATATTTGAGACCATCCTGATCGTCTTCATGGCCTTCTCATTGTACAAGATGTACAAAAGAATCCTCCTCTTATCTCAAGGTATGATAACTAACACTGTCTGAATCTCTCTGTGGTCATTAAGGACTGATTTTTGATGAAAGACATTTTTATGTTTCATGTTCAGAGGCACGAGCAGCTCCTTCAACAACAAACCTGGAGGTAAGATCACCTCCTCTAATCATTTTCTTTACATCATTCAACTTTCCTCCAGGTCCACGTCATGACAGACTTGTCCATATTTTTTACAGGGTGATAGAGACGCAGAGGACGTCTGTTACGCTGCTCTGGACGTCAAAATGAAAAACACCTCAAGAAGGCAGAAAAATAAGACCAATGATGATTGTGTGTACTCCAGTGTAAAACTGTAGATTTATGAAGGCTTTATTTTACTTTAGTTTGACGGGATGTGGTGCCAGTTTTTTTTGACAGCATGGGCTTCATGAATCAAGTTTGTCATCTAATGTCTACTTTCCCTTAAAGGTTTGGACTTTTGTGAATAAATGTGCAATTTAAGTCTGGACTTGTGTTTTATGTTGCTGAAGTGACTCTTTAACGTAACTTTCATCACAACTTTAATATTACCATCACAATAACTAGAATGTTAGCAGTGATTTCGTGTCAGATTTTTGCCCTGAGTACCCCCTCTCAGGAATCAGAAGGTGGGATGTCATTTGATGCTTGCCACTGCCGCCAGATTTTCCAAATAATCTTTAAGATTTATTGACAATGAGACTATTTCACTGCTTTCAGATAGCTAGGCGTCTCTTGGGTCACAACTCTTAAATAACAACTGCAGGATGTGCTGCCTATGGTGTCATACTAACAAAAGCAGATGAGAGGAAGCAGACTCACATCCTTATATTATAGTTTTAAAGTTAAATACATTGAAAACTGTCATGTCTTTTTAGGCAGATTCCTCCCAATGTCCTTTCTAGTCATATATTGTTGTTGCAAATCAGAACCAACACAAGGACAGCAAGCTGAGGTCAGTGACGGTGAGGAGCATTATATAATTGGTGGGGGTGTGTATCAGCAAGGCTCTGGTGTTATAGATGACGAGAGCTGAAGACAATATACATCCAACTACAGATGCAGTCACTCCACCTTCCCCCTCCCAGCATAACACCAGCTGAGTTCCAGCCAGTTACCAGCTAACCTCCAGCCAATGAGGTTCATCAAAAATCCATGAGGGTGGTCAGGTCAGAGCACTTTACTGTCAGGGACGGGCCAAGACTCTGCCAACGAAACAGGGGAAAAATTAAGTGGCTTCATCTGTATATAAGCACATATTACGATGCTAATAGCAGGGCAATACATCATCATTTGTTTTAACTAAATAGTTCATTTTATGATTTTTTTTTAATATAAATAACACTTCATCAGTGAACATGGTGCCTGACACATGGATATAATATATTTGACTTTCCCTGTGACAGTGACAGTATCAATAAATGCAACTGTGAGACAGAGGGCCCTATTTTTCTGGCGTAAAGCCTTTGTATTTTGGTGTTTTGACAATGCACATTCTCAAAAGCCAGGTGCAGGGTGCAAAGGGGTTGGATTATGTGCCTCGATCTTCCATTGGTGTATTTTTGGCCTAACATAAGTCAAACCAATCAGAGTGTCGGCTCTCATTCCCTTTAATCAGTGTACATCAGGCCGATGCTGTTTCACTATTTACACAAAAGGTTTAGTTGTTGAATTTCAGATGGATTATTATATTCCTCTCCTAGGTGGCTACAGAATCTGACTTTCAAGTCTTTGACAGTAGATTTGATTGTTGCCTCCATTGCTCTTTGTAGTTTAGTGATAGCACCTTCCTCTGTCAGCTCAGACACTTTCCCTTTGAGTGTAACTGTCTGTGTGGGACATAAAGCATAAACACAAATCGTAAGATAGATATTATACCTATATATACTCCTACATCAGAAACAAACCACACCTGGAATTGGTAGATTGGCATTTCACCCTGCTCCCTCCTCTGCAGCCTAAGTTCAGCCATGAACTGTGACAGTCTGTCCCCTGGCTTAGGTCTTGCAGACATAAACTCTGTGGTCACCAGCAGATTTTCAACAGCACAGACTGCCTGTTTAGACATATCATGCACTGTTATAAATAGAGCTGAAGCTAATAACAAACATAATTATGTTGAAATGCTGAGTCAGCATTTCAACATATTGTTATCCGACTTTATTCTTCTTATTATTATTATTCTTCCCTCAACTATTTGGCCCTTTTCACAGCTTTCAAATTTGCACAGATTTTCACAGAAAAAAATTGAGCAGTGCAGCATGTTCAGGAGATTTGCGCTTGTATTTTCACATGTTTAACTGTTACAGTTTTTACAGTAAAAATGATTTTCTGCAGATATTTTCCCATTGAAATGAATGGGAGACTTATGCAGTTCTGCTGAAAAGTGCTTCAACTTTCAGGCTGTACAGCTTCGGCATACTTCCACCTACAGACTTCATTCTTGCTTTGACAGATTCACTGATCTCTCAACTATTTTTACATGTGTTCAGCTTTTTGCTATCTTCTACAGTTTTTGAGATTTCACTGTTTAAGCAACACTAAGTTTGGAGGAGTTCTCTGTTTTTAGAGCGTGTCACGTGACCTGTTAGAGCGTGAGCTTCACCTAAAGATTCCAAAATTTGTAGCTGAAAAAAACGCAATAAAAGCCTCAAACTTTACTCAAAAGATATGATTTATACATCAAAATAAAGGTACACTTCTCCTCTTTCAGCTGAAATTCGTTTCAACGTCGACATTGACATCGTTTTGTCTCAGTGAGCTTCAGAGCCACGGGTATCCCGCAAAGTCTTCCGTCCGTTCCAATTGTCATAGTCCTGCCCAGAGAGCGGATCGCTTCACTTTGAAGGCTGTTTTTAAACTGCTCTCGTGTCAACATTTTCTACAGTACAGACACAAAGCTTACATCAATCGTTTCAGCTGATTCTTGTGATGCTCACGGCTGAGTCCTTTTTTTGATAGCTATTACGGTTTTGGCACAGCATTAGCCCGTATACCCGGAAGTCCCCAGATTTATCATCGACCCACATTAAATGTCACACTGCCTGTTTATTTCACTGTCTACTGAAATCCAACAAAATCACAATTTCCATAACATTTATCATATATATATTTTTAGCGGCAAAGTTGCTGACTCTCCCTCCAGCGACCCGGGTTCAAATTCTGGTGAAGGCAGTTGTACTTTTCAACTGTGTGTCCAATACAGACTGCTGATTACTACAGCTCCTTGCTGTATGCATCCGGCTGCTGTCCTCTCAGTCTGGATGTCACAGGTTGTCAGTCATTCAACCTTTCACTTCCATACAACTTTATTCTTTTCCTGTCTTTACAATGCAAATTTGATAACATATTTCACACTTCTGCTACTGATTACAATCTTTGTCATTTTAGCCCTAACAAATTTTACTCTTTTAATCATAGATTACAACTTCTTCATGGTGGCCAAACATTTCTACAGCTTTCTGCAATTTCCTGTCACGTTTATTCATTTTCAGCTTTCTTTCACAACTGTAACCATTTTTATTACACATTTCCCAAATTTGCAGCTGTGCTTTACTGCTTCCAACTATTTTATGTCACATTTTCAGCTTTGTTTGCATTGCTTTTAGCCATTTCATTTCACAGTTCCAGCATTCAGACTCAGCATTTCAACGCATTTGCTGCAAGGAAATGCAATTTTTCTAGTTGAAAATTAAATCCCATTTCATCTCCTTTACCTGAGGTAGAATGGTCTCATTTTTCTGAAGCAGGGGACTAAACTTGGTAATTCCAGCAAATACATCAGCCAGAAAATGACAACAATGCCACAAAAGTGCCATCTTCCATTGATTTCTTGACCTGTATCATAAAACCACAGCAACTATTCATAAAGCCTTTAATATGAATGAACAAAATTCTGGGCAGGGCAAATGGCACTAATTTCGTACGTTCCCTGTGAAAATCCACTAAGCTTTTTGGCTCTGCCTACAACATCTGCATTGGCAGAGGATCCTGCCAAATGGTCCATATGAAGGTAGACTGCAGTGAACTGGCCATGGCCATTCTGTCCAGGTCTGAAGAATGTCTCCAGGGTTTTGGAGACATTGGAAGCCATCGTGTTCCTTTAACCCCACTGGGGACTAGGACATCCACTCCCAGGTCTGCTCCAATGGCCTTCAGCTCCCTCATTGATTTTGAACTAAAATGGCAGGTTTTCCACACCAAATGTAGCAGATCATATACTTGGTCAATCATAGCGTTGTCCCTCTGGACTGACAACATAGCCAACTCCAATCTGTAAAGATACATCACAATTAATTTACTATTAAATAAGCTATTTATTATGGGAAAATGCACAAAAGCTCATGTAATTAGGCCTACCTGTGAGGCATACAGTGAAAGGGAACAATAAAATCTTCTGCATTTCTTTGTACAAGGGCTATAATGCCCCCCCCCTTGCTGCCCAGGTTAACGGCAGCACCATCAGCACCCAGAGCAACCATTTTCCCCAGTCAGTCTGCACACTGATGCCCAAGAGCATCAAATGCTTGCTTTGTGGCAGCATAAATTCCTAAAGAAAAAAATTGTGCTGGTCACTAGCCTATAGATTGCAAAGGGAAAACTTTAGCCTTCTTATCTTTTTACTTATTCATTTCAATAATATTTAGGACTATACAATTTTCTTAAGATTTGTATTATCTTATCTCTCACGCTGTATTAGGGCCGGGTTTTCAAACTTACATTGTGCATCTGCATGCTCCACCTTGATGTGTCCAGTTAGAATGTTGGCAAGTCTCCCTTTGCGCAAAATGCAGCTGTAGACAATCACACACTCCTTGGTAGAGACGTCTGTGTCGCCGTCAATCAGGAAGGACATGTACAGTTATGTTCATAATAATAGCAGTGTGTTTAAAAAGGTGAGTAAACCTCGAAATTCTTCAAATAAATTTTATTTTAATGCACACAAATGCATTGGGGACACTGCACATTCTATTTCAAAGCAAGAAAATTGGAAAAAGTAATTGAATTTGATAATACTTTACAGAAAGTCAAGAAATATAATGTTCAAAAAAAGTAGAATAGCAGAGTTCACATCTTTATTTACAAACTCAAAAATGTAGTGTATAAACTAAGAATTGCTTGATGATTCAACTTTCCTGAGAATCATAAACTAATTTTAGTTGCATAATCACGGTTTCTGATAACTGCTTCACATCTGTGGTGCATGGAGCCTACCAACTTCTGGCACCAGTCAACAGGTGTTGAAGCCCAGGACAATTGTACTACGATCCACAATTGCTCTGCATTTCTTGGTTTTGCCTCATGAACAGCATTTTTTATGTCAGCCCACAAGTTTTCTATGGGATTAAGGTCTGGGGATTGTGTTGGCCACTCCATTACTTGAATTTTGTTTGTCTGGAACCATGATTGTGCTTGCTGGTGTGTTTGGGGTCATTGTCTTGTTGAAACACCCATTTCAAGGGCATTTCCTCTTCAGCATACAGCAACATGACTTCTTCCAGTATTCTGATGTACTCAGACTGATCCATGATCCCTGGTACGCGATTAATAGGACCAACACCATAGCACGAGAAACATCCCCATATCATGATGCTTGCACCACCATGCTTCACTGTCTTCACTGTGTACTGTGGCTTGCATTCAGTGTTTTCAGGTCGTCTGACCAACTGTCTGTGGCCCTTAGACCCAAAAAGAACAATCTTACTCTCATCAGTCCAGAAAATATTGTATATTGTATGTAAAATATTTCTTTTTAGGCCAGTCAATGTGTTCTTTGGCAAATGGCAACCGCTTCAGCACATGTCTTTTTTTGAACAATGGGACTTTGTGGGGGCTTCTTGCTGGTAGCTTGGCTTCACATAGACGTGGTCTGATTGTTACAGTACTCAAAGGCAGCCTTAGATCTTCTCTGATCCTCCTGGAGCTGATCATTGGCTGAGCCTTTGCCATTTTGGTTATTCTCCAATCCATTCTAACAGTTGTTTTACTTTGTCTTCCTCGCCTTTCTGGTTTTGGCTGCCACTTCAAAGCATTTGATATCATTTTAGCTGAACAGCCTATCATTTTCTGAACTGCTTTATAGGTTTTCCCCTCTTTTATTAACTTCTTAATCAAAGAACGCCCTTCTTCTGAACAATGTCTTGAATGACCCATTTTACTTTGTTTTTCAAGGACAAATGCACAGCCAGCATATGCAGCGTCAGTTGTCTTGATCCTTAAATCAGGGCCACCTGTTTAACACATATTTCTTTCACACAATCAATTACCTCACTAATTGAACTCAGCACTGCTATTTTTTTGAACACGCCCCTTTCAGTTAATGATTAATTTTCACAGAATCAGCAGCATGCACGTCATGTCATGATCCTGTTCTTTGTTGTCAAGTTACCTTGTTTGTGTTCTTGTTTTATGTTTGTCTGTATGCTTTCTGTTTTATTTTGAAACTCACTTTGTTTTCTTGTCTCCCCAGGCTTTACTTCCTGTTCCGGCTTGTCACACCTGCTCCCTGATTGTTTCTCCCCAGCTGTCTGTCATTACCCCAATTACCTCTTGTATTTAACCCTCGTGTCTTCCCCTGTCTTGTTGCCAGATTGTTAGAACTGTTAAGTCACTCTCTAGGCGTTCTTTCTTAGTCACAGTCTGATCTCGACCTTCTTTGTTAATAGACCTAGCCTTTTGCTTCTGCCCTTTTTGGATCCCTTTGCCTGCTCTGCTGATCTTTGTGTACCGAACTTAGTTTTTCTGACTACCACCTCTGTTGCCGACCTCTGCCTGTTTTGAGAACCGCCTTTGTGTACCGAACCCAGACTGTTATTAAAAGCCTTGATTTTTGCACATTGGACCTGCCTCATCTGCTCCTTTGGGTTGCTTTGCCATTCTTCCTGATACGTCATGCCTGTTGGGTCTGTTGGTTTTCTATACCTTTACTAAACCTTCTAGAAACTTACTTGCAGTGTAGAAATTGAAATTCTAACAAAAACAGTGATTTATCTTGCTAGTGATGTGGGACTGCTGTTATTTTTAGCACAACTGTATGTGGCGTTTCCGACATCTGCAGCTGTCTTTTGCTTTAAGGTGTCGGCTATTACCTCGATGAATTGGGCACATGCTGTATCGTTGCTATAGGTCGGGTTGACATTTAGTCCATTTTTCTTCATGAGAAGAATTTCAGATTCCTCAGAATTCCTGGTTATTGCTGCCTGACGCTGAAATGCAGCAGGAAGGGGGGCCACTTTTTGCACACACTTGTCGCGGCAGGTAGCACGTTTATTACACATGTTGTGCTTCTTTAAAGTTTCAATACGAAACGCTGTTGATCCAGTCACAAACACACTGTTACCGGCCATGCTCTGACCACACTCCCGACAGAAAATGCAGCGCATTGCGTTTACTTCTTTTTTTTATTACCTCAGCCAGGGAAACTGTTTCAGCCAGTCCTGTCTGAAAATATACATTTTGGCCTTTTTAACTTGAGTCCTAGGGCCGA
Organism: Cetoscarus ocellatus; assembly: GCA_037902135.1. Lineage (NCBI taxonomy): Eukaryota > Metazoa > Chordata > Actinopteri > Labriformes > Labridae > Cetoscarus > Cetoscarus ocellatus. Next base: position 8,173 of record JBAMNC010001467.1, on the reverse strand, counting down.
GCTCTGTCTCAGACTTGGTTGTAATATCGAAGGACCGGGCATCTTTGCAGAGACCGAGGGCTCCGTGTCTTGAGTGGATGAAGTTGGGATAGGAGCAATGACAGAAGTACAGCTGGTTGACACAGCGGGCTCAAAGCTTCTGCCTCTCTTCTCTTTACCTTGTTTTGTCTTGATTATTTTCTTTTCCTGTTTCGGATGGCTCTGTCTCTTATTGGTTTAAACCACGCTATGATCCCTCCATGAGTGTGAGTTCAGTCAGGAGTACACAGAGAGATGATGCACCTGCAACAGAAGTTAATGTTTTCACCCAGGGAGCTCCAGGTGCACCGGTGCGAGCCCTGCTGAGGGGATCACCGCAAGAAATACTCAAGGCCAAGACCGCCTAATATATCCTAAGATGCTGAAATGTACAAAAATGTGATTTTTAAAAAAATACATATTCAATAAATAAGTAAATGAATAATGGTCTGTATTATTGTTTTTTTTTTTTAATAGAGCATTTAATGCAACAGCTGGTATTAACCTTGATTTCTTAAAAGATAGAGATAGCCTATCTACAAGCTCACAACACATTTTCAAATATTCAGCTATGACATAATTATAATCAAGTATGGGGTCCCCCAAAACATGTCCCTGTAAAGTGAGGTCTTTGTATAAAAAGGTTAAGAACCACTGCTGTATAGCATATGTGGTTGAAAATTGTTGTACAATGTCTTGTTGGTATCACTATTAATTAATGAGTTTTACTGTACTCATTTAATATTTTTCTCTTTCTTTACATACTTTCAATAATGGAATGTTTAATGTTGGTATGTTAGTCATTTTAGTAACTCAAGTAACTTTCTTTTTTTTAGCATTAGCTGGTAGTAGTAGTTATACAGTATCATACAACCACAGCGTATGTAACATTGTTGATATTACCAGGCACATATTTTGCTTTATGTTGGGTTATGTATTCAAGGACAGGTTACCTTATAAACTGGGCCTGTACGACACTTAAGCCTTTTAGGCATAATTTTATATCATCCGTAATAATATTCCTATATTTACATTTTATAATGTTTATATAGTCTCTTGAATATTTAGTCACATATACATGTCAAAAGCAAGCATTTAATGTTATTGAGAGGTTCTTACTGAATGTAGAAATGGGTTCAGAATGTATTAATTATTCGGGGTCTTACAATAGTTAGAAATGACCACAGAATGTATGTTTCAAGATTGTTTTAATAATATATCATAATCTCACAATGTAGTTAGAAGTATCACACAGAATATTATGCCTGTAAAGGTTTTTGGTCATATTAAGGTATTTTTTATATATGTGAGTAAATATAAGGATCTCACCAACATAATTAAAAGTTTATTTTCTACACCATAGAGAATGAAAATACATATCTAATGGAGTCCATGGTTCAAAGTTGTAAATATTAAACTCAGGACAAGTATTCAAAGAAAGAACATCATGTACAGAACATTCTGTTCCAAAGCCAGGGGCAGGAAAAGCTCGACCATATTTGAAACTAAGTGGGAAACCATCTTGGAGCAAGTTAGCCATTTTTTTCCAAAACCATAGAATTAAGAAAGAAATATGCCTGATTGTGCCTTAAAGCAGAAGATAATAAATTCTGGACTCAATGGGATAGTATAGAGGCCTATGGGAGGGGAAATTACACAATTATAACTAAGAATTAAAGAAAGTGAATGTTGAAAGGAGAGGGGGAGGGACCCTTCTGGAGCTTTCGGGAAGACGGGAAGAGTCCCCCCCATCGGCTATATAACGTACATACTATAACTCTAGCTTCAGTTGAGCCTACTGTCCACAACCAGGAGTCTTCCCACAGGAGCAGAGCTGGCCAGTTACTATATTGACAATTATATTCAATGGTGGTACCGTGGCATTCTGTGGTTCCTTTCAGTGCAAACCAGAAAGCCGTCCAAACCAAACAAGGACCAAACAAGACAAGTGAGCCAAAAAGCAGTGAATGGGGCTTGAATTTGGCTGAATAATACAACAACTTGCGTGTTAATGTAACGTTCACTGACAATAACAAACAGGGACTGGCTAAAGTTAGCATTGTTAGCACCGCCTACCTGATGAACAATTTCTTGTGAGTTGTTGTATATTTCTTGGTCGAAGTGCAACAATAGGCCGGATGACAGGAACAAATACAGCATGGCCCCAACTGGTGGCAATATTCCCTTTTCCTGAAAAATATATCAAATTGGGCCCTATCCTCAACCAGCTCTGCACAGTGAATCAGACCAAGCATCTGCAGAGCACATTAACAGATAAATATGTTTTTTTTTTTTTGATGGACCACTTTTATTTAGTACAGCCAAGTTACTATGTTTAAAGGCATATACAAGCTTCAACCTCAGGCATTTGGACCCAAAACTGCATTTGAAATATTTTCATTTATTTTACAATTAGCCCTTGTGAACATCTGATATTTGAACCATGTAAAATATCCAAAACTGCTGTAAATGATCTCATTTTCTAGCTCTGTAACCTGTTTCTCTGAAGACTAAGTTATTTCAACATGCTTTCTGAAAAAACAAAATGTATTCATGGAACTCAAACCCTGAAATCAATGTGAAAAATCACCATTTTATTTTTTGTTTATTTTTTTTATGAGATATTGCACATGAAAAATATACCTCAGTGCCACTTTTCTTGCAATCATGACAAAAAAATATAACGCTACATCTGTGTGTGACAAAATATATATTAAAAAAGGTCTTCAGCAACAAGTTTATACATCTATATGTGTGAATTATTGATAAGATTGTATTTCAAGGGCCCCTGTCACATGTGGTTGCTTCAGAGTTTTGTTTTTTTTTTTCTTTTAGTTTGATCTCTGGGTGGGACTTGACCGTTGGTGAGAGAGAAGAGCATGAAGAACAAACAGACAGCCCCAAAGTGTGCATCTCACTATGTTTCCTCTGTAGATTCTATTTCTATTCAGCCAATCAGATGCAGCGTGGTCTACAAAGAGAGCAGAAGCTGTCAGTTCTCCTTCATTCACTGAGCACAATGACATCTCCAACATTTGTCCTCGTCCTCACATGTTTGGTCCTGGGGGAAATTGGTGAGTTGAGTTTCTGTTGCTCTGTTTCTAAGTCTGTATATGTTCATGTCTCATTCAATGTTTTTCAATATTTCTGATGCTAAAATGCTTCAACATAAAACTTTTGTCTTTTATTTCAGCCCAGAGAGTTGATCTGAAATCACCCTCATCAGTTCATCATGAGAGACGACAAACTGGACAGACTCTGACTTTAACTTGTGTTCATGGTGACTCCACGTGGGTTTATTGGTTTAAGCAAACTCTTGGAGAGGAACTGAAGACCATCTCTGCCAGGAATTACAATAAATTTCATCGTGTGTATGGTGAATTCAAAAACGATTCACGCTTCACACTGGATGCTCTAGATGGAAAAAGTCTCCTCACAATGTCAGATTTACAGCCGTCAGATTCAGCCACTTATCACTGCATAAGCTTTGATGCTGTCATAGTGGAAATTGTGGAAACAGTAACTCTCAGTGTAGAAGGTTCTAGTTTGACCGTCCCAGCTTTGGTCCATCAGTCTGAATCTGAAGCCGTCCAGCATGGAGGCTCTGTGACTCTGAGCTGTACAGTCCACACTGGGGGCTGTGATGGAGGACACAGTGTTTACTGGTTCAAGGACTCTGAAGAATCTCATCCAGGACTCATTTACACCCATGGAGGCAGGAACCATCAGTGTGAGAGGAGACACAGCACAGAAACAAACACCTGTGTCTACAACTTACCTCTGAGGAGCCTGAATGTTTCTCATGCTGGGACGTATTACTGCGCTGTTGTCTCATGTGGACACATTCTGTTTGGAAATGGGACCAGGCTGGACTTTGGAGGTGAGTGTCTTCTTACCAAGAATGTCCTGAATGATCAGAGGTGGACAAGGTGGACAACTTCAGTACTTGAGTAAAAGTATAAATCCTGCTGGTCAAATATTAGTCCAAAATTGGTCAGTCAAGTTTTTACTTGAGTAAAAGTACTGGAGTTAAAATAACTTATAACAATAACTTTATTGTTTTGGAACATCTTCTTGCAAAGGTTAAAAAGTGTTTAGAAAAACTGTACATGCAGATAAATATTAAGAAACAAAGCACAATAATCCAGACACAGAGGAGGCACTCCAACAACATATACAAAACTATATAAAGCAAAACTGACAAAAGCCAAACAATAAACTAAATAAAGCACTGTTATAACCTCTTTATTTGTCACGAAGACCCAGGAAGTACAAGAACCCAGCTACAGCAAATGACACAAAGCTTGAAGATAAAATTGTGAAATCAAATAAAATCAAAATGATAAAATATAATGAAACAAAGTAGTTTGAGCCAGTGAGTGATAGCAGCTTTAAGAGGAAATGAAAATAATGGTAAGACAATAGAAGTTAAAGACTGACATTTAAAAAGGTAGAACAAAACTAAAACAATTAGTGTGAATCATCTCTTTTTTATGAATTTTGAACACAATAAGCATATTAATAATACATACAATAATGTAAACTGGTGTTAATTTATTATTATCAATTTTAAATATTATTAAATAAAATTAGTCACATACAGTGAGTCATAATATGCATATAGCTATGTGCAATAGAAACAATCCAAAATTCTTCATAACAATTAATATGAACAAGCATTACATAATGCTTTGTATTTGTATTGCTAACTGTCAGTGTTTAAAACTCCAGATATATCCCAAAAACAATTTTCAGAAACTGATCAATATGTTTTTTGTTTGTTTTTTAGTTTTTTTTAACAGCAACAAGAACGTTTATATTCAACTGTTTTTCTCAGCTTTATCTCTATTTCCTGAACAGTCTCATTTTTATCTTGTATATATCTTTCAAAAATGTCTTTGGCAGTCTCATTACAGGTATATAATATTAGCCGTCAAAATGATGTCTTGAATGTCAGCAATGTTTTGACACGCTCATCAAAAAAACAATTAAATATAATAAAATGTGTTTTTGCTTTATTGCCTCTAGCAAATCTTAGGTTTTCCCATCATTTACTTAGAGCATCTAATGACGAGTCAAGTGATTTATAATCTAATTATAATGGATTGTTTTAGTGTTCATAGTCTGTATGAACTGATTAAATTTATTATAAGAATGAAAGTGTCAATAAATTCCAGTCTTTTAAACACAGTGAATGACCTGCATATATGTTAAATCAACGCCTAATACTTAACTGTGTTTCAGCTTTATTGTTCTGAAGGATGATGAACAGTTATGATTTCTCATAGTTTTAAGTATGACTGCAGTTTAATACGCTACATGTGTGTTTTTAACTCATTACAAATACTTTTATTATAATGAATTTTGATTTAAATGGATAAAAACTACAATTATACAGCATTATGAGAGAAGTATGAAGCATAACAGCATTTTATAAACATGCTTATTATGTGATTATTATTTTTGAGTTATCTTGCTGAGAGACAGAAAGACGGACAGATAAATAAGGTTGTCAAAACAGAACTCTTCGGTGGATGTAGAAATTTCTGGATTGACACACAGATTTGGATAACCAATAAAATTTGTTCAGTTTTACATTTTGCCATGAACAATATTCTCTTAAAATTTAATCAAGATCTGTCTATAACTATCAGAGTTATTAGCCAAGATCTAAGCACTTCTTCTTTGTAACTTTCCCAGATAATTTCACCAAAATCTTTGTAGTATTTTACAGTTATCTTATACAGACAGACAAACTGACAAATGCTGGCAAAAATAAATTTTCCTTGGAGGAATTAAAAGATGAAAATTATGAGACAACATGAAATTGAATAAACTGAAATAAAACAAAGAGTTTCCTTCTCTGTTAAAAGACTTAGAAGCAATAATGAGAAATGAAAACTTAAAATTAACATTAAAAATGCGAAACAAATAGAACTAGAAACATTTTGAAGAGACAAAACTATGAAACAGTAAAAGGGGAGTAGAGCCAAAAAATTCTCAACAAGAAATAGAAGGTCTAATGCATGGAAAACAGATTAAACATGAAGATTCAAGAGAACAGCAGCACAAAACAAATTAAAATAGACTAAGAAAATAGAGAAGGAATCCATATGTACAACAAGAACAATAAAATTGAACAAGGGAAGATAGGAGAAAATGGAAATAATGAGCTAAAATGATGAATGTAGCCAAAGTTATAACACAAATAAAACCGTTGCAAACCCACCCATAGTAAAAAAATAAAAGCTCATGTCTCTGTTTCTTCTGTTTTACTTCACCAACAGACGAGCTGAGCTCTCGTACCTTGGTGTATTCTCTGAGTGGACTTTTGATATTTGAGACCATCCTGATCGTCTTCATGGCCTTCTCATTGTACAAGATGTACAAAAGAATCCTCCTCTTATCTCAAGGTATGATAACTAACACTGTCTGAATCTCTCTGTGGTCATTAAGGACTGATTTTTGATGAAAGACATTTTTATGTTTCATGTTCAGAGGTACGAGCAGCTCCTTCCTCAACAAACCTGGAGGTAAGATCACCTCCTCTAATCATTTTCTTTACATCATTCAACTTTCCTCGAGGTCCACATCATGACAGACTTGTCCATATTTTTTACAGGGTGATAGAGACGCAGAGGACGTCTGTTACGCTGCTCTGGACGTCAAAATGAAAAACACCTCAAAAAGACAGAAAAGGACGACCAATGATGATTGTGTGTACTCCAGTGTAAAACTGTAGATGTTTAAATGTTTTATTTGACTTTAGTTTGATGGGATGTTGTACCACTTTTTTAACAGCATGAGCTTCATGAATCAAGTCTGTCATCTAATGTTTACTTTCCTTTAAAGGTTTGGGCCATTGTGAATAAATGTGCAATTTAAGTCTGGACATGTGTTTTATTTTGCTTCAGTGTCCCTTTAACTTTACTTTGGTCACAACTCTATCATTAGTGTCACAAAAACTAGAATGTTAGCAGTGATTTTGTGCCAGATTTTTGCCCTGAGTACCCCCTCTCAGGAATCAGAAGGTGGGATGTCATTTGATGCTTGCCACTGCCGCCAGATTTTCCAAATAATCTTTAAGCTTTATTGCCAATGAGACTATTTCACTGCTTTCAGATAGCTAGGAGCCTCTTGGGTCACAACTCTTAAATAACAACTGCAGGATGTGCTGCCTATGGTGTCATACTAACAAAAGCAGATGAGAGGAAGCAGTCTCACATCCTTATATTATAGTTTTAAAGTTAAATACATGTAGCAAGTATAAGCCCATTTTTACTGTCATTTTAGCCAGGATTCCTCCCAAAGTCATGTCTAGTCTTTAATTGTTGTTGCAAATCAGAAGCAACACAAGGACAGCAAGCTGAGGTCAGTGACGGTGAGGAGCATTATATAATTGCTGGGGGTGTGTATCAGCAAGGCTCTGGTGTTACAGATGATGAGAGCTGAAGACAATATACATCCAACTACAGATGCAGTCACTCCACCTTCCCCCTCCCAGCATAACACCAGCTGAGTTCCAGCCAATGAGGTTCATTAAAAAGTCCATGAGGGTGGTCAGGTCAGAGCACTTTACTATGACGGACCAGCCAAGACTCTGCCAACGAAACAGGGGAAAATTTAAGTGGCTTCATCTGTATATAAGCACATATTACAATGCTAAGAGCAGGGCAATACATCATCATTTATTTTAACTAAATATTTTATTTCACAATTTTTTTAATATAAATAACACTTCATCAGTGAACATGGTGCCTGACACATGGATATAATATATTTGTCTGTCCCTGTGACAGTGACAGTATCAATAAATGCAACAGTGAGACAGAGGGCCCTATTTTTCTGGCGTAAAGCCTTTGTATTTTGGTGTTTTGACAATGAATATTCTCAAAAGCCAGGTGCAGGGTGCAAAGGGGTTGGATTATGTGCCCTGATCTTCCATTGGTGTATTTTCAGCCTAACATAAGTCAAAACAATCAGAGTGTCAGCTCTCATTCCCTATAATCAGTGTGCATCAGGCGGCTGCTGTTTCACTATTTACACAACGGGTTTAGTTGTTTAGTCTGAATTTCAGATGGATTATTATATTCCTCTCCATTTCTTGTGCCACAATAGTCAACGAATAAACACAGAACACTATATCAAATATGTT